>JBBPBQ010000002.1:41205559-41316548 GCA_037974755.1 Cicer yamashitae
AAAAAAAAAAAAGCAAAAAACAAAAAACAAAAAAACTAGAGAAACAGAGTTAATGCTACAAATCTGAATCTACAGAGCTCCATGTACCACCACCACAAATTTCTCAGCTCAATCTTTTATTCTAGGCTTTAACCTGATACACACACACCCTTTGTTGTCAATTTCTAGATATAATTGGAAAAACACAATGAGTAATGAAGAAAATGGAATATATTAATTACTTGTTCTGTGTTGGATTTGGTCTGCTAGGTGGTATTCCTCTAAGGCTAGCAACTGCTTCATGCTCTTGATTTGATTTTGAACCTTGTTTATGTGAGAGAGATTTGAATGATGGATACATTTTTGAAAATAGGGATGAAGATGGGTAAGTTCTAGCTTTGGCTATATTCACCTCAAGTGAAAGGATCAATGTTATGGTAAAGATCATAGCAATGATTAAGGTAGACAAGGATTTCATGTTGGTCTTTGTTGACTTGGAGGGATGTTTTTCACTTGCTTGATCTATGTTTTGTAATGATGAGTTATGGACATATGTATTATTAACTCTTACATATATATGTGTGTGTAATGTGTTTTTGGACTGAATGGGTGTGTAATGTTTTTTAATATAAATATAGAAGGAATAAGTTTTCGTTTCTATCAAAATTTGAAATTTCGTTTTTTATTTTTGTAAAAAAAATTACATTTTTTAATCTCTGTAAAAATTTCTATAAGTAGTTTTAGCCCATACTAAAAAGAAATATGTTTAATTGTTCTTGAACTTTTAAGTTATTGAATGATTTTTTTATAAATATGTTTAAAATATTATAATAAATTTCTCCATATAAATTTAAAATTTTTTAACTTAAAATGAATTAAATATAAACTTTTAAAATGTCATAAACCCAAGAGAAAAATAAAAAAAATATAAATCTAGATATTGAATTTTAAATTCATTTTTGGTGAACAAACTTTTTATAATCTTGTAAATATATCTATAAAAAAATCATTCAAAAATATATGTCGATATTCTAACGGAGATTAAAAATATTTGAATAATAATTTTTAGGGACTAAAAAATATTATACTATTTTACAAAACCTTAAAACGAAATTTCAAAATTTTATAAGTAGTTAAAACTTATTTTATAAGAAAAATACATTATTAGTCCTTTAAGTTATGCAAAAATAACATATTAATCATTTAACATTTTTTTGTATCAAGTTAGTAATTTATGTCCAATACAAGCCTCATTTCAATCATTTTTACTTAAAGGCTTTTCAAATTCTTCTATGAGTTTTGTTATCCATCATGAAAAAATAACAAAATAAATTTTCATGAATTGAATTAAAAAAATTTCATGTTTAATTTCAAGAACAAAAAAAATGCATCTCACTCGTTAATTATTTTTCTAAAAGTTGATTATTGTTGATTTATGTTCTTATGATTATTTGTTGATTTATATTTTTATGATTATTGCAATCAAAACCCCTTAAGAATTGCATGAGTTTATTGAAAAAATAGAAAAAAATTTAGATTTAAAATTTGTTGGTTTGAAATTAAGATCAACGATAACATTTAGAAACTTAGAAGACTAATTTGACAAAAAAAAAAAATAAAAAACCGACTTGATACAAATAAAAGATGAATAATTAATATGTTGTTTGTGTATATCTTAAATAATATTAAATAATAGTGGAGTGTATTTGTTTATATTTTATTGCTATGTAACATTCGGTGAGTTTTAGCCTTGTAGGCGGAAGTATCAAAGTTAGTTCCCTACAAATTATATTTTTGCAAAAAGGCAATGAGTGTACTGTAAAGTGATTAAAATTCTAAGTTTGAACTATAAATGGTGTGATACTTGGTTAATAATAAAGTGATTAATCACAACATATTCCCAACATTCAGTGAAAAAAAAAAAGAAAAAGTATTGCATGTGTAAAAAATAAAGAGTGTACAAAACATTTTTGTATTTATTACACTATAGTTTGGACTAAAAATGTGAAAAATCGGCAAGGGATTAATTGCAAGTGCGTCATGATCATGTGCGAAATCTTTGACTAATTCAGCTTACAAGTCCCAAAGCTAAATCAGCAAAAGATTAGGTATACATTGATTTTTATTTTTCTGGAGGCGTCACGTGATTTGGAACGTGATTTATTTACAGTTGGTGGGTTGGCAGCTTTGGATGCTACTATTTCATAGATTTACAATTGCATTCAACTGACTATTGTTGATCAAACCAAGGTAACGCATATGACTTTGGAGTCATAACAAAATAGTACACTTTCTCATTAATTCTAACTTTCCAACACTTGTCTAATTCAACACATGGGTGGGTAACTATGCAGAGATATATATTATTTTTCATTAAAAAATTTATGCACATTTTCACACAGCAAACTAAATAGTTCAACTTAAGTAGTTAATTAACCACAAACAGCAAACTAAATAGTTCAACTTAAGTAGTTAATTAACCACAAATTATTAGAAAGAATTTGAGTTTTTTAAGTGGTTAATGAACGATAAATTATTTAAAAGATAAAATCGATTCATTCTCATAAAAATCTGAAAGATAAAATCGAAAAAATTTCACACTACAATTGCTATTAGCTAGCTAAGTGGCGACGGTTGTTGTTGGTAAGCGTTGGAAGTTTTAACCATCGGCAGGGTTTATTAGCAGTTAAAGTGAACTGCTGGAACAGCCACCAGTAGAAGAATTGCGCGGCGGTTTTGAACTTATAGCGGTGGCTGTGCTATGCGAGGTTGAATTTTGTTTTTTGAACATTTGAGAACCGCCGGTATATTAACTAATTCACAAATTTTAACCACAGCAAAAATCCAAACCAACATCAACTTTTTTTATAAAAGTTGCTTACATTTCTTTCAAATAATTTTGATCATTCAAAATATAACTAGACAACTTCTATGATCCTATAAAGAAAAAATTCTATGATAGTATGAAGAAAAAATTGTGTATGGATACTATGAGTTAAAATTCCATAGTAAATTTTTTACTATTATCAATGTAAAGTATAATAATATTTTGGAAGTTGTATATATAGTAATCATTAAATGGTAGTATAGGAAAAAAAAAAAAAATTGCATTAAAAATTGAAAATGACATTTATTTTAAAACAATTATTTTTTGCTAAATTGACATTTATTGTGAAACGAAAGGAATACCATTTAATGGTAAAGTGCACCAGTAGTTGCTCGGTCGCAAATACCATCTTATAGGTTTTGTTTTCTATTTTTCCTTTATTATGATGGTGTGTTCATAAGTTGTGACTATAGCCTACTAGAAATATGAATGATTTTTACTTATACATTGTGTATGATAGCTATCACTATATAGGAATTTATTTGCAATTATAATGTTTGATTGTGTACATGGCATAACCTAGCTATTAGCTAGATAACAAGGCATATCAAGAGAAACATTGAGTTTAACGAAACAACAATGACTGGTTTTCAACAAAATCTTTTATATGTATACTTATCAACATCCTAAGTTGCTAAAGAGAAATGAAGGAATATATAAAACGAAACAGATAGATATACAAGAATATTTGTAATTACTTTGTTCTCTTAGAATGAAACATATTTGTAAGTGTTACACTTTTAATTCTAACTAGTCTCTCTTTTGTGTGGGGAAATACATTATACAAGTAAAGGTATTTCTAAGTTCTAAGAACATTACTACATTATACAAGTACATTACTACATTATACAAGTACTTACATTGCATTACATAGTGATTAAAGAGAGTAAAAAGTTCAACTACTACAATCAAATACCCTTCCGATCGAATACAATAATCTATACATATTTCAATTCACTAGGCAATCAACATGTTGGATGAGCATATCCCAGATGCTCTTTTTCAATTGGTCTTGTAAGTGTGGCATAAAAGTTGTTCAATGTCAATGTTTTAATACTCTAATTTAGACCCCATACATACATACATGTAACATTAGTTACTTTGTTAAAAAAAAAAAAAATTAACATTGGATCCAATAGTATTCATCATGCATAAACATTTTTTTACTGATAAATTTGTTTGTTTTTTTTATTAATTCACATAATATAACATTTAATTTGCCATGTATTTTTACTAATTAAAAAGGTTTTCTGTCACTAGAATAAAAAAAATTAAATTAGTGACGAAAATTAGCGACAAAAAAAAAAAAACAAAATCCCTCTCTAATTTCCTTATCACAATTTAGTGACGTATTTTGAGAGGGATTTCACATCTTCCCTTGCAAATTTTATTATTTTCCTACTTACCCACTTAACTCCAAGAGTAAGCAAGCTAAGTAAACCATATGTTAAAACATTTAGAGAGATCCATCTAAAGATGTTCAAAGGAGGTCCATAAGAAACTCATATGTATCCACCAAACAATTCATAAAGCTATTGTAGCTTTCTCACATTCAACATGGACCCCACAGAAAAATGCTTCGGGCATAAGTTGAAGTGCCTCATTCAATGGCATCATAGCAAAATGTGATGGTGCCACTCCTTCCGATCACCTAATACACTTGAGACATTTGGATTTGCTAGGAATTCTTTTGAAACATATATCCTAAAAGACGATTTAACTATCAGCTAACAGTCATACTCTATTAAGGGACTCACATATATTATTCCCGTTATGTGGTAGGATTAAATCTCATCTAGGACACTCATGTCTCTCAGCCTGTCTCATTGAATATCCAATTAACCGACTTTATAATTGTCCTGTTACAAATAACATTTAACGACAATAAAACAATGACCTCCTCTTGACATTTAATGAATAACTTTGCGGCACTTTGATATCCCGCAAACACTCACAAAAACTTATTTTCTCTTTTCTAGACAAAAATGCAGCCCAAAAATTATTAATAACCAACAAAATCAACACAATTTCGAACCTACCAAAAAAATCAACACAACTTCAAACCTATAAGTTCTGGAAATTGGATCCTAGGATTCACCAGAGTCGAATTAAACACATTAAGAACGAACAATGAAAGCTTCATGATATCAACGAATTTGAAAACAAAAATTGAGGAGTACCTTTTCGAGTTCATCTTGTATATCTTGTAATAATGAGCGATAACGAAAGAGGAGAACAACAACTTCGTGAACACGACCAATGTTGAACGGGACACACGACATAATGAAAGAAATAAAAAAAGATAACGAGAGACTGAGGTGCAATTGGTGGAGAACGACGCGAAAGGAGGAACAAGACGAATGACCCGATGGAGAACGACAACGAATGATAGAACGATAAATGAGAAGAAGGAGAACGACATTAGAGAGGAAGAGAAAGAAGAAGAAAGTGCACATGTGAATGTTAACGTTATAGTTAGGGTTTTAACTTTATAAAAGTTTTCCCTTCGATCCACCAAACAACTAATGTGATATGTACAAGTTTTCCCCTCGATTATTCTCACCCCCGATGAGAAAACTATTTAAAAAAATTCAATAACTTTTCCCCTCAGTATTTCACTTGGCCGATGTGAAAACCATTATTTTATTTCACAAAATTTTCAAAGTTTCCACCGTGTTTCATTCCACATCAGTGTCTATGTTACTTGATGCAGAATACTACTATAGAATCTTATTTCTCCACTAGTGTCTAGGGATCATATTGGTTTCAGGTCTAAGGGTGGCATGCACCATTATCATTATGAGAATAACTTATGACACTTACATAACATATTATGCAGTATTCTCATGGAGGGTCAATCCAGTATACATTCGTCCTAATGTATACCTATGTTGTGACTTAATATCTTATATCCACAACCTATGAAATTAGGTTATCTGTTGACGCACATAATAGTCACAATTGTATTTTTATCGCCTTCTAATAATACTCGACTACATATGTTTGAGAGTGAAGTTCTATAACATCTCACAATCGAGTCATCCACTCAATGTCTTATCAAAACGAAATTCACGTAAGGATTTTATTATATTAAATGCACATAATAATAGAAATGTCTTATATTATAAATAAAAAGTACGATACAAGTTCTAATTTCAAAAGTAAAACATTGGCCTCTAGGCTCACTACAAGAATTTTAAATTATTGTGACAGAAGACCTGCGATGGTTGTAAAAAAACCGCCCTCATTCTTCGTTTGCGACTGTTATGGACAACCGTCGTTGCGTTTTGTTGGAAAACGCGCGTTCCTTTTTACATCTTGTGTCATTCCTTCCATTTTCCTTAAAATCATGTCTTCATCCATCTTGATGCTAAAAACCCTAAAATGAATCATCTTGCGAAAAGCCCAGAATCCCTTGAAGCCTCGCGTGCTCAAACTCGAAGCTCTGCGTACTCAAACTTGAACTTCAACTAAAATCCATGCGTATTGCTTTGCACCGCCACTGCATTTTGTTATAAGCTTCATAGGTATGAATCTCTTTCTTATTTTCTTTTTCTGCATCTCTCGAGTTCGCTCTTGTTAATTTCTTTTTCTACATATCTCAAATTCGCTGTTGTTGATTCCTTTTTCTGCATCATGTTCCTGATTTACAGAACCTGATTTGGTGTTACTAGAATGATTTAATGAAAGCTAACATCAAAGTTTGATTTAGTCTTCACCAAATGTTTTTCTTTGTTGGTGTAGGGTTCTCTCTGCATCTCATAGGCTTCTAACAGGTATTGAATACTTTGCTCTCATGACAAATGTTTTTGTTGTTGCTGTTTATGTTGTTATTATCAATTATTAAATAATAAAATGTACTTTCTCTAAACTATCTTTGCAATTGTTTGGTGAAACCGCTTTATGACTCTATTGCGATTGTTGCCAAGCATTCAAAGCAAAAGAAGGAACAATCTCGACACCTCTCTCCGGCGCGGCACAACGCCGCTTCCTGCCTCTCTCCGGTGACGGTGCTGCTTCTTGCCTCTCTCCAGTGACGGCGCTGCTTCCTACCTCTTTCTTCGGTGACGATGCTTCTTCGTGCCTCTCTCCGGTGCACCTCATATTTAAATCCTTAGTCACAGTTCAGTTGGTGGGTTTTTGAGTCACTATGGTTGAAATTCAGTTCTTGAGAGTGTGATGCATGGTGTGCCGCTTATCATGTGGCCTTTGTTTGCTGAGCAGAGAATGAATATTGTTGTGTTGAGTGAGGGACTTAAAGTGGGAGTGAGGCCAAGAGTTAATGAAAATGGGATTGTGGAAAGGGTAGAGATTGTTAAATTGATCAAGTGTCTCATGGAAGGGGAAGAAGGTGGGAAAATGCGCGATAGAATGAAGGAGTTGAAAGAAGCTGCTAATAATTCCATCAAAGAAGATGGGTCTTCTATAAAGACTTTTTCTCAATTAGCACTTAGGTTGAGAAATTTGGCATAGGATGTAACACCCCAAATTTTATAATAAATATTTTCTTAACTAAATAGGATTCTAGATAATTAATTTGGTGTTAAAACTATTTTAGAATATATGTGGATAAATCTTGTGACTAACTTTCGTTATATGAGTGTTTTCTATGATACACTAATTTTGTATATATTTGACTAAATAAGTGATATAAATAACAAATATTATATTTTATTATTTTATAAATAAAAGTATTTTAGTGTAAATATTTTAAAGAATAAAATTTTAGGCGATTCTACATGTATATGTGCGTTCGTAGTTAATATAATATTTTCGTATATGTTTGATTGATGTTAAGTGTGCACATAATTATATTTAATTATTTATATGTATGTGTTATTTTAATTATTTATCTTACAAATAATTATCTTGGTATATTAGTAATTTTAATATTGATTTTCTTTATTTTTATATAGTTGCTATGGTATGAGGATTTTATACATATTTATTTTGATTTAGTAAGTAATATAAATCGTTGATGTTATATTTATTTATTTTATCATTTCGACTATTCTATAAAGATGATGTATTTTTATGTGATTATCTTGAGAAATGTTATAGTAATAATTATAGTTATTATTTTGAATATGAGAGTTTTGGTTAAAATTAGATTATCTATGTTAAGGATAAATAATATTATGTTAAAATGAGTATTTTGGAGAAAAAGTTTCTAGAAAAGTAAAATAAATTATTTATTTATTAAGGGCTTTTAGAAATACTAGAAAATGAATTTTGGACCAGACGACTGTTAATACCCCTATTTTCTACTTCTGCATATTAATTTGGGCTATTACTGGTTGGACTTTTCTTTCCTACACCTACGAGTTGCTTATTACACCCCTATTTCTGCCTCAGACTTGACTACTTGTGTTGGGCCTTACAGTTTTACTCGTGTACCTGTACATCTGCTATCTGCACCCCTCTTTCTCCAATTACAAAAATAAAAAACGAAAATCAGACTAATGGCAGCCAAATCGCAGCAAACCCTATTTCTCTCAAATTCACTCCCACCAATTCCTTGGCATTTTGAAATGATCTCAACCTGTATCCCACACAAAATCGGCCACTGAATCCATTTTTGGCATTAATTTATCGATCGTGGCTCCGTTTAATCAGAAATAGCTGCGTTTCTTTCCTTGGGCGAGCTGTTTTTGGCCGATTCCGATCACCACGTTTGTTGTCTCAAAAAACTGACATCGATTTTCGGTGAAGTTGACGTCAGACCCTTCCGGCGCTCCGACGAGTCGGTGAGACATTTTCTACAATTTTCTTGTCGTCGTTTTGACTGCATTTTTGTTCCTAAAATTATTATTAATTATTTAACATTTATTTTTATGCTCCGCATAATTTATCAGTCACGTCTCGACGATTTTGTGAAGTCGCGGTTTATTAGGATTCGCTCACTGTACGTTGACGATATGCAGTCGCTATTGATTTCTGTGTTTGAGAAAGCGTCTAAATAAGGTAAGGGGTGAGAGAGCGTTTGAATTCATGAGTATAATATATTGTGAGATGAACGAGAAAACCGTATTTCCCAACGATTCATCCGGGGCTCGCTACGTATGGCAGTAGCCATTTGAGGGATAAATTAATTAATGTGCAAATATGGAAATTGTGAGATTAAAATATAGAATAGAAATATTTGTAAGGTGTTGATTTATTTAATTTCTTTAAATGTGTGGTATTTGATGTTATTGTGATATTAGTGTTGAACTAATTTTATGTATTTGGAATGAAAATATTGAAGTAACCCTTGATGAAATAATTGTGATTCCAATTTGTGTTTGAGATGATGGTCTTAATGGAGTATCATAGGCCAACGAGGGGAGAAAATAAATATTGAGAATTTGGGAAGTGGAGATTATTTTGTCATCATATAGGTAGGGCCTAACAAGCCTAGTGAATTCGGGGAAGTACAACTGAATTGTGCCTGATCGTGGCGGTCTACTGTTGAGCCTTAAGGCAAAATTGTTAGACCTTGGAGGTATTCGGGTGGGGAATTCCTAGGTGACTTGGAGGTAGCACTCCAAATGTCGGGAGCTACCATGCAACACACGTTTACCTCAACTGTCGCGTATATGTGTCTCAGGTTGAGTTGAGGGGATCTGTGAGGACAGGGTCAATTTGAATTGTCCGTCCACCGGGATGGTGGCATAGTATCAAGCCTCCTAATCAAGTACTTTAGAGTTAGAATGGTACCACATTGTGAAGTAGAGTCTAAGCTCATGCATAGCATTGTATTTTATTGTGATCATTTTGTTGTGATTAATGTGTATCGCACATGATTATAATTTCTCTTAGACGATTTGATGTTACAGTGAAATGTATTGATTTTTCTTGATTTTGACTTTGACTTTATTATGTGATGTTATTCTTTGAATAATGTTTGTTTAATGATACGGTTTATTTATGATCAAATGCGTGTTCTTCTTACTTATATTATACTATTAACAGGATTTCAAAACTCACCTCCTTCGTTGTTTGTGTTTGACTGGCTTGGCCTTGCATTTGTGAAATCGCAGTTGTTACAGGTTAATGAATCTTGAAGTTCAAGTTGGGAGGAACCCTGCTCTGATAGATGATACCGGGAATAAGAGTTGTAATTTGTATTTTACTTATTCAGTTTGAAACGACTTTTTGTATGAAAACCTTATAAGTACTAGTAAGTTTTTAGAATTAAATCAAGCTTATTGATATTGCACTATTTTATAGGAGTAAAGAAGTTTAAAGTGTTCCTTTGATTTTTGAGAAACGTGATATTTTTAAATTATTTATAAAAGTTTTTATTTCCTTAGAAACAAATTTTCTTATCCGCTACGAATTTTCTTAAAAAAATTCTATTTTAAATTATTATATATTATTTTGGGGATTAGGGTGTCACATAGGAAAACAGGTTTTATTTATAGACTTTTTTGTCATGATCTTTGCTTTGTTTCTTTTCATCTTTTTACTTTTTCTGCTTTGCAATGACAGCCAATCATTGTGTGGATTCTTGGCACAAAGGGTACTACCTACCTTTTAGTACTTTCTATTGTGTACTATATCTCTAGTTTTGGTTTTGTAATGTCATGATTTATCATATCTAAATTTCTATGTACATTATTCAGTATTCACCTTGTATAGTGATTTTGTTTCTGGCTGTTTTAGATAGTTAGATAATGGTCATTACAAGCTTCTGTTGGATTTGCAAATGCTCTTTAGACTAGTTTGTAGCTTTTTTTCTTTGTTAAGTCCAAATGCTCTTATCCTAGGAATGGTGTATACTCAAGGAATCTACCTTAAAACAAATTTGAGACCTGAAGTTCATTCTTACTAGTGTTTTGCTAAACTTAGTTTCATTTTTGAGTTTGCTAAAATTTGAGTTTGCAGTCAAGTCAACTCGAAATTAATATTGAAACTCTTGAGTTTGACCTTATATGGTGAGGAATTTTATAATAGGATGCACCTTTTTTTCCCACTCTCTAAGAGGATAACACTTTTTTTAACCGATAAGATGACAACACTTTCTTATTTTGTTTTTGTGATATTTTCATTTGATATTTTTGAGGTAACAACATCTGCTTGAAGAACAGAAAATGGTATTGAACATCTAGTTATTGAGATTTGAAGTTAATTACTATTAAGGTATTTTTGTTATCTTTGTATTAGTGACAAAACTCATGGGGTAGGACATTCTTTGTTGATACTTTATTTTATAAACTTTCTTACTTCCCTGGAATATATATATATATATATATATATATATATATATATATATATATATATATATATATATATATTGCTAAAAAAAAAGGCTATGATTAGATAGCATCACCAAACAGTTTTGTAGTAAGTACTTGTTTTGCTAAGGCTTTTGTATACTATATATGCATCTAATCCTTAGTTGTTATCCTATATGCAATCTAATAGTTATAAGGTAGTGTTGACTATAGAGTGAAATTCTCATTATTGTGTATATTTTTTAGAATAAAATCATTTCATAATTTGCTTTAAAATCTATATAAGTCTTGAACAAGGTGAGTTTCATGAACTTGGACATGGAAAAAAAATTCACATAGCAGTTGTTCCTGGTGTTGGGTTTGGCTCTGCGTTTGTAATTTCACCTCAACTTGATTGCTGATCTTGGATATTTTTGTGCCTATTTGTTTTAGCTTTCACTTGCTAGTTAGGGCCAATGAGAAGTTGGTGAAGTTAGCAAATCTTCATGATAACCAAAATGAAGAAACTCCCAGAAAGACACCTTAGGTAATTGTATACAGCCAATTACCTATTTCGAAAGACTTCTTGTAATAAAATGATAGTTGCTCTTTTTATCTTGTGTTTGAGTTGTTTATTACTACTATCAAATCAATGAATTAGTTTGATGCTTGCATCTTTTGATTTTGAGTGTTTGATCTTGTTTAAATTTAATTAGTTTGATGTTAACAATAAAGTATTGAGTATGTGTGAAAAAGTTGGTTGAATTTGAGTTTAATGTATATAATTATATGTTTTTTTTTTTCCAGGAAGCAAACTTAGAATCGCTTAGAAATAGAAGACGTTCCAGAGTCTAGCCATCAATGTCATGATCATGAAGCAATATCATTTGGGATACTTAGTTGTTTTAATGAATTTTAAAGTTTGATGTAGTTATTTTGTATGTTCAATTTCTTTACTAATGTTTTGGTTTTTGATGTAATTTTAAAATTCTATGTATGGATGTTATGTTATTACTTTTTAATAGATTATATGCATGAGATTCAGTCATTTTTAATTAGTTTTGTGTATTTTAATTATATGCATAATATTTATGAATATTTTTTATTTTAATTTAAGATTAATTGTTATTTAATAAGCCATCAAAATAAAATTAATTTAAAAATACAACAAAAAATGTCACTGAAAAATAAAACAAAATTATATCAGTTTGCGACAGTTCAAACCGTCACAAAGAGTATTTAGAGGCGGTTGCTAACTGTCGCAATACTCAGTAGGAACAAAACCAACAACTGCGTTTAACGACGGATTGAACTGTCGCAAATATTACTTGGAGGCGGTTGGAACGACAGTTTTTAAAACCGTCGTAAAATAGCCTCGCGACGCACGAATCTGCGACGGTTATAAAACCGTCGCAAGTGAGAAATTGCGGCGGGTACAACCGCCCCAAATATCCTTTTTAACCGTCGCAAACTCTTTTTATTTCTTGTAGTGGCTTACACTAATGGACACATATAGAATACCAACGACATACTAATCCTGCAATAACACAGAATTTCTTGCTAGTGTGAGTAAAAAATAATTACTTAGGCTATGATTGGTTAGGAGTGATTTAACATAGAAGGAAGTGGCAGTAAAAGACATTAGAACATAAACAAGACACTTTTCTCATCCGGTTGATGAAAAAGGCTACCATTAGAGAAAAAATTAGGTGATATCCACACAATTTGTGTTTCTTCACTCAATTGTGAAGAAATGACTTATAACTGTGTTTATCTCACCTCTATCAATGATGTAATCCACTTCCCATGGCTCCTCCATCGCAGAGTTCACGAGGAACATAAATATTTTACAAAAGTATGATTGCTAAAAGAAACTAATGGTTATTAAGTAGACATCTTGACTTTGCTATTAATATCCAAAACTGGCTAGTATTAATGAACAAAGGCAACACAAAATGTAATTTATCAACATGCTTAAATTTTACAAACTGGGAGTGAGTAAGAGTACTTAAAAGCATGTGTTATTATCAAAATATATCCAGACAATAATGGCCAATTAATAACTTATGATTTCATAACCAGTTACTTGGTCTATTCGATCAAGTAGCAAACCTACTATATGTGGTGAATCTGTAATAGTAGAAGTAGCTCAAATATATGATATGAAAGTTGAGATAATAAAGGAACATAATGTGACATATTATCTTCTCTCTTTGAATAATGGCACAAAAGCATCTGCTATTGGAAAGGAGCAGTGTCATTCCTTATCTTCACTGCAAATCTTAATCGTAATAAGAAACAAACAAAACCAATCCAATTAAAATAAAAAAACTAACACAAAAACATTAAAATAAATTGGACAAAACAAATAACTTCTAATAAGCATTATAAATAGTACAATATGATTATGTGCTTGTTTTCTAGGTAATAAATCACATTATAATTCAAAGTTGAAATGATTTATATGAAAATGAGGTTCAAGGAAGTACAAGCAGCTGAGTTACTTCCTTTAGATTGTTGAAAAATGAACCTAATTGGGACGGATAAGAATTCACCCCCATACCTGAAGCTCAATGAACAACAAATCGTGAACAAAAGAAGAAGGATTGCAAAGCGCTATTCTTGATCAATCAATGTGTTGATGAAGATAGTTTTGAGAAGATTGTGCACTGTGAAACATCAAAAGGTGCGCGGGAGACACTTGCAAAGACTTATGTTGGAGATGACAAGTTAAAAATGGTGAAATTGTAGACATTGAGAAGATAATACATGCTCTTTCAAATGAATGATCAAGAAATTGTAGCTGAATATCTTGTCAGGTTAGTGGCACTAACAAATCAAATATGCAATAATGGAGAAGTCGTGCCAGATCAAATGAAGGTGGAAAAGTTCTAAAAACTTTGATATCTAAATTTGATCATGTAGTGGTAGCATAGGAAGAATCCAAGAACAACACAGATATGAAGCTGAAATCTTTGCAAGGTTCCCTTGAAGCACGTGAGTTGAGAATCAAAGAAAAACTCAAGAAAGAGTGATTGAACAAGCACTTCTGGCACATGCTAATAAAAAGAATGGAGGTGATGGCTGGAAAAACAAGAAAGGGAAGGGTAAGTGGAAACAAAAAATACAAGAATCAGGGTAATGAAAAGAATGGCAATGTTGAGCACGACGAAGCTTCTTATATCCTAAATAAGAGTCCAACAAAGAGGCTAATTGAAAAGACTCTTGAAGAGGCTTGGCTTGGAAGAAAACCAAGTGTGCATCACTTAAGAATATATAGATGTCTATGCTATAGACATGTTCTGACACGCCCGTGTCTTTTAAAAAAAAATAATAATATAATAAATAAAGAAATAAAACCAACCCCGCACTTTTTCACCTCACCTTCACTTTCTCACTCACCACTTCACTCCTTCTTCTTCTCTCCCTCCCTCTCGGCCAGCAACCACTCCCCCCATTTCCCTTTGTCATTTTTTTTTCTTTTTCTTTTCTTCTTCTTCCTCTTCCTATCTCTTGAAGTCACAAGCAAGCTTCCTCATTTTTTCACAAGCTCTTGGGTATAAAATCTTGGCTTAGGGTTTGGGATCTAAGGAAGGAGAAGGGTACCAATTTATTGAGAGTTGTTGATTGAAACTCTTTGAGGTAAATACACAACTCTAATATTAATAATAAATCTCTAGGAAATGTAGTTTTGTTTCAAAATCTTATTTTGTGCATAGAGTAGATTTAATGAATTTTTTATGGTTTCCTAGAGTTAGTTAAACTTTAGAATAATTTTCCTAAAGTCTTAAGAATATTTTTGATACTCAGATTTGTCAGCTGAGGTCCTGCCGGCTACTCTGGGAGTTGTTGGAGAACAAACGTAGCTGATTCTCCGTAGTAGTGAGTTGACGACGGTTATCGTCATTTATTTTTACGCTATAATTATTATTTTACTCGTTTTCGATGTTAAAATATTTATTTAAAAATTTGGGAAACACAACCTTTGAAATTTTATCTCGACTTCATCATTTATTTATTTTAATGCTCTTTATTATATAATATGTTATTAATTGGATATTCGTACGCGTTAAAAGTATTTAAATTGTGAATTGTTATGCGATTGAATATATTTTCCATGAATTACGATGAATTGAAAGATGATTTTAAATATGTGTTTTGGGAAATCGTTGCTATGATTATTAAATCTTTAACGGCGTTAGGTGCACCTAGTTACCTCGTTTTGATTAGGGAGAGTTACCCGTTAGATGGAGCCGCCCCTATGTGAAATGTCATTCATAGGAGGAGAGGGCTATCAACGAGATGTAAGCTCCCTAATTGATGCGTGATGATGCGTTGTGGGATTGAGAGGAGAGGGCTATCCGTTAGATGGAGCCACCCCTAAGGGAAATGCCACCCTTAGGAGGAAAGGGCTATCAATGAGATGAAGCCGCCTCTTGGTTCTCAATAATTATTATTTTTACTTGTTTGATTTTCTATGATGATTTTAACGTTATTCATTTTGATTTCCCTTCACTATTAATTGGATTTTTTTATAAATATTTTTATCCAAACGGTTAAATTTAAAATTTAGATGATTTTATTTCGTGAATATCATAATCGTCTCAAGGCCATAAAACAGTTATTCGTGCCTTTTTGTGTTTCCCTTCTAGTTGATGGTGATTGTTGTCTCCTCACTAAGTCTTTGTGACTTACTCCCTCATGTTGTTTATTTTTTTCAGATTCACAGGCAGCCGAGTAGCACGCTGATAGTTGGCTCAAGTCTCGGTCGTATTTTGTTTTGGTAGGCCTCTTTGATCGAGGACCATTTTTTGTAAAGTCTGTTGAGTCATATGTATTTTGCAGCTATTGGGGTTTAGATAGTCTTTTGGGTAATGTACTGAATGTTTAGATTATGCTGTTGAATTTGGCCGAATTTGAAGTTTAAACAGGGATTTTGTAAATTTGGAAATGTCGAAATTATAGAGGATACTCTGTCGAAATTTCGTGAAAAATTATATATATATATATATATATATATTTTTTTTTTTTGAAATGATTATTCATAACTATTTATTTGGTAAATGGTTAAGTTAGTTGATAGGCTTGCCAGGCTAGGGGTATAGCTTGTGCGCCGGTCACGGCGTTTAGTTTTTTTGAGTTGTGACATGTTCCTGAACATAATAGAAGAAAGCTTGATGCAAAAGCTATATCTATGATATTTGTAGGATATCATATGACTGGTGCATATAGGTTGTTTGATCCAAACTCAAAGAAGGTTATAATAAGTAGTGATGAAATTTTTTATGAGGAGAATGGTTGGAAACTAAGTAGCAATAAGGATGACAACAATAATACAAGAGTGACTATAGGTTTGGAAGGTGCTCAACTTGAGAGTGAAGTTGAGCAGGATCCAATATTTAATAAGGAGATGAAGGAACAAGAAGTTGAACCTTTTAGAAGATCAAGCTAGGATGAAAACCATCTCATAGGCTAAAAGAAAGTCTTAATGATTTTATTCATTGTTTATTATCTATTGTGATACTTATTTGGATTTACCATAGAACATATTTAAATATGAAACTTAAATTAACAAATAGAATTCATGATGTATGTATTAGTTATAATATAACTATGAATAAATGGTTTCTTTAATAGAAATGAAATGAATTCTTATTTGTTAAGGAGTAGACGACTTACATGTTTGGACCCACCTTATGATATTTGATTATGAGAAATTTTTGTGATCATGCTTTGTTAGCTTGTGGCAATATATATATTTAATGGATTCAGTGTGTTATATCTTGGACTTGGATATATTGAAAAGAGAATTAGAATTTTAAATTGAGATGCTTATTAAATATAGTAAAAGGTAGAATGACATAAAAGTTTGTGTATGTGATAATTGAGATGCTTATTAATTGTATGTGGTACAATGTGAAGAGATTAAATGGCAAAAATCTCATGGTTTGGTAATAGTTGGTCAACACTATCAAGAATATAAAAGGTAATCATATGTCATTCACACTAATAAATGGTTAAAAAAAAAGGAGAAATGGAGAATTACAAAGAAAAAGAAAATAATAATGGTGATTGACAAAAATCTCAACACTTAAAGTCTAAAATATATTTATTACCTTTCCATCTAAAAAGAAGAAATGAACCTGTAACAAAACAAAAATAACTCAATCCTTATCAACAATACCAAAACATTAAGAAAATATAGCCAATAAAGAAATTAATGAACACAACTCGCATGTTTGGTATAAATACTTGCTTTCTCATAGGACGTCCAGTCGGTAAAGAGAGAAAGAAAAAAATGGCTATAGAGGAATAAGAAGGAAGTAAAAAAATGAGAAATAGATCGTAGTGGGTATACCAATTTGAAAAAAATAAGAGGTTTTATGGTATAGAGAGAAGGAAATGTGTTTTGAGGTGATGGGAGAAGAAAGTGAACTATATATTGTATGCAAATAAATCTTGCATTGATATGAGATGGAGAAGAGAAAAGTAACAATTAAGTTTACGGACTTTGTCTGCAGTGCATTAATAATGCTTGTTGAATTTTTTTGTCTTTAACGCTATATTGTGGGGTATACAAAAATATAGTTAATTGAATCATATTAATAATTGGATTGCACTACACAAAACTAAACCATTTAAATGGTTCATGAATTGAACCACATATTTAAAACAATTCAGTTAATCAAACTTAATTAAAAAATCAGTTTAATAATTTTAAAATTTTTTTAATTTCAATTAAGATTTTTTTTCTTACAAAATTTTCCAAATTTATTTTTCTCAAAAAAAAGTACGGGAAATATCGAAATTTTTTTTTTCGAAAAAAATTAAATCATTTTTTGTTGAAAAGTTTTGGTTTTTTTGTTTTCGATAAAAAATCGAAACTTTTTATATTTATTTTTCTCGAAAAAATTCGAAGAAACTTTTTTTGAAAAAAATCGAAAAAATTTTCTCGAAAAAAATTGAAAAATTTTTGTCAAAAGAATTTCAAAATTATTTTTTCGAAAAATTTTTTACATTTATTTTTTTTGAAAAAAATTGATATTTTTTTATCAAAAGAATCCCAAAATCTTTTTCCAAATTACTATTTTGAAATCAATTTTAACTAAAATTTTGTTCAAAATATTAAACAAGTTTATATTTATAAACCAATTTTAAACCAGTTCAGAACTGTACTGAACTTGATTTAAAAGTGATTTTCAATAATTTAACCAAACCATTAATGTGGTTCAATGCAGTTCGGTTTTTGCAGTATCCTTAACTAAAGATAGATATAAGTTTTTTTAATTAAATTGAGATTGAATATAATATTACAAATGAATTGGACTGCTCAAGCTGTGCGTATAAGGCCCAAATATCATTGTTCGTTGGCCCATAGTTTGAAAGCTTTCAAGTTATTATATTAATACCACCACCCCATCTATATCTCTCACTCCTAAAGTATATGAAAATATATTTTTGTCTTTTTTAACTATTTGAAATTTTTTCGAAGTACAAGTAAATTATTTATCTCCATCTTCAAAATTTTGGTTATATTTAAAAGTTTCGAAATGTAAATTTTCAGATTTTTTTTAACCTTTCAAAAGTTTAGTTGAATGTGAAACTTCCGAAGTGCAATTTTTTTAAAATTTACAAAAATTTCAACAATTTGGTTGAACACGAAACTTTTGAAATGTAGTTTTAAGAATTAAAAAAAAAATCAAAAATTTGATTGAATGTGGAACTTTCGAAATGCAATTATTTTCAGAATTTTTAAAAATTTCAAAAATTTGGTTGAATGTAAAATTTCTGAAATGCAGTTTTCCTAGATTTTTTTTTTATAAAAATTTTACAAATATGAAATGTTGAAAATTTTAACTTTATTGGGTGCTAGGAAATAAAAATGGTAAAATGATCTTTTGATGTACTTTAGAGAGTAAGAGGTAAAAGTGGACATACTGGTGGGTAAAATTCTAATGTACAATGGGATGGCAACGTATGGTGTGATGTGTATGTGCTCACAAAGTGACACATATTAATTGTTACTAAAAGAGTGATCTCAACACTATTAGAAAATTGTTTCTTTCATGTAGATTTTAACAATTTTCTTGCAAAAAACATGTTCGTGAGAAATTTCTTGTGGAATTTTGTCCCCACGTAAAATCTTTGTAAGTAACTATATGCTAAGGATTTTAAAATCATCAGAAAATTATCTATGGATTTATTCCGCAACAAACAATAAAAAATTCACATGAAATATTTAAAAAGGAAAATGCAAAAGTTGATGCAAATAATGTTACTAGTAATTTTCCAACAAATGCAAAAGTAATTTTCCAACAAATTTTTTCCCAAGTAATTCCACAACTAATGTTACTAGTAAATGAAACATGTTTTGCAGAAAAACCATAGGAAATATGTTTTGCATGAAAATCCGCAGAAAATTATATCAATAATCTAATATTTATTAATAATTGCTTACTTGTGAATGCTTTTACTAATCATAAATTAATAGCAATTACAAATTGCAACATTAATTCTAATATATATCCTTAACATTCAAGAACTGAAATTACGAACTATCACAAAGTATTAATAATTCAAAGTATTGCAACAACAATCAGATGTAAAGGTTTTTTCAAAATTAATGTTGAATTGATTATTGTAGGAGCCAATCCAAGACACACCACAGAACATAGGTTCCAAACTGAGGGGAAAAAAACAATATTTACACACCAATTGTTTGAACAAAATTTTATTTGAAACCAATAAATTACATAATGTCATTACATTGACCTTTTGATCAACCACTATAAGGAGGGGTTTAAATATAGATTCATATTGATAAAAAATGGTTGACTTTGCATATATATATGTTCCCATTTTCATCTAGAGATGAATAATTAGAAGCAGAGTCATCTAGTGTTGAATTTGAAGTAGTCTCTAATTCGCTCCCATTCTCACTATTTGAAGTTCTCACTACCATTCTTTCTTCATAAGGGTGTTTTAAGAACCAAGACATTATATTAGCTGTTAGAGTAAGGATAATCTTTTGATTAATTTGAAATGAAATTGTAAAACAAGAATTATTGCAAGGAAAAAAGAGTAAATGATAAGTCATTATTAAACAACCGAGAAATACTTTTACCTATAACATGTTTTCTAGAAGAAGAAAAAAAAGAAGCATAAATAAGAAGTCAATTCTAGTTGAAAATGGCATGAGTTAATGAATGCTAATACACTATTTATAAATAAGAAATCCTCTAAAAGGTGAGCAAGTGCATAAAGCTGAAAATTCAGACTTTAGCTGAATTTCCACAAGTTTTGTTTTTTTCTTAAAAATAGTTGGTCAATACCAAAGAAATATTAGTTATTACACAACATTGAATGATAAAAGAGAGGATGGGAACAATGAAACAGTATTGATTCCAAATCACCTCAGTGATATCTTCAGGAAGTAGGAATATAGAACACCCTAGATAATCATTCAACAATCAAATCAAAGCTATGATAACACAATAATCACACAGTATAGTATACAACATATATAGATTAACATAAATTCAAACAAGTAAATGATCAAATAGGAACTTATTTTCAACAAATGGATACCAAGCTTTCAACATAATCCTTGGAAAAGACCCACCATGCTTTAATGGTAACTCCCTCCACTCTATTAATTATATCTACAATTATAGATAATGGCTTGGTCTTCTTACTTGTTTGCCAATATCAGTGTATTATTATTATGAGAAAAGTTAAATGGCAACCATGAGACTATCGGTTGAAGATTATAATAACTAATTTTAAGGAGTTGAGTCCAAGACTCTTCAATTTCGAATTTCTTCATCTGCCATATAACAAAATGAGTTGAATGAATTCTGTTCGCAAAATTCAGAACCAAGTTAATTAAGAAAAGAAAACAAAAATATTTTTGCATTTAGAGAAAACTAGAAAACTGAAATACATTGGGCTTGTTTCATTTACATCTCAAAAACACTATTTTAGTATTTTAAAATTTAAAAACTAAAAATTTGTTTGAATTACTTGTTTTTAAAAACTGTTTTGTAAAACTATTTTTAATATTATACATTTTAAAACTAAAAAAGCAAAATAGATAAACGATATTTTACTTTTTTTTTTCATTTTTTTTAACTCTTAGTCAAAAAACTGTTTTAAAAATTGGAGTTGTCAAATAGATTTTTTTAAAATTTTCTTTTTAAAAACAATTTTCTAAAATTTATTTATAAAATAGTTTTCAAAAATTAAAAAGTAAAACACAATCAAACAAGAGTCTTTAAGCATTTAAGATTATCTGCATTATACTAAAAAAAAATCTTACTTATTTAATCCAGATCTGAATGCAACATGTACATATTTGATTGAAAAAGGCCTTCAATTAACTTTCACCAACTAATCATTTCACACATTTTCAAGCAGCCGATCTAGCCTCTCATAACCTTTCAGTCTGCACCAGTTATTTATAGAAGATCTTTTGAGCAATTGAAGCAATGATGCATAAATACAAAAGCAGCTTCTTGAACAATCATGGTTTAAAAATAAATAAATTAATAAAGTAGTATTAAATTAGTGTTCCTTCACTTACAGTTAGTGCAAGGAGTTAGACTTCATAATTTTTACTTCCAATGTTCCCAATATATGGAAGTATAAACCAAGAACATACCTCAAACATCATACATCGAATATTCAAATTCCAATGTATATACACATTATTAACATGCAACTAAGTTGTGATTAATTCCAACATATTGTAACAAATATAATTTGGTTTCGAAACTTTAAGGAAAACGAAACTTTCGATATGTAATCTGTTTTCAAAAATTTGATTTTTAAAAACTTCGAAAATTAACTCATTTCGAAAATTTGAAACTTCTGAAACTATCAATTTCGAAAGTTTTCAAACTTTTGAAAATTTTGAAAAATTGGTTGTTAAATTTTCGAATATGTGGGGGTGAAAAGTGAGAGGTAAAAAAATTTCAGTTTTTATATATGATTAAAAGGGTAAAATTGTCTTTCTATGTGTTTTAGAGGGGAAGATAGAAAACTCGGAGAATAATTATCAAATCATACATGATTGGGCTTACATATTGCCAATCTGGCCAAATTATGAGATGCCCAGTTGCATGTGCAGTGGGTGAAAACAGAGGAAGTCTTTATGAATATGTGTTTATGTGTTTTCTAGGTGTTTTGTTTTTCTTGATTACAGGCTCATAATGCCTTTAGAAGTGGTGCACCTTGTTCTAGGGATGTTGTCTTGTTATTAGAATATCCAGAGGAGTATGGTGTATTATTATTTTCTCATTTAATTGTAAGATATCATTGAATTTACTCTTCATTCCTTCATAGCAAACTGTCCAGAATAGTTGTTGAGATTAATAACATCAATAAATATTTGATTATTGCGAAAAAAAACCTCTCATTGGTCCGCTCACAATTATTTTTTTAGTTTTCATAAATTAAAAAGGTTTTAGTTGTATGAAAAAAAATAAACAACCAAACAAAGGGAGTGGCAATATTCCCTTCCTAACCACATCAATGTATTAATAATTTAATTATATTTCATAAAATACCTAGATAAATTTCTATATAAAAAGGTATCGTTCAAATGTATATATAAAATATTTTTACACTGCATAATAATTAAATTCTAAAATAGATAAGTAAAATGTTTGAATTATATTTTGAAGAAAAAATATAATGACTATTTTATTATGATATATAAAACAACTTTTAATTTTTGAGTTCAAATTAGTTCATTTATCTATTAATTATTTAGTAATATATTATTTAAAAGACTAAAATTAATATAATTAATCATAAATTAGGTAATTAAGATCTATTTGGAATGACCTCTCTATATTTATTTTTTCAAATACATCAGTCAAATATTGAACTCTCGATCAAATAGTTAAATAATTCAAAGTTCTATCACATTGGTGACACTATGTTGCTATCGATTAATAAGTAAATAAATTGTGAATATTTAGTAAAAAAAAGTTATGAACATATGTACAAATTAATCTAAGTACCCCGCAAAATTTATATTAACCTACATGCATTTATAAAACGAAATTTAATGAAACAATTTGCTGCATTTGACCCAACTCGCATTGTTGAATGAAAATCCAATTTATTATATGAGTCGTCGCACCAGATAAAATAGAATTGAGCTGAATCGAACTTTACCCAAACGCATTCCATTTTGTTGATGACATGAAATTGAAATATGCGTATACAGTCATTGTAATTAATTTGTACCCAAAAGAAAAAAGATAAATGACCTGTAAAAGGAATATAGAATTTTAGAAGAAAAAAATGAATATAGAATTTTAAAATTTGAATATGGAACTCAACAGTGTAAGTATTATACTATTATTATAGCACTACTAAAGCACTTAATAAGCAAGCATAATATTGAATATATAAAGTTGGAAAACATTACTATCTATACTCCTAGATAGTGAAGCATATATTTATGCTACGCTAGCTCCACATGCATGGCCTATTCAAACTCTTCCAATTGTACTTGTCTAGAACCGTCCACAATAATTTATTAGACATGTACGCGGTGTGTGAATTTAATTTGATTTGTACATATTAATATTAATAACGGGTCAATCTAGTATCAACCTTTAGTAAAGATCTAAAGTGGAATATTAGAGAATTTATTTGTTAACTAAAAATGATAAGAGTTTACATATAGATCCTTTTTGAGATATTTATATTAGACAAACCCATTAATAATTCATTATATGCATGTATATTTAAATTTAAATGATTAACACGATATGGTTATATTTTTTCTATATGAGGTAATTTTAATAAAAAGTTTTACTATAATTAATGTCATTTTTAGTTTTTAGTATAAGAATAATAATAAAATTTTCAAATTAATGTATCTTTTTAGTTAATGTTATGTATATTGTTCCCAAAATATTATATTTCACTTTTATATTTATAATAGTCAAGTCAATTTTAACAGAGTAGTTTAGTAAAATTATTATTTTCTCTTTTATTTAGAATTGTTTTTTAATTCATATGAAATGAGCAAATACCATTTAATACATATGAAATAAGCAAATACCATATACTCGATGCAAGACAAATGAAATAATTAATTTTATTAATCATATTAGTTTATTAAAAATTATATTTTTTTAATCTATAGTTCGTCTAGAAAGTAAATATGTTACGATAAAAAATTATTTCAACTAAAATTTAAAATTATATTTTTTTTTAAAATAATTTGTTTTTAATTAAAGTTTATTAAATATTGAAGATCTCACCACTTGTTTTTATTTAATTTTATAATTACATTTAGTACTATGTTAAAGGATTTGACATTGGGAACAATTCAAACTCGGTAGCTAATTATTAGAATTAAGTTGACTTGGGAGAATACAGCTATTAATTGACTGTAAATTAAAATCCAACATGCATTGACGTTGTTTGAACAAGTTGAGACTTGAGAGTATTTATCTTCCATGATCTAGTCCCCATGCAAAAGGGGCTAAGCTTTGTGAAATGTGCATTATGCATATATGAAGCTTCCACGCAATTCAAATATGAAAGAAAACTAGTAGGGACCACTACGTACCTGAAAGGTTTGAATTTCTTATGCATGATTTTCATTGGCTGGCTTTTTATTCCATAGCATGCAAACGTATAAACCTCATCATCATCGTACTGTGACTAACTTAAATATTACGCATTGACTGATGTAAAAAGTCGTGTACTTTTATATACATATTGTTCACTAATTTAATCTTCTGCTATTTTTTTTTTTTTTGGGTGAGAAAAAGGAAGAAGTAGCGCATAACTTGATTCATGTAATTTAGGATTAAAATTTTGGGTTCTTAAAACAATTGAATATATGCCATAGCTATTGAAAATGAGCTTAGTTTTCATTTATGAAAAAGGAAAAGTATATATATAAGAGGTTTTAACTAGAGTTAGTTGTAAAAGAAATTAACTTTCATTTATAAAACAGGAAAAGTATATATACAAGAGGTTTCAATTAGAGCTAATTGTAAAAGAAATGTAACTATCTAATTCACTAATGCACCAAAGTAATACTATCTATAATCGAATATAACTAATTTATCAACCAGATAAATATAGTCTATAATATGCACCTCAAACCGGAGAGTATATAGAATTTATTCCCAGTTTGAACAATAATTACAAGAGAACGACTAAGGGTCTAGTGGCTTAATAAGAATGTCTGCTAACTATGTAGAGCTAGAATTGGCAGTAGTTGAAACAATTTGGATTGAAGCTTCTCACGGACAGTGTGACAATCAATATCAATATGTTTTATGCGTTTGTGAAGTTGCATCGGCAACCATGTCACGAGCAGACTAGCTTTCACAATAGAGAACAATAAGGGAAACATAGGAGACATGCATATCTTCCAGCAAGTAAGTGAACCACTGAATTTCACAAGCAATTGATGCAAGGGTTTAGTACACAACTTTAGTGGTGGATCGTGAAATAGTAGACTGATTTTTGGATTTTCATGAAATTATGGAATCACCAAGGAAGACACAATACCCAGTGAAAGAACGAAGTGTGTTCGAGAAAGTTGCCCAATCAGAGTCGCTAAAAGCCTTAAGCTGTAAGAAGAAGAAGAAGAAGAAGAAGCAAGGGAAAAGAGACCACGTGCAAAGGAATTCTAATTGAGACAAAATCCCTTATGAAGTTTCAATGATAACAAACCTTAATGACTAAGTGATTAAGAGATTTTGACACATCTTGTTATTTAATGTGTGTTTTTAAGTGACTTCATTAAGATAAAAAAAGTCATCAAGATTAAGCACAAAAGAACAAAGTAGGATTCAAGAAACACTCTCATAATAGACTTCAAAATGTTCAGCAATGGAAGTTCAAAATGTTTTGTCTTGAATATAAGACAATATGTTCACACTAAAAGAAATAAATCAAATGAACAAGTTCATCTTCCTACACTAAATCAATAAGAGAATCTAACTTAAATGAACCATTAAATAAAAAATAAGAAGAAAAATCTTCAAGATTTTTACAAGATCATTCAAGTCAAAGAAGAATATTAACTTTGATAAGTTATATAACTCATATGATATGATAAATAAGCTATCAAATGAATAAATGATAATTGAAATCCAAGAAGATCACAACAGTCCAGCTTGAATAAATTCAAATGTTAATTTTATATGAACAGTAGAAAGTTGTAAGATTAAAAGGTTTATATGAAAAAATACAAAAGCGACTGAAAGGTTGGTAACATCACTGTACTTGCATTGTTCATTGATGAAAGGATCCATCAATATGGAAAGATGTGCACTGGCACACATTTTTTCTTTCCCCTGCACTAAATAGAAATTATTCAACAAACATTCTAAAGTTAACTTAAAGTTCAAAATATTCATTAATCCTCAAGATACATTTATAAGCTGCCACGAATTGGAACTTGTGCCCAACAGACACCTGAATACCTTTGTAACTTACTGAAGCTCACTCACAGGTCATATATAAATATAGAAAAACTAAGAAATGAAGATCCAAGAATTTACATCAAGATATAACTCACTTATCACAAAAGTAAAGAGCTTGATTAAAAGCCCATCAAATACACTCAGAGATCATCATAAATCATCAAATTTAAAGTATACATGAGTGTGAAGACATGTTTCATCCAAGTCGAATTATGAAAACTTGATGCAAAATCTAAATTCTATTTGTAAACTTTCTAAAGCCATCTTTTGGTGTGTAAAAGAGACTTAGCTGTGATTGTTGGTTAGTCAAGAGTAACTAGTAAGAATGTTTGCAAGCATGATAAGGCTAAGATAGAGAAAGGTCGAGTTGACTGAATTGTGTAACTGCAAAAATTGAGAAGTTGTCAAACATTTTAGTGGAAAATCTCACCAAGGGTGAAGATTGGACGTAGTCTAAGTTTGAGTGAACTAGTATAAATTATGTGTGCATTACTTATCCTTAGTTATACTTTAAAAGCTTCACAAATCACACACACTCTAACTCACAATGTTATTTCACTTATATACTAATCCTTTAGAATATTCTAAAGTACTTATTTTCATAATACTTCAAGTCAACATACTTGATCAACATATTTTGATATACTTTTATAGTCTGTACTTTGTGCTTTTCAAAGTTTATTTTGTCTAATAGTTACTTTTTACCATCTTTATGTCATAATTGAACTTTAGTCATTATCTTAAGTAATTTTTTGTTTTTACTAGCCTTTTGACACTTCCTTGTTATGCAAGCCATAATGTGGGCTATGGTTGTCTGATTAAGGTGATCTAGAATATGTCGGAAAGATGAGAAGCAGAGCTACATTTTCTCTATTGGAATCGAAACCTGTTATTGACGTAGTGATGGTCTAAAAGGCTCATTACCGAAGCTGATGGTTTGATTTTGGGTTTTGGATCACTTTGTCACATGATTAGTTGCTGTTGGATTGTTAAGCATCATTAGAGCCCACTTTGGTACATATTTCAGACTAAGCTCTTTAGGTTAATTTAGATTATTATAACTAATTACATGAGAACCTTTTTAGGCACTTTTTGTCATATTTTGCAAATCCTAAAATTCTGTTTTGTGCTCTAACCCTCCATGGAATGCTAAAATTCTTCATCAATCCAGTTTTTAAGATACTTTGTTAGACTCATAAGTAGTATTGGCAATATAATCCGCACACGCGGATACCCATCCAAACCCGTTTGATTTGGGCGGAGAAAACCCGCTTTAATTGGGTGCGGGTGCGGGTGCGGATTTTCCCCGAAATTAAATTTCGGGGGCGGGGACGAGTTTGGGGGTGATAATATCCACCCTGCACCCGAACCCGCCCCGCAAGTAATATTATAGTAATTTTTGAATTTTCTATACATATACATATTAAATATACTTAATATTTTTAAAATATTAAAAAATTATAATCTTATCTCTATAGAAAATAATTTTTTATTTTATTATTATCTAATAATAATTATTTTATTATATTAATTATAATAGATATGATTTTTAAATTTATAATTTTATATATATAAATGGGTGCGGGTGTGGACGGGGAAACCCGAACGCTATTGTGAGCGGGGATGGAGGAATAAATTTTACACCCGCTATGAAATGGGTACGGGTTTTCCCCGATTAGTCGGGTGCGGGGGTGGAGGAGGCAAAATCCGTCCCCGACCTGCCCTTTTGCCATACCTACTCTTAAGGTTCGATTCTTAATGCAATTTCATTTTATGTTTTTATATATATATTTTTTTTCAATTTCTCATCTCTAGATGTACTTTATGCATGAATTTGAATTCTGTTTTGATGCTTAATCGTACCAATTTCGATCTATACCTTTGATTGAGATTATTTGAAATATATTGAACGCCTTTTTTGGTTTAGTTTGAATAGAAATTGATAGAATCTATAATGCTTATTTATTTTTAGGTTGGATTCGATTATGACATTAATCGTGTTTTGTGACGCTTGTTCGCTTCCACGATTAATCAAATGTTGTAATGCTTAATCCAGTACAAATTTAGGTAAAATTAAATGACAATTGTTTGTTTAGTTTTATGACCAAACAAGAATAGAAACATATAATAAATGTTTCGATCAATTGATAATTCTCCATAATTATTCAATCTACTTTCAAACTTAAAAACCCTTTATTTATTTATTTATTTATTTCACTACAAGTTCATAATTTTGGTTATCGTTATATTTAAGATCTCTGTAAGACATTCAAGGTTTAACTACCTTGTATACTATATTACCTTTTCTTTATTTAATTTGACTGCGTATGACCGCAGATCAATACTTGAGAGTTAATTTTAAAATACAGGAAATAATTTAAAAAGGGTCACAATTCAAACTCTTTTTCCTTTTGACATTGAATTCTACTTTAATACTCTGCGAGCATCCTGCAATAGAGCAGTAGTTGGGGAAGCCATAAATTGACTCCACTGTTGAACGCCATAGCTTAAATCTAGGCACGTTGTGTTTAAGTAAATTAAACTCCCAATCAACAGGCAATAGCTACTAACATCAATGGCGGGAGAGTCGTCATGAAGTTGTAGGCTTGGGAATGTGAACC
Organism: Cicer yamashitae; assembly: GCA_037974755.1. Taxonomy (NCBI): domain Eukaryota; kingdom Viridiplantae; phylum Streptophyta; class Magnoliopsida; order Fabales; family Fabaceae; genus Cicer; species Cicer yamashitae. The sequence continues at coordinate 41,234,715 of JBBPBQ010000002.1, forward strand.
ATAGGACTGGTAACATGTTTACAACCAGAAAAACCAGAGTCATGAAGTAAATTCAGGGCATATTTACGTCGACAAATGAAAATAGCGGTGTCATAACGTGCCACCTCCAAGCCAAGAAATATCACAAAACACCCAAATCTTTAATTTTAAATGAGTTGTGACATATTAAATTTTTGCAAGATCATTCCCCATAAAGTATAAGGTTATTCACACAAATAAGAAGAACAGTGAAATAGTCATTAACCTTCTTAGTGAATAAGGAATAATCAGATTGGGACTGTTTGTAACCCAGAGAATGTAAAGAAGATGAAAGTTTAGCAAACCAATGACGACTATCTTGTCGTAAACCATAAAGGGATTTCTTCAAACGAAAAATAATACCAAAATACCAAAAAACTATTTGGTAAATTGCCTTAGAACATGAGATCTTGAATGACATATAATATGTGCCTATGTTTGCGATCAGCGACTGCATTTTGTCGTGGAGTCTCAACACAAAATCTTTGATGATCAACACTATGTTCGTTATAGAAATAATCCATAAGGAATTTGGATCCATGATTAGATCTAATCATTTTTACTATGCAACTAAATTGTGTATTCACCAAACTGACAAAATTCATGACTAAAGTTTTGGTTTCAGCCTTGTTCTACATTAAGACTAACCAAGTTGACAAGTGAAGTCATCTACATGAAAGATGGGGTAGAAAGTGTACACCAAATGTCCATATGAATTAGATCAAATGTAGTAGTACTTTTCATATGACTAAGAGGGAAAATGAGTTAATGTTATTTGGCAAAGTGACAACAATCAATACTTTTATTGGATAAAGTATGTGTAAAAGGAAATTCAGTACTCAATTGTTGAAAAATATTATGAGAAGGATGGTTAAGCTTATGACGCCACAAGTCAAAATCAATGGAAACAATGTGATTACAAAGATTAGGAGTAAATGAATAATAATTTTTTAGTAAAATCAACAATATGAGTGGAGATTTGATCCAACATATAGATATTTTGTCTCACAATAGCTTGCCTGATCATCTTTAATGAAGGGGTTTCCTAAATCACACATGAATTGCGACAAAAAACAATTTGCAATTTGCATAAATTGTATGTAGAAAGTAAGTTGACATTAAATTGTGGTATGTTAAGTTTATGATGAAGAATAAAATAATAAGAAAACATGATTGTACCATAAATTTGTGCAAAAATATACGAGCCATTAGGTAACCTAACTTCAAGTGGTTTAATGTGAACATAAGGGTGAAAAATGGCTAGAGAATGGCAATTATGGTCTGTAGAACCAATATCGATGATCCAAGAAAAGGATAGAGACGTACCTACTTCTTCTTAATTCACATGTGGATATGATAAAGATGATTTACTATAGTGCACCTTTCGTTCCATGAGAAGAAGATGTGTGTTGCCCGCAAGATTTTTGAAAACCAGCTCGATCTTGATTAGAGTGTGAGTTTCCGTTGGTACTTTCCATTAGAACATTAGGAGGAGCACTTAGTAAACTTCCCCCAATTCGGCGTTCTTGTTGTAAAATGGAAGAGAAAACTTAAATGATGTGAGGTAGTGGTTCCATCATCAAAATATGGGTTCTAATAGTGTTGAATTGATCCTCTAAGCATTTGAGGAAACAAATTAGATATTCAATTTCACGTCGTGTTCTAATGGAATCAATTTCTCCACAAGTGCAACTAGGCATAAGACGAAGAACCTCAAAATCTTTCCAAAGCAGCTTCAAATCCATGTAGAAAGAATTAACACTCTTCTCACTTTGTTTCATAGAGTGAATTTCCTGAAGCAAATCGGACATGTAGAAGTCACCACCCTTAGAGAAATGATTCATCATTTTATTCCATAGGTCGGAAGCATTATCGACATGTTCAATGTTGTGTGATTTCTAACGATAGTGAAGAGAATCATCTTCAGAAAGAGCAAAAATCTTACCATTGATTAACTTGATTTTATTTTTCGTGAAAAAAGTTCTTCGCATTTTCTTTCTCCAAGTGCCGTAATTGCTTCTATTCATTAGAGGAGAAACGAGAACAACGATTGGGTTCTCTGTAGGATGAACACTACTAGAAAACTACTTTTAGCGTCGGCCAAAAGTTCACGCTAAAGGACAAAAAGTCGATGCAAACACTACTTTTGCGTCATATTAGAGTGGATGTCAAGGCTTAGGCTAAAACGTTGGAAGCTAAATACTAGTGTCGATCAAAAGGCATCCTACGCTAAAGTAGCGTCGTCCAAACCGACTCAAATTCGACACTATAAATCAAAACGAGAACATCCTACGTTAGTATTAATCCAATGAAGTCACCTAAAAATAACAATGTCCGCTATCCGACGCTAAAATAAAAAGTCAACCAAACAGATAGTATCAACCAAGCCGACGCTAATGCCAAACTAATTACACACTTTGCACCAACAAGAAACAACATGAGAATAACATCATAGAGAAAAATGGCAAGAACTAATTCTCAATATCAACAACTATAACAGAACTAAAGAAAGAACAAAGATGAAAATCTTACATGGGTAGATTCCCCACTACTCTCAACCCAAGTGCCAGTTTTCCTATTGTGGGTTCACAATAATAGCACACAGGGATGCAAATCTCACACGAACAAACCATTGAATTTAAATAACCATTGAATTTAAATGGCTCCACTTCACCTATTAAAACCAATTTTCACTTAATCAACTATTTAATAAAAACTTCTTTTAAACACAACTTTTTTATTTCAAAATTTATCATAATATTACTATATGATATTTTTACTATCTTCCTAATCACATTGTGCATAAACATAAATGATATATAAACTCAACTTTTTACTCCAACCCATAGCTCTTTTATTTGCATTTAAATAATATTTAATGTCTACTATCATATGCTAAAAGATTTGGCACAATAAGATTTTAATTAACAAATATAATTTAAACATAGTTGCAGTGTTCTATTAATAATAACCATCACAAATGTACCTGAATATTTTTATAAAACGAAGAATTTTAAGCCGATCAAATTTCATCAATCAAAAACATTACTTCATTAAACTGGTAATCTGCACAATTAAAAAAGCTTATTAGATCAAACATTTGCACATTAATAAAATCTCTACAAAAAAAATTGTCAAAAATATGTCAACACAAATCAAAACTGAACTCAAATCAAATAAATAACTATATAATTGTTATACATTTGAACTCAAATCAATAATAGCTTTAAAACATTCAACGCATCACCAATCAAAGGACCATTTACATCGTCATTTTCGTCATCTTTATTAATTGATACCTTGTTGCATATAAGAAAATAAAAACAAAATACATTAACCATAGATAGAATATAACTTTTTCTAAAGGCAAATTGTATTAATGACACACTAGTCCAAGTATAAGAAATGCTAGGAAAGGTGTAAAACAAAAAAACTAAGAATCAAAGTGTTTTATCACCAACGTCTTCATATTCACAAATAACACAATACAGTAGTAGTACCACGTCTTGCTACTGATATATAGGCTGAAGATACAACCAAGCCATGCTACCCATATCCAATTTTAATTGTAATATGTTGATAAACTCATCGCAATCCACCAACTAACAGTGTGGAGAACACATAATCATTCTTCATTTGTAATTTTTTACATTTGAAAATGTCTTGAATTCTGAAAGTTAATCATTTAAACAATAACATCTCTAATTAGTAATCAAAATCAAAATCTACATCAATTTTTTAACCTTACTAATTGATTTCAATTACCTAGCTCTCTCTCTCTCAATACTGCAACCTATGTCTTACTTCTTGATTTGTTAGCTAACAACATCACAAGTTAAACCAACATAGATTATTAACAACAAGAACACATTTCATTAACAAAATTATGATTTAACAAATAAACAACAATATCAGTCATTGAGAGAGAGATGTAAGATTAAAATGACCTAGAATAATATTTTTTAGTCAAAAACTATCGAAAAAGATCAACACTAACAAATTAAAGTATAGTTAAGAGAATAAATCAGAAAAAAAATAATTAAAAGATCAAAATAAAAATCATATAAATTAAGGGATTAAAATTTACCTAATTTTAAATATTTGACTGAATAAATGTGTGGAGTTGAATTTTACCGTACGTGTGTGTATAAGCATTAAGCAATCCCTTTATTAATTTTTTTTACTAATGATTAATTGTAAGTCACGTTATCGCAGCGTCTCCAATGCATTAATTATCGCCATTTCCTGCATGCAAAACCCGACAGCCCCGCTCACTACGTGCTCTATTATTTTTTTTCCTTAATAATAATAAATCCATTCACCCATTTACGCTTCCTCTTACCTTCATTTATTTTTTTGCCTATATTAATTTGTCCCACAAAAAAAACAAATAATCTTTGTTTGTGCCTATAAATAATCCCTCACATTCCAACATCACCCATCATATTTTCAAAACCATAATCTTAACCCTCATTTTAATTCATTCTCCTTACAATGTCAACCCCATCAATATCCCTCATTCCCTTTCTCTCCCTATTCCTCCTTTTACCCTTATTTCTCTTAGTTCAATCACAAACACCTTCACCTTCACCATCACCCTCACCCTCACCTTCACCTCCTCCTCCTTCTACTTCTACTTCTTCATCTAAAGCATGCAAATTAACATTATATCCAAAACTGTGTCGTTCTATTCTCTCCTCAATCCGTTCATCTCCCTCCGATCCCTACAACTTAGGCAAATTCTCAATAAAACAAAGCCTCAAACAAGCCAAAAAACTATCCAAAGTATTCAAAGACTTCCTCAAAAATCATCACCAATCATCTTCTCTAAACCATGCCGAGATCGCGGCGCTAGACGATTGTAGTGAGTTAAACCAACTTAATGTAGATTATTTGGAGTTAGTCCGAAATGAGCTTAAATCAGCTGATTCATCATCTTTCAATAACACAAATGAGTTTGTTGAAAAAGTTGAAACTTATCTTAGTGCTGTGGCTACTAATCATTATACTTGTTATGATGGATTGGTAGTGACTAAAAGCAACATTGCTAATGTACTTGCTGTGCCTTTGAGTAATGTCACGAAACTATATAGTATTTCACTTGGTTTGGCCATGCAGGCCTTGAACAAAAATATTAAGAAGCATAAGACTCGTAAACATGGTCTTCCTACTAAGGCTTACAAGGTCAGACAACCACTTGAAAAACTTATTAAGGTAACTATTTTCTTTGTCTATGACTTCTTTATTTTATTATTTATTGAAAAACTTATTAAATTTTAATATTTCAATAGGTTCTTATTTTGTTGGAAATTATATTTTTTTTGACAAAAAAATATTCATTTATTTTGTTGGATATTATTAACCTTAGATAAACCATATAGATACACACTCAAGCACATACACAGACACACACAAATATAATAACATGTTGTCATGTTGTATTTGTAATTTATTTAGGTTGTTAAATAAGCTCTTACAAATAAATAAAATAGATTCTCCGTAAAGTTTAATGAACTTTTAAACGATAGTTAGTATTAATGATTAAAATGTTCATGTAAAACTCATACAAAAGTAATTAAAAAAAACTATAGTAATTAATATAGATTTGTCTAATATGGATCTTTTCTCAAAAAGGTCCAACCGTGAACCTTTATCATTTTTAGTAAAAACTTAATTTTTATAATATTAAAAAATGTGAAACATGTGTAATTTTTATTAAAATTTAATAAAAATTTAAATATTATATATAATTCTCTGAAATGTCAAGTTAAATATCTAAATAAAATTTAATTTCATTGATTTATTAATTTATTTGTCTATTTACGAAAATTCACACCACTCATAACTTAAGTAGTGCATACTTTTGTAAAAAAAAGTAGTGAAACATACTTAATAACAAGCTATCAGGTATTGTCAAGCTTTCAAAATGATCTAGTCAAATCTTGAAAATGAGTCTATGACGTATAATAGATCAAATTTGAAACTTGATATTTTTAATAATTCTAATATTTAGACACTCCAAATTTTCCTTCATAAACCCATTCAACACTTTATTTTCTCTCTATCTGTCTCTTTTTATCACATTATCAATATATTACTATCTCTCTCAAAACATCGAAGAGGTATTTGAGTGCCACCAAATATTTTCCTATTTCCAACATGAACCAAATTTACCTAAATTATTCTCACCCATACATGTAAGTTAAAGGGTGAAGTAAAATTAAGCGTTTCATAAAATTGTATCTCTAACAACTTAATCTAATATTGTGTATCTATATTCATTGATATTTCCTTTGTACTCAAATATAAGTAAAAAGGTAGGCTGATAGACTAAAATATAAATAAAATTTAACTAAATTCATCGTATTTAATAAAATATGCTTCAACGTACAAGTTCTTATACAAAATAAAATGTAAAGAGATAATTTATGTATGGAAAAACATCACACAATTTTTTAAGTTACATGAAAATAATAAATCAGTTTTTAATTTTTTTTTTGTAACAAATTAGTTATTTATCTTTCTTTGGATGTCAAGTTTGTCTTTATGTTTGTAAATATTTACACGATCTTAAACCAATAAAATTGAAACTTAAAATTTTTCCAATTTTTTCAATAAATTCATATAATGTAATTCTTAAAAGGTGTTGATTGCAATAATCATAAGAATATAAATCTTCAATCAATTTTTAAAACAATAATTCAACCAAAGAGAATTCAAGTGAGATACATATTAAGATTTTTGAAATTAAACGTGAAATTCTCTAAATCCAAATAATGAAATTACATGAATTATTATTTTATTTTTTATATGATCGATAACAAAACTCATAGTAAAGTTTTAAAAATATCTAACTAAAAACGATTGAAATGAGATTAGAACTAAAAATAGTTCAACATTTTAACGGTTACAAACATAAAAAATTAACTTGATATAAAAAATAAATTAAAAAACTAATTTAAAATTTTTGTGTAACTTAAAAAATTATAAAATGTATTTTGTCTTTATATAATTCATATTTTTATTGCATAAAAAAAATAAATGTAGTTAAGCACTATTCTTAATGTATACGATTAATAATTTTTACTATGCACTATTGTATTATAAAGGCTTCGTTACTGTTTTGGTTATTAACGTAACAATATTGGCAATTCTAATTATTTAATTGGGTGATATCCAAGGATCGATTTAGTTTCCGTCAACCTTTTTTTTTGTCAAAAGTTTCTGGTCAACCTAGGTTTTCATTAAAATCTGAGTAGTATTTAGCTACTTGATGATCAGTCACGTGGATTCATGTTCGTTAATCGTTGTTTTGTTGTAATGGAAACACCCTGCACGTGCAACTCGCAAGTAACGCCCCTCCCCGGCTAGCAACTTTTCATATGTGCATACCACATGCTATTATAGTATGTTCCAAACACAATTACAACTTTGCCCTTTATATATATATTAAAAAAAATTTGATTGTATATTCATATTAATAAAATACAGTTTTGTGTATACATAGATGTTTTTAATTCGACTTTTCATCACTAAAACAAAGTAATATTTTTTTTTTGTACAACAAAGTAATTAATAGTAGATATATTGTAATTAATTGAAGGACTAATCAAAATTGTGACATTATTCTGCCGCAGCTTCTTCGCACAAAATACAGTTGCAATAACTCATCCAACTGTTCTAGAAACGAAAGGATTCTTAAAGAAAGTGAAAACAAAGGAATTCTACTGAAAGAATATGTTATTGTGAGCCTTGATGGAACAGAGAACTTCACTTCTATTGGTGAAGCTATTGACGCTGCACCTAAAAATTTAAAGTCAGAAGATGGATACTTTCTTATATATGTAAAAGAAGGAGTATATGAAGAATATGTTACCATTCCAAAAAATAAGAAAAATATCTTGCTTATTGGTGATGGTATTAACAAGACTTGCATCACAGGAAATCATAGTGTGATAGATGGTTGGACAACTTTTAATTCTTCAACTTTTGGTAAGTAAATATTTCTCTATGTTATTTTTGGTTTCAAAATTCAATTTAGTACTTTGTTCTATAGAACAAAATACTATTTCATATAGTTAACGTATATAAAATTTTGGAGGAGAAATGATTATAACCTTACATAAAAAAATTATTGCATAATCATTACAGAAAGAAAAAATGAAAGGCATATAAATTTAATTTTTTGAAAAAAATTGTAATAAATATTTAGCTGCCACATTTTCTTTATATGAAGGTTATATTTGTATGAGATTTTGATATACATATTTACAAATTATAACACCAATTTTTAATACCAATTTAACTTTGATATAAGTCAAATCTTAATTAATTTTGTTCATCTGCAAAGATAGAATTATATCTTATAACAAATTGCGATACATGAAAACCATTTATAATCCTTTTTTTTTTATAGCACAGCTGGTTTTTTTGTTGATCCACTTTCCTTTAAAAAAATTGCATGTACATATACCATTAATTAGTAATCATATATTATATATAATTCATTTTAGACAACTTTAACTTACACAAAAATAACAGATTAATATTTTTTTTTAGTGTCAAGTTTGTTTTTAATTTTTATAAATATTTACACTAGTGTCGTAATTTCAAAATAATAAAATTTAAATTCAAAGTTCTTTTAATTTTTTTAATAAACTCATGTAATTGTTAAAGAATTTTCATTGCAATAATTTTAAGAGCATAAACCATCAATTAAATTTTAGAAAAATAATTAAACAAGAGCGAATTCAAATGAAATAGATTTTAAGATTCTTAAAGTTAAATACAAAATTCTCTCGATCTATGTATAAGATCACATTAAAATTTTTATATTGTTCTTTATATGATTAATAACAAAACTCATTGTACCATTTTAAAAATCTCTAATTAGAAATAATTGAAACAAAACTATAACTAAAAATAGTTCTAACACCATAATTTTTACAAACATAAAATACTAACTTAATAAAAAAAAATTAAAAGATCACTCAATTGATTAACAAACTGTATAAAATAAGGTAATACATTAACAGAAGAACTATACCATCAAGTTAACATTGTTGGTTGTTTTAGTTTTATAACTCCTACCTAAGTTATTTTGTTTTCTTAATGCAGCTGTATCTGGAGAAAGATTTATAGGAGTAGATATAACATTCAAAAACACAGCAGGTCCACAAAAGCACCAAGCAGTAGCAGTTCGAAACAACGCAGACCTCTCCATATTCTACCGATGCAGTTTCGAAGGATACCAAGACACACTTTATGTTCACTCACTAAGACAATTCTACAGAGAATGTGACATCTACGGCACAGTCGATTTCATCTTCGGTAACGCCGCAGTAGTCCTTCAAACATGCAACATTTTCGCAAGAAAACCAATGCCTAATCAAAAAAACGCGGTAACAGCGCAAGGTAGAACTGATCCAAATCAGAACACAGGAATCTCAATACAGAATTGTAGGATTGATGCTGCATTTGATTTGGCTCAAGATTTGAATTTTACTAAGAATTATTTAGGAAGGCCATGGAAAGTTTATTCAAGGACTGTTTATATGCAATCATATATTGGTGATTTAATTTATCCTGCTGGATGGTTAGAATGGAATGGAACAGTTGGGTTAGATACACTTTTTTATGGTGAATTTGATAATTTTGGACCTGGTGCTATAACTAATAATAGGGTACAATGGCATGGTTATAATTTGTTGACTGCTGTTCAAGCTTGGAATTTCACTGTTCTTAATTTTACTTTGGGGAATACTTGGCTTCCTGATACTGATATACCTTATACTGCAGGTTTACATTAGATTATTGTATTTGTGTTGATGTAATAAATTTGATTCATTATTTGATAGATCTAATCTAAGTGTTTCATTTTTAAGACTGTTGAAAGGGGGTGATGGATGGTTGTGTCATCAATATGTTTTGGATGAAATTAAAATTTTATTTCTGAAAATAAATTTATCATGGATCTATATGTTCTCCTTTTAATAAGCCTCTCAAATTTATAGAATCTGTTGATCTGTTACATGAATTCATTTTAAATTTTTAGGCTTCTTTTTCTACTCATTCTATTTCCATGTCTATATATCAAGCTTCCACTAAAGTTTTTTTTAACAAAACTTGTAGCATGTGTGTGCAGAAGTTTTCTATATAATGCACATTAGAAAATTGATAAAGCGTATAATATCAGGTAAGTGCATCAAGTGATTAAACGGAGAATTTAAGTAGGATAAAATAAATATATCATATCATGTCTTCTTTCTGACCATCAAATGGATCATATAGGATTTATTATCAGTCTACAGCTATGACTTCACTAGCTGCTCCATATTCCAATAGGACAGAGTTCCACAATTTAAAATAATTGGTGAAAATTACATAGCATATAGTATTAAAACAGGTACAAAAATTCCAATAGGACAAAGTTTGTATATATGTATTAAAATTCTTACAAAGAAGATTTAAAAGGTGCAGCAGAAGAAGGAATCCATTTATCACCAGAAAGAAAAGCCTGAACTGTAAACTTATTAGCTTGTTTACTTGTAATTTTTTTCAAACCTTTCCACTTAACCCTATTCTTTGTTGAAGCACCATTACCAACATTCTCAAATTCAGCATAAAATATTGTATCAGGTGCAGAGTTTCCTACCCAAGGTAACCACCCATTTGGACTAACAAAACCATCCAAGTTAGATTTCATAAAAACAGTTGTTGAGTAATTCTTCCAAGGTCTTCCTAGGTAAGTTTGTACTGAACTCAAGTTTCCAAAGGGTGAAACATTGCAATTTTGTATCGAAATTCCTGTGTTCATGTTTGGATCAGATTTGCCTTGTGCTGTTATTGTGTTCTGTTGTCCTTGCATTGGTACTCTTGGTAAAATGTTGCAGTTTTGTAAAACTACAGCTGAGTTTCCGAAAATGAAATCGACTGTTCCGGTTATGTTACATTCTCTATAAAATTGACGATTCGAATGAGCGTAGAGTGTGTCTTGATATGCATCCATTGAACATCTGTAGAATACTGCTTGATCTGCACTTGTCATTAGTGCAACTGCTTGGTGCTTATCTGGACCTGCTGTGTTTATAAAGCCTATATCTCTAGCAATGAAATTCTTCCCAAAAACAGCTGAATATTGCATCAAACAAAGAAAAAAATATATATAGTTAGCTAGTTTTACATATCATGTTAAAAGATTATGCAAGAGTAATTCTTTGTTGGAGAATAAGATAGTAGATATAAATTTGAAGTGTATATGAGCCAATAAGCCTATGTTTTTTAACAAAGTTGTCACTCTTAAGCTTGATGACTTAACTAGTTCGACATTGTTGTATGAGTACAATTTAAAAGAAAAATTATTGAAAAATAGAGATAATATTAAAATAACTTTAATACAAACTTTGATTTTTTTTTTTATTGCCTTAATGTATAGTTTGGATATAACTATTGGAAGTGTACTTAGAGCATCTCTTTACTCACTACTCACAAGGTTTAAGGTACTCTAGTCTACACAACTTTTAAAAATTCTAAATGAGTCATATAAGTTTTTATTTTTTTAAAATAAGTACTTTTATTAAATTTTAGACCGTTTGATCTTGATTAAACGACTATAAATATCGTCACTGCATGAATGCGTGAGATTGTGACTGTAAGCAATTCAAATTGATATAAGTAATGTGACATCAAATTTAATTATTGATTATTTTGAGATAATGATAAGTGCTAAGAAACTGTTTTATAAAAGAATTATTTTTATAGCTAGACACCTTATCAACATGCTAAAATGGTATAATTGGATAAAACTAATTTTTAGAGATAAGAACTCACATAAGATCAGATTATTTATGAGAAAAAAAAGCTATATAAATTAGTTAAGGGAAATTCTCCGGCACATTCATAAATTAAAATATTTTGATACATTTATTCTCTAAATCAATCAATTAGCAATCATTTTTATGAATCAAATAGCTATTTGTTGACTTTTAAATTTTAAGTAAGATTATTTCATAAAAAAAGAACATCAATTTATTGTTTATAAACATTATATTAATTTATTACATTTTATTGTAAAAAATATTCAATATTTACAATTATAAGTAATAAAAATTCAGAAAAAATTAAATTTTATTTTGCTGATACTTTTGATAAATAATATTTAGTTATTATAATTTTTAAATGATAAGAAATAGAAAATTCATTTAAATATTAATTTTAAAATCAAATATATCGTAAGATGTGGAATTGATGCATGTACCATATAATTTTTCATTAATTAATTTTAACTTAAATGTAACTTTTAACTTACCAAATGTTGCTGATGAAAATGTTGGTGTACCATCCATAAAGTTAAGGCTGCCAGACACAATTGTAACATTCATACCATCACCAATGATCATGACATTCCATTTGGTCTTCTCAACTCTAACATTTTCTAAATAAGTTCCCTTTTTCACATAGATCACAGTCCTCTTGTCACTTTTGTTAGGGACATGTTCCAATGCATCTGAAATTGTGTTGTATTTTCCACTTCCATCTTTTGCCACAACTATGTCAGGTTTTATATTATCACTTTTTTTAAGTAGTTTTCTCTCTTTTGGATGAAGCCATTTTGGTTCTTGGTTTTGGTTAGATGAACTCAATAAGCGTCTAAAGTTCACTGAAGTTGCAGCTTTGTTGAGCCATGTGATGATGGCAAGACTGTTGCTTGTGAATTGTGTAGAGTCTTTTAGATTGTTTGTGATGCTGGATTTTAATGATTCCTTTGCCTCCTCAATGCCATCGATGCATGTTTGTTGGTAAGTACCTGTTTAAGAACATGAATAAATAATTATTTTCAATAATATTTGCTGATCTATGAAGGAAAATTGTAAGTACTAGGGGAGAAAGAATTTTGGAGGTGTTAGTCAAATATAGCATTTAAAAAGGATGAAATATTAAGGAATTTAATGGTTGAGAATTAATCAAGAGAGAACTAAGTCAACTCATTAACACCATCCAATAAACTTACGGGAGAAGATATAAATAGCATTCGTGCACAACAGCATAATTTAAATAAAAAAATAAGATAAAATTCGTCTTTAAATTTAGTATTTTTAATACTAAATTAATGTAGACGTTAGCTTTGTATCTATAAATTTCCGTGATATTTCAACTTTTTTAATAGTGGATATATAAATATATGAATGAATATAAAATTTACCTGAAGCACTCAACCAAGTTTCAAGGTCCTCCAAAACATCAAGCAAAGAAGACTTTCCCCCATAAGACAAAGAGTTATTCAAATGATCAACAGCAAGACCTAAAAGATCCTTACAATTCATCAAAGCTTCCTTTGTTCTTTTATCAACATTCAAGTTCAATTCACTAAAACCTCCCTTTTCCGAAAAATATTGAACACCTTTCAAAACCTCGTTTAATGCCACTTGAATTGACAACTTGAACAATTCATCGGGTCGAATCTGCTGACCCGAATGAACAAGAGGATTAAGACTACTATAACATGAATCCTTGTACAATGTTACATCACAAACCGCCTTCACGGAACTTGAAAGAGATTGCGCATTGTTGTCGTTGTTTGAGTTGTTGTCATTGTTATGACGGTTGGTACGAGCAACGGTTCCAAAAACCGCAGTGAATACAATACCAATTAGAACAATTGTGGATAAGCTTATGATTATTATTCTCTTTCGGGATTTTCTTCGAACTTCGAACATGGCTTGTTGGTATTCATCAACTTTACCATAGGCCTTAAAGGAAGACATGGTTAAGGATAATTATGATGATGATAGGTGTTTGTGAAATTTAATTTTGTGGTAATAGTTTTTGCGACACTTTAAGGTTTGTGATCAAAGTATATATTGTGTATGTGTTTGATGTTTGGTAGAGCGTAACGCGGTTTTAATTACGTGCGAGGCACCAACCCCTTTGTTGTGTATATATGTATATATTATATGCTATATAGTGAATGAAGTGGCTAACATGACACACGAATTTGTGCCGTTTTCGTGATTTTTATATATATAAATAAATTCAAATATTATTTAAATTCTGAAGAAGATATGTTATCACTGTTTGAGTAATATATGGCAAATTGGAAATAATTCAAAGGTGAAAGAATGTGTAGCAAAACAGAGCAGTGCCATTCTGGTACAGAATCTACTTACTTTTTTTTTATTTAGCATAGCACTTCTTGTGTTCCATCTATCATTTCATCAAAAATTTGGGTCGATTGAAATTTTCGAAAGAATAAAACTAAGCAAAAAATTTGCAGCTAAAATTCGCTCATTTTAAACGAATTAAAAATATATTTAATTTTGGCGTTATTGATGGTATGACTATGATCGACTCAGAAACAAATGTATTTATGAATTTTGAAAAACTTCAAATAAACAAACATTTTTCTTCTCTTTTTGTAATAATCTCAAAATAAATGTAAAGCATTGGTCATATAAATATATTACCTTCCCTTCATAAAAAGTATATTTTTCTTTTATTTTTCAATATGCTCCCTATAAAAATGTGAGAGATCCCTGTCCTCCACAAAGTCCTCTCATACCATCTCTTAGATTATTAAATTTTTTTCTACATACCCTTGTTTTTATACCCCTACCCCACATTTAAGGTGAAATTCCACATAGATTCATGTATAGTAAAAACCTCACTTTTCCATCATTTTCAACTCAAAGTGTTTTAAAACAAAGAGTATATGTCTCAAATTTTCTAAATTACAGAACAATTTTGAGACAAGTTTTCCTTTATACAATGCTATTTCAAAAATATTTTCTCCAAGTTTTCCGATACAAATTACTATTCGTAGAAACATGGAAAAAAATTTCTAGAACAATAGTGTGTTATAAGAAACATGAAAAAGTTTTTCAGAACAATATTGTGTACATTGAAATTTGTCTCCATGTTTCCCGAAATACACTATTGTTCTCAAAAACTTTTCCTTAACTACCGGAAAAGTAGTATTTATCAGAAAATTTGGACGACTCAAGTTTTTTTAACTTTTAATTAATTAATTTATTTATTTCAATTGGTGCAAGTTCTAGAGGAAGAGACGAAAAAATTGTGTTTCATCTCCTTTTAGAGATCCTTCTATTGGAAGGATTCAACCGACAACATCACTCAGGAAAATGAGTGAGTTTGCTCGCTAGCGGCATCATGATTAGGAGTTTGTACAAGAGGTAGACTAGTCGATGCAAGAAGAGGCTGTACAACATGAGGAACCTGTACATTAGGAGGAGGTTGTACAATCAGGAGGAGTTTGTACAATATCCTTGAGGATCGTTGTATGATACATTGATCCTTACGCGATATGAGCATCATATCGTTCGCAGACTGTGGTATAAAACATAAAAAAGATTAGTTAATTGCTTAGATACATTTAAAATATACTATCGTGTATTTAAAATATTTATTATTTTTGTGTTGTATTTTGAATTCATATATGTTATATCTCTACAAAAGCAACCTATGTTGAAGTTGGTTGCCCATCGTAAGAAGTTACACACTTTTATTCCACAACTACTACCTCGACTGACAGAGGTTTGGGTTAAGTTGTCTCGATTAGGCCTAGTGCAGTGGCATAGTTTGAAGTTGATCGATAAGAATAACAAAAAATCAACAAAATAGAAACCATGTGTTCTTAATATTTTAAGAAAGGTCATGATAAAAGAACTTGTCATATGTTGAAAACATGGAAAGACAAGAAAACTTCTAAAACTAACAAACCAGGACCCAACTAGATGTTGCTACTTAAGAACAAAATAATCTATTTTGCATATATCCTTAGCAACAAAATTGAAACATGAGTAATGATACCTGAACAATGGATGCTCACAACAAATGATAGGAGAAAAACTTATGTTCCAAGACCTAACACTTAAGCATGGAGGATATGTGGAATTTGGAGGAAATCAGAAAAGTAAGATCATAGGTATATGCATAGTAGATAATAGTTCTCTACCCTTTATAAAAAATATTTTACTTGTGAAAGGACTAATGCATAACCTATTGAGCATAAGTCAATTAAGTGACAGTGGTTATGATGTTGTCTTCAATCTAAAGTCTTGTAATGCTATCAGTCAAAAACATGGATCCATACTCTTTACTAGTCACAGGAAAAACAACATATATAAAATAAATTTGTTTGATTTAGAAAAACAAGAAGTAAAATATCTCATGTCACTGAATGAAGAATCAACATATATAAAATATTAGGGCATGCTAACTTGAGAATGATCTCAAATTTGAAAAACTCAATCTAGTTAGACGATTGTCAAATCTGAAATATAAACCAAATGTAATCATATTTTGCTTCAATGAATGTTGTTTCCACTTCTAGACCACCCGAACTTTTACAAATTGATTTGGTCCTGTAAAAACAACCTCTAATGGTGGTAGCAAGTATGAACTCGTAATTTCTTATGATTATACCAGATGAACATGGATAAAATTATTAAAACTCAAAGGATGAGTCAAATAAAGCATGTACTACCTTTTCCAAACAAGTGCAAAATGAAAAAGTTTTTGTATCACAACAATTTGTAGTGATCATGGTGGTGAATTGGAAAACAAGTCTTTTGAAAACTTCTGTGAAGAGAATGAAATTTTACATAATTTTTCCTCACCTAGAATACCTCAATAAAATGGTGTTGTAGAAAGGAAAATATTATCTCTTTAAGAAACGGAACACATCATGATACATGAATTAAATGTTGTAAAATACTTTTGGGCAGAAGTAGTAAATATTGCATGCTATATTTAAAATATAATCTACATAAGAGCTATTCTGAATAAGACTCCTTATGAATTGTGGAAAGGAATAAAGCCCAATATTTCTTGAATACAAAAGAAAATTTGAAAAAGTTTTATTCATGATCCAAAAGTGTATCTTTTTTGGGATACTCTGAACACCCTAAAGCATATAGATTGTACAAAAAAGAAACTCTGATTCTTGAGTAATCAATCCATGTCGAATCTGATAACAAGAAGCTTGACCAAAAAATGTCAAAACTAGATGAAGATTTTACAGATTTACAGTTTTTAGATTAACCAAAAAAATCATCGAAAACATACAAGTCTCTCTTTGATGAACCAGTAGATGACTCTATAATGCAGGAACAAGCAACAAAATTCCATCTATTAGTCAAAATCAATCAAAACCCAAGAATGGAAGGAGATATAAATCATCACATCCTAACACTCTGATCATAGGAGATATGAGCGACCCTCTAAAAACCATATTTGCATTTAAAGAAAAGTCAATTTTCGGACTCTTGTTTAAAATTGAACCATCATCAATAGATGAAGCTTTATCAGATGATGGATGGATAATAGCAATGCAAGAAAAACTCAATCAATTCAAGAGAAATGGTGTATGAGATCTAGTACCCATATCTAGAGTAAAACAACCTATTGGAATCAAGTGGATTTCTAGAAACAAACTAAATGAAAATGGTGAAGTTCTTAAGCAGAATGATTTTGATGGGAGAGTTGAAATTCTTCCTTGGAATTCAAATTCAACAAAGCTCTATAGGTGTCTACATTCATCAAACTAAATACACAAAAGAACTTCTCAAGAAATTTAAGATGAACGAATGCAAACCTATGTTCACCTCATGCATCCTATTTATTCTCTCAGTAAAGATGATATAGGTAAAATGGTAGATCAAAAGGTATATAGAGGAATGACTAGCTATCTTCTCTATCTGGCTGCATCTAATCCTGATATTTTGTTTAATGTGTGTGCGCGCGCAAGATTTCAGTATATAACCCTAACGAATCTCATTTAACTATTGTTAAGACAATCTTTAGGTATTTAAAAGGTACTACTAATCTTGGTGTGTTTTATAAGAATTCTCTTGAGTACAAATTAGTAGGTTACTGTGATGCTGTCTATGCTGGAGACAAGCTTGAGAGAAAAAATACTAGTGGAAATTGCACATTTCTTGATGAATATATCATATCTTGGTCACACAAAAGACAACGATCAATTGTTCTATCCACTATCGAAGTAGAATACATTTTAGCAATAAGTTGTAGCACTCAACAGTTATGGATGAAATATCAGCTAGAAGATTATAAAATTAATGAGAGTAACATTCCTATCTATTGTGAGATACTTCCGCAATTTGCTTAACCAAAAATTCAATTTTATACTCTCGAGAAAAACATATAGAGATTAAACATCACTTTATCAGAGACTATGTTTAGAAGGGTAATTTAGACATTAAATTTATAGACACTGACCACCAATGGGTAGATATTATTATAAAACCCTTGTTGAAGATAGATTCAAATTTATAAAGATGAATTTGATTATTCAATTTATAAAGGAATGATAACTTAAACTCTATATTAGTTTGGCTTTGGGCAAATTAACTGCGTTTTCCCTCAGGAAAATGAGTTTATTTTGCCTATGTTAAACTAAGTTCTTTTGGTTACATATATGTTTTGCCAAGAACAAATTGAAATTCTTTCTACCTCTGGTTGAATGAACTACAGTTTGTCTATTGAACAATTTTCATACGTATGTGATAATTGATATTTTGACACGCGTAACACTTGCTCTGAGCATGTGCTAAGTCATTTAATGCACTTTCAAACTTAGAAACTCAAGCGCTTTATCAAAAATAGCAACACTTAAGCACCCACTACCTTCACATTTCACTTTCCCACACTTTTGGTAATCTATTATTCTCTGGATCTCCCACATTTCTCTTGATTCTCAATGGCTTCAAGTTCTACTCCTTCTACACCAATGATGGCTTGCAATGATGATCAGTCCCAGCAAACTTAGGGTTGATTTCTGGAACTTAACTAAAATGGTTTCAACTTCATCGACGATCTATGCGAAAAAAGATGGTTCGATTTCTTTACCCTATAAAAACTGAAAATCTATGATATGTTGGTAAAGAAAATATAAATTGTAAAGACCAACTTTCTCTAATTAATGAATGTTGACAGACAATTAAAATTCAATTCATCTAAACACTTATTCATCTATTTATCATACACATTTAGGTGAATGCCTATTAGTAGGACATTTTATCTCAACTAACCTAAACTACAACTTTTCATTAAAAAAAGAGTAAATATTGGTTTTTTATTTATGTAGGATATTATCTTTAAATACTATATTATGGTTTAAATAACTATAAACTCTATTTCAATTCTAAATTTTATAAAAATATCTTCTCCAAACAATTTATATCAATTTCTTCAAATTTGTTTACACTCTAACTTATCAGTTGTTTTTGCACATTATTAGTTTATCTAAACACATAGAGACTCAAATTATTTCTACTACGAATAGTTAAAAACTAAACCAAATGGTTCTCTTTGAGCTTTATTTCTTATGTAATCAAGGTGATAAAAGATGCAACATTGTGTGAGTTATCGTTTAAAAACCATTGCAAAAGAATATCACATATGTTTTTATTTTATAGAACATCTGACATATTTTCAAATGTTAGAGTTTCTATAAAATCATAAAAATATTTACTTTTGAAAGAAAAATAATAATAGAAACTTTGTTTAGGTTGTCTAAAAGAAATTACCATGTTTAGAAGTTGGTATTTATTATGATTTTTGCCATCAACTGATTTCTATTTATCATAGTGTTAGGCGATATGATTTCGCGTAATCTAGAGGGTGGTGAATGGGTTAAGAATATCCAAGCAAAAAAGAGTGGTTTTAAATCGTTCTCAACAACTTTTAATAACACTATTGGAATCAATTAAATGCAAGTCACCAAATTGATAGCAAAACACACAATATGAACAATAAGAATCAATCAAGTACACAATTTTCTAATTGAACTTCGATTTAATTAGATAACTATTTACTTGTAAGCAAATTAATTTACACACAATTTGTATATGTTTTGAATATGACTATGGTGAGTTCAAAAGTGGTTTTAACTACAATTCTCAAATTGATGTTTTGATAATAACAAAAATAAATAAATAAAGAACAATTATCCCCTAACTATATTTGTTATGTGTGGAGATTAAGTTAGAAGACAATGATTTATATTAACGACAATCTATTTTAAAATAGCATAAATTATCAGTAAGTAATTGTGTTTTATATTAACAAAGAACATTATTACCTAACAAGCAAGTAATTGTGTTTACTAAAAGAGGAAGTCATAATATAGCAATAAGAAGTATTGGAATATGCATTTCAGAATCTACAGTTCGAGTCAAAACGTTAAAGACAAAAAAAATATAAGTCAATGATTGTCCACCTGAAGCCAAAAGAAAAGAGCGATAAAAACCCATCTTGATCCTTTAATTCAAAGATCAAAAGAAGAAAGCTTTAAGTGAAGCATAGAATAAAATCTATGTTCTAGTACAAGTTAGATCCTCTAATGAACAAAGAAAAGAGAATTCTCTAAACAAGTTCACAGTGACCACGAAGAATCTGTGGAAGCTGTATTTGACACTGGTAAAACGCGCTCTCAACATGCCTCTGATGAATCTATTAATATAACCTCACTCTAATGACATTGCATTCGAGACTTTTGATAAACAAGTTGACAGTCTGGTCAATGTTACAAGTCAATACTCTGATAAAGTCATCCATCTAATAAAGTCAATGCTCTAATAAGAAGTCTACATTCCAACATCATCTGCTCATCATAATGGGCTTATCCTTTGACTGAAGAAGTGCATAACATCTTATGAGATTTGTCTTTTTAAATTGAAGATGCGTTGAATCAATTATGAAGATTTATATATATATATATATATATATATATATATATATATATATATATATATATATATATATATATATATATATATGTCTTAAAGGCTAATTTGCCTTAAATTTTGATTTAAGATATCCAATAATAACATTCTTAACAGATCCATTTCTTGGTATTTAAGTAGAAATCGATCAATCAATTGAGTATAGGGAGAAAAATGAAAAAGACAATGTGTTAAAGAAAAAATTCTGTAAAAAGCCTAGAACACATCAAAAGAAAAGAATGAATGAAAAATCCTTTAAGTAGAATGTTACTAGAATTAATGTAAATCAGTTAATGTGTTTTATACACTTGATTTTATATAGTATTTGAAATGTAATATCCTCCCAATGAGTTAGAATTCTAGAAACAATATTTGTGTCAATTCAGTCAAAAATTGGAACAAATATAAATCAACCCGATAGTGGCAACAACTCCTTCACCCATAACATGTACCTTAAGAGGTAAAAAAAAAACTTATGAACCTCAATAGCTTGAAAGTACAAAGTTAGAAGGTTAAGAAGACTTGAAAACAATCAAATTGACTACAAGGTGTTTAGTGAACTTTTAATTGTAATGGTTATAGTCTAGAGAGGCTAAAGAAGAATACTCAAAGCCTGAAGAGGCAGAGTATACAACACTTGTATGCTACTGTTGAGATAGTGGATTAAGTCTTTGACTGTACTGAGGCC
The DNA here is from genome assembly GCA_037974755.1 of Cicer yamashitae. Classification (NCBI taxonomy): domain Eukaryota; kingdom Viridiplantae; phylum Streptophyta; class Magnoliopsida; order Fabales; family Fabaceae; genus Cicer; species Cicer yamashitae. The sequence goes on from JBBPBQ010000002.1 coordinate 41,256,183, forward strand.
AAATATCTCTGTATGGGAAAGACTAGATGTATCAACAGTCTATTGTGAACTAGTATAAAAATCCTCGTGGCCCTTCTCTTTCTCTATTACTCTAATCTAAGTTCTTTATGATTCAACTTTATTTTAGTAAACTTATTTTATAATTGTAAGTTGAATGATTTCATAAAGAACACTTTTTTTGGGGTCAAGCAATCGAAGTATTTTTCAGACATGGAAAAACACAATTCAAACCCCCTTTCTTGTGTTTTCCAACATCTTCAACTATATCAAATTTATTACAATAACTATATTTCGAAGTACACAACAATTCAATTTCAAGGGACAAGTAAATCAAAATTTTGCACTATCAAGATTATGAACTTTACGTATGTATTTAAACTAACTAGGTAAAAATCGGATTTTAGTTCAAATTTTTTTTTTTATATACAAAACAAAATTTCAAATGACTCAATAGCTAAGAAATTTTCAATCCATTATAGATTTATTTTCTGCACATTAATAAATTAAATTTTCAAAAATTAACATATAGAAAACTCACCAAGAACATAAAATTTCATAAGAAGATTATCAAATTGCATTAACCAAAATTAAGGAGATAAGGGTAAGAAAGATTGACACCCAAGTTTATTCTGGTTCAACAACCTCGTCCTCGCTTATGGCCTACTACAGTCCCCTCATAACTTTTGAGAGATTTTCTTCCACTATAATCAAAACTAGCAAAGATGGCTATACACATGTATCCCACCCTTGCCAAACTCATGAGAAAAGCAATTAGATGGTTTAATGTCTTTCGTTATATAGTACAAAATTTACTACCAAAAAGTATTCACTGAATCTGAAATTCTTCTCCATTTTAAATTAAAGCATCGTATAAATTTTTTTTATAAAAAAAGTACTACAAAATTTATAAACTACTTTTAATAATAACCACTTCTTTATATAGGGATGTATGCATAAATTTAATTGAGTGATGTAATCATCCAGCTGATTTCCAGGTTGGTCAGCTTTAACGAGTAAATTCATCTCTTGCATAAAAAATTCACAATATTAAATAAATAACAAAGCTTATATAAATCTACAAAGAAAGATGTACGAAATTTTTACACACCTCTCTAACAATGTCTATTGTTTCCTCCACTTGTCTACGGTGAGGAGTTACTAGATCTTCCTCATCCTAAATGCCGAGCAAAGCAGACATCATTCAGTATTTCAACAGTCACAAATGTTTATTATTACGGCATATGAGCATACCTTCAGCAAAGCATTTAAATCATCATCGGGATCAGAATGAGTATTCTCAACATGTGATAGATTTACATGTTTAGCACGAGAGCCTATCTTCCTTTTGTCTTCCACAGTAGATAACTGGTTGTTATCCACCCTGTTGCTCACTTTTCTTGTTCTGTCTTGTCCATATGTTGGTACTAGGTAATCATTTTCCTTTTCAGCCCTCTCATTTTGAATACCTCTTTGACCCCTTTGTTGGTTAGAGTACATAGATGGTGCCAAATTTCCCTCCATCCTACCACTTGGAACACGGTCCACGTTATTTGGATGTGAGGATTCTCTTCCATTATGTTTTGGCCATCCGAATTGATTTCTCTCGCTAGAAACATGTGCTATTTCATCCTCAAAGGTATCATCATGAGGTAAAACTGGCAATACAGTTGAATCTCTAAGGTTTGATGAAGAAAATGGATCCCTTCTGGAGCTGTTACCCTTTGACAGACTCTTTACCCTGAAATATACTGAGAATTAGAATAGAATACTTATTTTGCATCAGATTAATCACTTTCTTACCAATTTTTTTTCAAACTGCATACCTGTCGGCATATCTTAATGTGTTGAGAGTATGCTCACATGAACCTGAGCTTGGTGAAATGCAAGATATCATTACAGTCCGTGAATCACCAACAAAAGAGTCTCGCAGAACTTCAGTCAATTTACTTCCTCGGAAAGGGATATGTCCTTGGTCATTGTCTAGGGCTCTAATGCATTCTTTAAGTGCAAGTAAGCTTTTATTAATTTCAGCACCTTCAATCCTTGAATTTCAAATAAAAATCAAGTTAAGAAAATGAAATAAGCATTCTGACTGTTAAAAATCAAGTTAGTTGAACCACATAGGCAAGCAATCTAAGATAGCAACTTCTAAATGGAGATACACAAATACATCATTTGGTAGGTCTTCAAGTTGCTCAAATGAAAGACCAGATAACAAAATACAAAAGCTAGTGAAATAACTATTAAGAATTCTTAAATTTGATTAACTAAGTCCCACCTAGTGTGCTTATCATTATCTGTAGTATCTGCACCACGTTCTTATCATTATCTGTAACTCGAGCAGGCTTTGATTCAGTCCCATCAGCTGATCTCTTGATACAAAGTTGAAGTATAGCATGTGATCGAGAGGATTCTTCGTTTGCACCAGTTGTACCAGTACTTCTAGTAGCACTTCCTTTCTCAATAAATTCCTTGATTGTTTCAACTTTAGATACTTTGTATTCTTGCAAGCCAACAATGCAAACCTGTTGTTTACCATCCTCCCTCATGCAACAAAGTTTTCTGCAAAACCATAACCAATAAAACAAATACCCCAAAAGAAATACTTTTTCAAGCCCACAAATGGATATGACTTACTTTCTATCATTGAGGAGATCAAACAGTTTCCCTCCATATATTTCGAAAAAACTAACGTATAATTGGAAACCTTGGCTCCGGTATGTGTGGTGCATTAATCTTAAAATATCTTGGGATGCTTTGAGGGGCAATGGTTGCATAGTGTACGTCTTCCCACTCCCTAAAGTACAGTAATTTTATATCAACACAATTTCAAAGGGAGGTGAAAATCAAACTAAATAGTACGCCAATGTTTAACAAACTACAATTTATATTTCCCAATAAAACAGAGAAAAACTTATTCTCAATATATATAAAAGTTGGAAAAAAAAAATACAAAGGTCATGAACATTTACATTTCCCCAACCTACCTTTCAAGATATTTACAATGGTAAATCTCGGTAGTCAATAGTGAGCTATAGCTGCTTAGCAGAGCAGTTGTTGGTAGCCCGCTATTCAAAGGATTTACATCAATAGTTATCTTGATTTAAATAATGTGAATAGGTAGTCAATCTTACACTTCTCAATTAACAATAAAAAAATACTTACCAGTGTTAAGTGTTAATTTTTTTTTACTTTTCAGTGTTATTTAACATCTTTCTTTTTAAAGAGTAAAAACATCTTTTGAATTACATTTTTTCTTTCTTTCTTTTCTATATTACGAGTAACAACATCTTTTCAGAAGAAAATATTCATTCCTATTTTTTCTACAACTAAAAAGGCCATCATTTTGGGTTTGAGCTACTCTAATGTCTGTCATAGGATGATGATAAACGGCGCCATTACATCTGCCGAATTAATGATAGGAATGTTAAAAAGATGTTTCAACTTTTAAGATTCCGTACAACTCTTCTTTCATACTCGATCAATTGAAAAACTTAATAACATCTTCTGTACCAGGAGGTCATGTACTCTTTTCTTTTTCTGGACACGGTGACATAGAAACCGGCGGCGAACAGGTGCTTTGTTATGGGGAAGAGGGGTATTTTTCCAGTTCAGACGTATTTACGCACAAATAGGTTAAGATTGATAACTCACTAGAATATAACCCGCGCGAGCGGGATATATAGACTTTAACATATTATTAACTCACTAGAATATAACCCGCGCGAGCGGGATATATAGACTTTAACATATTATTAGTACCGTGAATAAGATTTTAAAATAGTATTGTGAATTTATTTGAATAATTATTATATATGAGTTGACAAACACACATTTGAGAATATGTAAAATGTTTTGCAGAACGTAATTGCAATTAATTCATATATTTAGTATTAAAAATCTATAGTGAAGATCATCCTACAAACAAAATTCATAAATTATATTTAGTGTTAAAAATCTTAAAAGTATTTTAATAAATATTAATATATGTAATTATCTACCGCAAAATCAGATTAGTCATGCTCTTTTTTTGTGTTGTCAAATATAAATTTATAGTCAAAATATTGTTAGAAAAATATAAAAATGATTTTGTCATTTGGTATTCATTTCATTCTAATCATGTCAAAGAAATGACAAATCTAAATTCCAATATTTTGAGTATGAGAGTTCTATACAACATGACTTGAGAATTTTCACAAATAACTCGTATATACGGTTGAGTAGAAGTAAAACAGATATAGAAACTTCATATTGGTAGTATTTTTAAAAATTTGACAACAAAAAACATCTTTGTAAAAAAACAACAAATAATTTTTTAATCTAAATATTAAACATTATTCTTTTATCTATAAATGATAAATAGTTTTCTCCCGAAGACACAATAATAACACTCATATAAAGCTGAATATGGACAATCTTCTCTGTCTTTTGAGGAGCCAATATATTTTCATGTCGTACATGAGATCAAATATGTCTGCAAAAACAATACTCTAACTAACAACATTCAAGGTTTTGAGAAAACTGAACAAATAGGTATAATATATTACAAAATACCATTTACTCAAAAGCTATTTGTGCAAAAAAAAAAATCCAACTATATCTACTTCTTTGAAAATAATTGGGTTGCAAAACACTAATCGAAGAGATTGTTTGAAGAAGTAGAATAGTATACGTAAAAAAATTTATATTTTGATTGTACTTTAATTTGTAACACATGACACATTAATAGTTATACTTAATATTAGATGCTAAATAATAATAATAATAATAATAATAATAATAATAATAATAATAATAATAAAATAATAACAGTAAAATGTGTGTTAAAGCAAATTGGAAGTTGAATAATAAGGAGAATTGAAGAGGAAAAACCTTTTAGATGTGACACATTTTTTTGTTGAGGTAGCAATATTTGAATGAATGGCACAATATTAGATGATGTTTATGTGGGAGTCTATTTAAAAAAAAATTAATTTTCCAACTATATCTACTTTGAAAATAATTGGGGTGCAAGACACTATTGGTAGAGATTGTTTGAAGAAGTAGAATAATATACTAAAAAAAATTATATTGATTGTATTTTAATTTGCAACTCATGACACATTAATAGTTATACATAATATTAGATGCTAAATAATAATAATAGTAAAATGTGTGCTAAAGCAAATTGGAAGTTGAGTATTAAGGAGAATTGAAGAAGAAAAACCTTTTAAATGTGCCACATAAGATTTTTGGTTGAGGTGACAATATTTGAGTGAAATATCACAATATTAGATGATGTTTATGTAGGAGTCTATTTTAATATATATTAGATTTAATATATTGGTTACAACATAATATCCTTTTAATAGATTGATTCGAATTAACCTTAGCCTGTTTTGAATTACACAACTAAAATGTGTGAAAAACTTGATTTTTAATGCATGTTTGAAATTCAACAATGTCAAGGAACAAATTGACTTCAAAATTGATTTTAATGTAGATTTAAAAGGTTGATGTTCTCATATCCTAAGATGTGAAAAATTATTGAGAGAAACTAATTACATCATCTAATCTAAGTTTAGTTTTAACACCACTTAAAATAAAACTAAGTCTTTACCGAAGGGAACATACACTCCCATACTCCCTCTTTTTATAATGATAAAACTTATTGACCACTTCTCAATAATTGTAATGTTCTCCCTTAATGTTTGCGTACAAAAACTTGTTAATATATTTTTCCCCTTTGAGATTATAAAAATAAAGAAGAAGCAACCATTAAAAAAGTTAGAAGTACAAAGCATACAACAACCAACCATATACACCCTCGACTATCGTAAAAATGAACAACCATGCATACAACATTAGAACAAGAACATATATATTTATCAAGAGCATCACCAAATTTCAACTTCAAACCACAAAGGGTTAACTTCGGAAAACAAACATGAAACCTTCAAGACAGCCAAACAATAGAACATAAGGAATTCAAGCCATCACATTTTAAATCAACTAATGGTTTCCAAAAGGCACCATTCAATTGAATATTTTTATGTCTAAAGTTGCAAGATACAGTAAAGTCCTTGGAATTTTCTAGTTAACAGTAAAAAATATTTAACTAATTAATGACTCACAATATTTATTTTGCAAACACAAAAAAGTTCCAATCCTTTGTTTTTTTCTTTAAATAAGTGATTTCTACACTTATTTAATTTTTCTTTTGTGTTTTTTGATTATCTCATCGATTTAGTGCGACGTTGTTTTGTTTTTCGTTTTGGTGCAGCGTTGTTTCGATTTCACATTTTGTCGGGTGTTCTTTTGGTTCAAATTAGTATATTGATTTTGATCTAGCTGGTGCATATTTAATCAATGACTTTGGTGTTGTTAACGTTACATATCTTCGGAGGCATAGACAATTCGAATACTTCAGTTTTGTCCTATATGTTTAGGCTTTATCACCTTTTAAGACATTTTTCCATTTTATGCTATTTACTTGAGTGTTGTGAGTTTGTTCATAAATTAATCTTTTTATTTTTTTTATTTTAGCGGCTTTGAATTGTATTAATTATTGTCTATTAATTTAATTTCTACCAATTTGAATGAATATATATTTTTTTGGTAAAAAAACAAAAGAAATAGGTAAGTGCACATTCATTGACTCAAAAAAAAAGTGCACGTTCAATATATATGTTTTTTTGTTATTAAATAATGTTTGTATTTAATATTCATTAAATCTGTTGAAATACAATTCAATTTATATTAATCCATTTGTTTAAACTTATCCTAAATATAGATATAAATAGATATATTTTTTTATGAGAGATTTAAATAGATATATATTGATTTGGGAAAAAAAATAGAATATAATATCTTATTAATTTTTTATATTTTATCTATATTTGAATTTGAAAACGGTACATATACACTGAATGTAAAATAAAAGCACGACCTTAGTGTTCAATCACAACATAGCAACTTTTTTTCTTTCCTAGTATAGTTGTTGCTCTTTTCTACAGATCCAATATAGGGTTTATTCTTAACAATAGAGAATTCTGATTCACTTGATTCATACCCAACATTTAATAGGTTAGAATGCATTTATTTTGAGAATGACCGAATAATAGATAATTTATTATACTCTTTCTTTAAAAAATCAAACTTAAATTCTTTTTAATTGATTATGTATATTTTCCTTTCAATTTTTAAATTTTTTCCCTTAACTAAATTTACATTTATTTTATTAATTAATAATGTATATTCACACCTATGTGAAGTTGGTGACTTCATTTTTTAAATTGAAATAAACAATCATTGATATTTTCTAGTTTGTCTGATAATTAAAAATATTGTCTTTAAAATTATGATGTTATTTAAAGCTAGAATTATAGTAGTACTTTGTACCAATAAATAATTTCAGTCAAACTAATTTATGCATTTCACATATTATGTGTACATAGTGGACCAATTAAGATCTCTCAAATTATACAATTACCATATTTGTAAACACCACCTTATTAATATATAATAATCTTTTTTTTAGCTCACACACACAAAATTCTCTGTCTAATTCTTGCTCCTTGCTTACTTAGTTCATTCTCCAAGACTGATATTGGTCTTCTCCCCGAGTACTAGTGGTTGATCCCACCAAATTTTCAGGTATGCTCTTGGCTACTTTTTAATTTAATTGTATTTTATTTTAATGAAAGTTTAAGGTTTTATGCTTGATTTTTAAATTCAATAACAACAATCTATGAATTTTTTTAGGACATTGCAATATTCATATATACCTCTATATATTTTATTCATTGGATATTTGTTTTTCTTTGATGGGAAAAACCCCTTTTTTTTTAAGAGGAATGGGAAAACCCCATTTGATTAATCGGTTCAACATCCAAATGGTAGGAAAAAGATTGGGTTTAGCAATATATATGTAAATAATTCAAATCGTTATTACGGATAAATTTAGAGAGATTAAATTTCATTTTTTTCACTAAATCTAATAGTCTCTACATCGACTGTACTAAATTCAAATCAAAATAGTTGATTGTAATAAAGTTAAACTAACATATAAAAATAGTTAAATTGAGATGTAAATCCACTTTCGTTCTCTAGATTCGGGTTTCTTTAACATTAAAATGGTGAGACATGGGTGGATTTGAGAAAATAAATACTCATCTAAAGAGGCTACATCAATGGTAATTGGTAAAATTATGAGTTGGAGATTAACATATATGAAATGAGATAGGATAGGGTTTGAAAGGAGTGAAACGTGCATAAATATTTTCCGTATCGTCTACTTTGAATGTACATTCAAAATTTTAGAAAAGTTAATTAATATTAAATTTAAGTAAAAATATTTATTGGTCTTTCAAAAATAAATTGTTTCACATCTCATGATTTATCTCTTGGTATGTAGAGAGTGAGAAGTGAGAAAGGATTATATATAAAAATATTAAATTATGTGTGTGCATGTACACACATATTTTCATATTTACAAACTTAAATAATAGTATGACACACAAAAATTAGGGTTTTAGATTTTTTTAATAAAAGATCACATTAAATTTTTCCATTTCTTTTTTTTTTCTTCTTTTGATAATAAAAAAATGTATTAAATGAAATACAAGAGAAACTTCTATCCGTTAAATCAATAGCCACATAGCCAAGAAGAACCCGTTGAATTTCATATAAAACATTAATCTCAACATTTAATTTCAATCTAAAATATTTAATTAGATGTTTTCCATTCAAACATTTAAGTGTTCTTTTACCACACAAATTCACATATATGTCAAATGGTTATGATTATAATTTATTACAATTTAAATTATACTTTGTATTGTTAATATTCATCTTTCCTTTTACATGCTTTTTGTAAAAATCAGAAACAATAATAATGGTAAATCTATAAAGTTAAACTTACCTATAAGGATTGAGGTGGGATGGATTGAAAATCCTTTTTACATCCCTTTGACTCTCATTTTTATTGACATTAAACTCAATTGGGGAGAGGTGAATTTTAGAATATACCGAACTAATTATACAACTAATTAAATTAAAAAGTTGAACCAAGATGCATGAAATGATATCAAGTGAGGTTGAAAATCAACTTTCCATATGATGTGTTCATTCCATCCCGTTAATTTATTTTCACTATTAACATATAATAGTATTTTGAATTTCATTTATAAATGATCAAGATTTAGTGTTACATCTCATGATATCTATCTCTCTCTTTGTCAAACAAACAACTAAAACAATATTAAGTCAAAGGGTTTTGGTACATTAAGTTTGGGATTAAATATGATTTTCATTCATTTAAAATGAGAACATTTGGTTTTTTTTTTTTGACAAAAAATCTTTGGTTTTTTATATCCTTTCAAAATCTTACGTTGTTGTCTTATGTGTTTAATCATATTCTATGATTCAGTTTTAAAGACCTTTAAAGGGTTTTTTTTAATAGAGTTACAATGATATTTTGACTCACCAAAAGTATGGATAATATATATGACTATAAAATTATCATCGATGCAGGTACGAGTTTGATTACGATATTCTTTCCAACTGCAAATCTTAGGAAAAGTTTGAAAGGTACGACATTTGAGGTGTGTGGTTAACTCAACCCTCTTTCACCCAATTTTCATATCAATTATCAACAAATATGTCTTGTTTGAATAATTTTTTATTATTATTATTATTATTATTATTATTATTATTTCGTATACTACTTTTTTGAAGCACGGGTTTACTATTCAAAATTGATATAAAGAGCTAACTGAAAGAAGTAAACTAGTAAGTATTATATGGGTTGTATTTATAGAAGATTTTTTTAACATTTGAAAAATACAAAATTTACCCATAATAATCGGTGCATTCATAATTAAGGGTGTAAATAGATTAAATCATCCCATAGGGTCTATAGCAAGGGGTTGTCTTAATATTTTAGAGATTTCATTTGAATTTAAAAAAATTAGATCCATAATAAAAAAATGCAATTAAATTATTTTAAAATATTATATTTTTATCGAATAAAATATCAAAAACTCAAATTACTTTATTTAAATTTGTGAGTCTAAGTCAAGCCAAACTTTGCTAATTTTATTTTTTTTAATATGTTCTAATTACATGAATTACATTTGTTGAATTCTTTTTCAATTTATTAAATATTGCAGAAAGTGATACAAGAGCATTATGGAAAATGGTGAGGATGCAAAACGTAAATCACCAGAAACAAATGCTGAAGAGAATGGAAATGAAGAAATAACATTAGATGAACTAGAAAGGAACATATGCAGTAGTATAAAAGAATTGAAGGAGCTTCATCATAAGGAAAATGAAAATGGAAAAAATCCACCATCAAAGAACCAAGATGGAAGTAGAGTAATGAGTAGAGCTATACACAATGTACTAAAAAACATGCTTAAGTTGGTTGATGTTTGTCATGTTGATGGATTTGTGTATGGAGTCATTCCTAAAAATGGAAAACCAATAAGTGGTGCATCTGAAAATCTTCGCTATTGGTGGAAAGAAAAAGTGAAGTTTGATAGAAATGGTCCTGTTGCAATTCTCAAGTATAATGATTCAACTTCAAACAAAGAAATGTTCAACTTGAATGGAGAAAATAACAATGCATCTCTAAGAAACTTGCTTGATATTCAAGACACAACATTAGGGACACTTTTGTCATGTCTTATGAATGGTTGTGATCCACCACAAAGGAAATACCCTTTTGAGAATGGTGTTGTTCCACCATGGTGGCCTAAAGGAAATGAAGAATGGTGGCCATTATTGGCTTATACAAAGGATCCTGGTCCTCCACCTTATAGGAAGCCTCATGATTTGAAAAAGGTTTGGAAAGTTGCTGCTCTAGCTAGTGTTATTAAACACATGTCACCTGATTTTAAAAAGATTAGAAACTTTGTTAGAGAATCTAAGAAACTTCAGGACAAAATGTCTGCTATGGAGGTTGCTACATTAGCTGCTGTTTTAAATAATGAAGAGTTTCCTAATGAGGTGCCTACACATTATGGAAATATGGATGGATTCTCTCAAATGTTTCATGAAACCAATGATTATGATGTTGAAGGGCATGTTGATTTGGCTTCATTTCAAGGAATTAATGTTGATGGAAACAACATATTTGTTAACAAGTTCCAACAATTTTCAAACTTAGTTCCATTTGAAGGAAATGTTAAGGGAAACAACTTGTTGGTTATTAAAAACCTATCACCTTATGATAGAATTGTTCCATTTGAAGAAAAAGTTGTTATTAAACACCTTCCACCACATGATAATGTGGTTCCATTTGAAACAAATGCTCAAGAAAAAATTATTATCAAACACCTATCACCCTATGATAGTATGATTCCATTTGAAGAAAATATTCAAGGAAGCAACAAAATGGTTATTGACAACCTACTACCAATTGTAGCTGATGTTCCAAGAAACAACAATAAGGTTATTAAGCCAATTGCAACTACGAGAGCAAGACATGTAGGTAATAAAATTTACACATGTGATAGCCTTGAATGTCCTTATCATAATCACCAAATTGGATTTCACGACATGGATTCAAAAGTTTATCACCAATTGAATTGTCCTTACATAAGAAATTCTGTCCAATTGATTGAGAAGTCAAAACCTAAACAGGCTTTCATGGAAACTAATAAAGTGGATTCTTCAAGTATGTTTAAACCTTTTGTTAAACAGGGCAACCAAAATGGCACCATGACATCTTCAAGGAAGTTTCATCTCTTGGACATAAACAAGGAGCAACAACTAAATCCTCAACTTCACATGGAAAAAGATTTTTGTGGTGTTGTCAATGCAAAGCCACTTGTTTCCCAACTTGATGGTGATAAAATTATTCAAGCAAGCAATGGCTCTACCATGGAGCAAACAACATAAAGGTTGCTGCATCAAATTGGAGAAGAAGTTATTTGTTCTTTATAAGTAAGTGGCTTTGATTTATAGATAATGAATTCATTTGAAACCTTTCATTTAGTATTTCTTATATTTTGGAACTTTTTCATAATTTCTTATGGTTTGTTTTGGTTATGATGTTATGTTTAAAGACCAAAGGTGTTGGGAATTTGAATATGTGAGAATTTTTATTTAGTAAATTTTTGTTCTAGTTTGATGGTTAGTTTAAAAAAAATTAATTTTTATCTTATGTAAAGTGTTCGTTATACGATATTTTTTAGTTGCGAGAGTACATCAAATATAATTATTTTAATGAGATAACTCATTAAAAATCCAACAAAGTATGCTCATTAATAGAGAAATTTTAATGGTCAAAAATAATTTTATATGTATAGTAGGTTCACAAAGTTCTAAATAAGTATGTGACAAGTTATGTTTATCATTTATGAACATGTTTACAAAATTTGTTGTAAATTTGTTTCACTCTTTGAATCCTTGTGGTAGCTCATGCACCCTTTATTATAACATCAATGGTTATTTACTCACATGTTTGTGAATTTTGAGTAAATTAGCATTTAAGATATATCCTAACAGGAATAATTGTTCAAGCCGAAAAAATTGTGGAAATAATATCAACAATCGGTAATTAAAATTATAATTAGTTCAATTTTAAAAATAATTATTTATTAATGCTTTTATTTTTACTCAAAGCCAAACCCGATTTGTATGAAATTATTTAGGCTTGATACTCATAGGATGCTAAGCAGAGACTCAGTTAAGCCAACAAATCAAATTTTCTGTGGTGCACGAAGAAAAATTTGGTTCACATACACATATTTATTTACTTATATTTTATTATGAAGGAAGTATAGATTTTACTTTATTAGAACAACCAAGCTTATACACTTGAATATATGAAAAAGTGATTACGATGAATCAAAATTGGTGCACTCTTTATTCACTTGATCATTTGTATTTATACAATGAGCAATAGTTGTGTTAGTTAATAACTAATTCCATAACAAACACTGACTAGCTTGCACAAGCTTGACTAACACTAGTTTATTTGAATTACACAACACTTTCCCTTAATTTAAAAACTTAAAAAGACACAACACCTAGCTTATTCCTTAGCTCTTCAATCCTAGTTAGTATGTTTGTTCTTTGTATGATAGTGGAGTAATGCATTAACTCTGATCAACATTTAGTAACTTAATCTCTAAGAAAATGGAACATTGTTTCAATGTGCTTGCTGCGACCATAAGACACAGGTTCTCCTTTCCCTTAACTTGGTTTAGTGATTTAGTATTAATAAATAATGCAAAATGTACCAACTCTCCATCATAAGTAACTTCACTATCACCTACTAATTCATAAAAACTTAACCAAGCTAGAGAATTCCTTGCTCTCTGTGATCTATTGAGTTGAATGTTAGACTTTTCATTATGTGATTCCTATTGAGTATCACCATTTTGTTGATTTCCATGAACAATCTTTTGGCTCTAATTCCATTTCTCATTCTCATCAAACACTGCATCTCTTCCAATCACTACCTTTTCTTTGACAGGATCATATATAATCTGTATGCTTCAGTTTGATGATACCCTATCAGAAATATTTTTCTATATTTATCTCGCAACTTTGTTTTTCTCTCATAAGGCACATGATTAAAATAAAGAGAACCCAAATTTCTCAAATGAGTTACTATTGGCTTCCTTCCTTTTAATTTGTTGAGAATATAAACTAATATAGAAACAGTTTCTCCCCAAAATGAATGAGGCAAGTTATTTTCATTCAACATACTTGCCACGTCCAGTCCAGTTCTATTTCTTTTTTCAGTCGTGACTTCATGTTGAATGTCATGCTCCCAACAAGCTTGTTGATATCATAGGCAGGTGAGATGTGAATGAGTTCCTAGGTTGTTTACCAGCAATGCAAACTTCACATATCTTCTCAAGCACAAAAAATTTGGAAGACCTATCACCATTTTCTTGCTCCCAAGTTGGCTTAAGCTTCTTAAATTTTAAATTGAGATGACGAAATCTAGAATGCCACAACTAGCCACCCTCACTGGTTCCCACTACCTTCAAACATTGAATCTCAAAAGTATGCATGTTGAGTTGAAAGGTCCTATTCTTGGATAATGGAGCCTTTAAAACCAATTTATGATTTGAATCAAACAACTCTAATCCTTCATTATCACTTCAAAACCTTTATGTATTAGTTGGCCAATACTCAGCAAAATTACTTGTCATACTTGGGACATATCATATAGCACATTCTCTATAATTGCATATTCTACATTCTTCCCTTTAATCACACCATGTTGTGAATCCCTTCATCTTCTAAGGTTATGTCATCTTCAAATCTCACCCGCTCTTTCTTGATGCATCAATATCAACTAACCATTTTTTATGACTGGTCATGTGATTAATATAACTAGTGTCAAGAAACTATTGTTCATCCTTGACACTCTCATCATTGATTGTTTCCATGAGCAACATTGGATCCTAATTAAAATCTTCCTCTTGTGCAATGCAAGCCTCTTCACCAACACCCTTCTTCTTCTTGAAGGTGCTGGAAAACACAAGAAATGGGGGTTGAATTGTGTTTTGCCATTTCTGAAATACTTCGATTGCTTAACCAAAAATGTGTTCTTTATCAAATCATTCAACTTACAATTATAAAATAAGTTTAGTAAAATAAAGTTTAATCTTCCTTAAGCCCTAGCTCAAGTGAAAAATGGCGATATGGTTAAGTTGGACGTCTTGTCCCGGGTTCGAACCTTTCTAAGATTAAAAAATAAAAAATAAAGTTTAATCATAAAGAACTAAGATTAGAGTAATAGAGAGAGAAGGAATACAAGGATTTGTATACTAGTTCACTTCAGACTATTGCTACATATAGTCCTCCATTTACAAAGAGATTTTGCTTCAATACAATTGATGACTTAATCCATTATTTCAACAACTGCATACAAGTATTGTTTACTCTACCTCTTCAAGCTTTGAGTATTCTTCTTTAGCCTCTCGAGGCTATAACCATTAGAATCACAAGTTCACTGAACACCTTCTAGTCAACTTGATTGTGTTCAAGTCTTCACAATCTTCTAGCATAGTAGGGTCAAGCTGTTGAGGACCATAAGTATTGTTATACCTCTTCAGGTACCTCTTATGGGTGAAGGAGTTGTTGCCATTATCAGACTGATTTATATCAGTTCTAGTTTGTGTTTGGATTGACACAAAAACTATTTTTAGGATTCTAATTGTCATTGAGAGGATATTAAAGTTCAAATTCTATATCAAATCAAGTGTATAAACACTTTGTCTGATTTACATCAATTCTAGTAACTCTCTATTGAGAAGATTTTTCATTCATTATTCTCTTTTGATATGTTCTAGGCTTTTTACACAATATCTTCTTAACATAATGTCTTGATTGATTGATCGATTTCTACTTAAATACTGACAAATGTATTCGTTGAGAACGTTATCGTTGGAGATCTTAAATAAGCATTTAAGAAAAATAAGCCCTTTAAGACATATCCATATATATCTTCATTAATAATTTAACACATCTTCAATTTAAGATGAAAAATCTCAAAGGATGTCATTCACTTCTTCAGTTAGAGGACAAGTCCATTATGATGAGCATAGGATGTTGGAGTGTAGACTTTCTTATCAAAGCGTTGACTTTATCATAGTGTTGACTTTATCAGAGTGTTGACCAGAAGATTAGCTGAATTACCAGAAACAACAGATGTAGGATTATCATAGCGGAATCATCAGAGGCGCGTCAAGAACGCGTTCATCAAAGTCAGTCACAACTTTAATATATTCTTCAGAGTCACTGTGAACTTGTACCAAATTCTCGTTTCTTTGTTCATCAAAGGATCTAACTTGTACCAAATCATAAAATTTATTAGATGTTTCACTTAGAGTTTTCTTCTTTTGATATTTGGGTTAGAGGGTTAAGATGGTTTTTAGTCAGAGGTAGATTATCATTGTAGCACTTTTTCCTTTTCTGTTAGAGGAACAATCGTTAACTCGTATTTCTTTTGTCTTTACCGCTTTGACTCAAACTGTAGATCCTCATATGCATATTGCAATACTTCTTATTGCTATAATATGATTTGCTTTATTAGTAAACATAATTACTTGTTTATTAGGTGATCATATCCTTTGTGTTAGAAATACTTAGATTATTATCTCTAACTTAATCATAATTTATACTACCTTAAAATCAAGAGTCATTAATATAAATCTTTGTGTTATAATTTAACTCACACAATTAGCAAATACAGTTAAGGGAAATTGTTCTATATTTGTTGTTTTTTTGTTATCATCAAAATATCAACTAAATGATTGTAGCTAAAACCACTTTTGCACTAACAATTCTCCCCTCTTTGATGATGACAAATAACTACACAGTAAATGAAAAAATTTCCATCACTAAAAAAAATTAAAAGAATGCTCCCCCTGACTGTAGTACTCAAAAACTGTTTAACTTAATATTTATTTGATCATCTTAAAAGAAAACTTATAAATCAATATTATGGAACTCCCCCTGAATATGATAAACACGATTCTTTAAGAGTTTCAAAATTATTAAGTTATTTTGTTTTTGATACACATGAAGGTAAAATCAAAAGGGAATGCATAGAGACTAAAGAAAGCACAGAGACAAGCACAAAAATACATTATCATAAATTTGACAAGACTTTCCAAAAAGAATTAACATATTCCTAGGATGTTAAGCATTTCAAAACAAGGGTCAAATGCAACTACTTGTCATATATACAAGTGCTATGCAAAACGGCACTCATTTGTAGATGCAACAAACATATGCAGATGCAACAACCAAATGTAGGTCAGATGCAAATGCAACAAATAGATGTAGATGATGCAAACACACGATTAATTGTATGATTGTATCTTCTAATTTTCTCCCCCCTTTGTCATTATAAATAAGTATGAAATTATAGAAATTACAGCAAGCCATCATGCATAGAAACACACATAAATTAAATAACATCACACAAAAAACAAATAATTAACATGAATAAGTTGCTCAATGAAGAAAAAAATATAAAAGAACAAAATAACGAAAGGGTAACATTTCATTAAATTAAGGATCACAATTACTAAGCAGACACATTAGGGAATGGAAAAGAAAACTTAAAAGGAACCTAATCCTAGACAGAGGATCTAAAGACATCTAAGGACACCTCTCAAGAGTTCAACAGCTTCCACCTTTTGAGAGGTAAGAAGGTCTATCTTGTGGTCAACTTCTGGCAAAGCAATATGGGCTTCCAACAATTCGCAAAGAATGTTGCTCACCATCGAGGCAACTTCAGATGGTGGAATTTCATTCTTCCCAAGAGAGGAAGGTGACTTCTTTTTCCTACTAGAGGACGAACCAACATCCATAGCAGATGAGTTTGAGAAAGGTAAAAAATGAATGAAAAGAAAACACAAGGAGTTGAGAGATGACAAAAGGAACGCCTGTAGGGGAATTGGAAAAATTTTAGGTATAAATAGCCAAATTTCTCAAGAAAGGAAACAAAAACGTTTTGGAAAGAGAAGACATAATGAAGAGGGTTTTGAGGAAAACAAAGAGAGACATAGAGAGAAAATACATAGTTTGATAGGCACTTTAAGAAACATGGAAAACTTTAAGTTCGAGACAATTTATGGAAGGAGATGAAAAGTTGTGGACATAGAAGAAGATAATAAAAAAATTTAAAGAAAGAAAAAAGAAGTTTAGATCAGAAGAAAAGAAACAAAATGGATGCAGAAGGAAAAGTAGGGCACAAGGAGAAAATAGAAGAAAATAAAAAGGATAGAAAAAAAGGATAAAACAGGAAAAAAAATTATTCAATTCATAGTTCATATTACACTTGTAACAAATACCAATTACATTACAACTGCAATAGTTATTACAAAAGGGCTTAAAAGGGGTAAATAAAATCCTAAGGTATTTCTAAGGTTATGTAAACCAGATCCATTAATTTATATTACATATTAGGTATGAATCACCAATTCGTAATACGTAAATAAATTAAGTTTCTTTATTTACATCTTCTTTAGTAAGTGTCTTCCTTCTTTGAACTTTCATCTGATACAATGATCAAGACGTTTTCATATTCAAGAGCCTACCTTCTGACTTGTCAGACGTAACTAAGGAAAAGGAGATGATTTAGTCTTCCCTTTTCTCTAATTATCTTTACTTGTCTGATGGGACTTTCTCAAAATATTGAATTGGAGATATAATATTCCAAAGATAAATCTTTGATAGGATGTAGATGCTCCAATCCTTCTTAATTATTACTTTAAGATTACCATCCAATTAAAAGGATTTAGATGAAATGAGGCTCAAACCTTTAATGTTCTTTTTCTGACTTCCTCCTTGTACTTAAGGTACTTAGTGAAAGAAGGAGACATTGATATCCAAGGGTTGCACAGAGTGAACCTTTGAATTCATTTTGTGAATCTCCTTGTATAATACATCTTGTTGACTCTAGTTCGCAAATGTAACGTTTTCAAGATTTTTGAACTTTTCAGAACTGATGTTGAGCAATTCATGTTTTAAGAAAATCTTAAAGTCTTTATGAGAGTACAGTGAAAGAAGAGAACCATTTTGGAAGATGAAGACTCAATAAAGGATGAGATATAAAACTGGTTTTTCAAAGAGAGTTTTAGGTTTAAAGTGTGTTGGATGAAAAGGGATTTGGGTTGGGAGAGAGCGGGTTTTAACGAAAAAATGATTTTTAAAAACATACTAGAAATGAGATAAGTTTAAATAAGCATAGAAAACAAGGAAATCAAAACTTAGGTTTTAAATAAAGTAACCAAAGATCAATTTTCAAAAAGAACATATGGGATACAAACAAGGATAGGACAACATGAACCAAGACATAAGAGACTACACAAGCACACGATAAGACGGGAAAGAGAACACAAGCATGCCTAAAAAACATATCAGGTAAGACAACACAAGTAGACATAAAATAATGAAATAAATTGCATAGTACTTGACCGATGACAAACCAGGATGATTGAGTAAATTTGTCCTTACTCTTGTCTTACTAGAGTTAGTCAGATTTTTCTTTCAAACAATCTTCTAACCAGGTGCAGAGTTAGCTTGGTTCTGATCATTGTTTCTTCTAAATCAATAGATGCAACCCTTTGTTCTAGTGCTTTGATTTCATATATGTGAGTCTTAGATGATGTTTCAAGCGCGTTATGCACTAGAGGCAAAGATCTTCTCCATGAGTAGACAGAGGAATGGCTTCAAACCTAGCTTCAGACCTATGTTATGTTGTAGAACTTCAACTTGTTACCTACGTTCTGCAAAGTGGTCATATTTTTTACGTTAGAAACACTTAGATTATTATCTCCAACTTGCTCATAAATTATTCTACCTTAAAATTGATAGTGATTAATATAAATATTTTGTCATCTAACTTAATATGCACACTTAGCTAATATAGCTTTACATTCTTGGCGTCGTCACCACCCGTATAGTCCTTTTCAAGAATGTCCCAAGCTTGTTTTGACGTCGGAACATCTTTAATCTTATCAAAATTAGCATCATCTACACTTTGATGAGTGATGAACATTACTTTACGATTCTTCTTCTCGAGATATTTTGTTCGTAGTTCTTTATGCTTGAGTTTCATATGTAGGTAGTTTTGTATAACCAATCTTGATGATCTCCACAACAGCTTGAAAACCAAAAAGAGTCTTCCTTTGAACACTCCATACTCCTCCCAATTTTTCCATCCAGATTGAGTAATTGTGTGGGAATGTTGCCATTGTTCTCATGGTTACAACAGATTGAAAATAGTCACACACACACTCCTGAGTTATCATGCAAGAAAGAATCAAGAATGGCTCCAAATACCAATCTATTAGAACAAGCAAGCTTATACACTTGTTGAATATATGAAAGCATGATTAAATGAATCACAATTGACACGCCTTTTATTCATTTGATCATATGTATTTATACAATGAACACTAGGTTAATTAGTTAGTAACTAACTCCATAACTAACACTAACTAGCTAGCACAAACTTGATGAACACTAGCTTACACAAGCTTATTTGAATTACACCACTATATTTTCGATAAAATTGTTTACACTGTAAAATAATTACAATTAGTAATATGTTTCCATTGTTATATAATATATATATATATATATATATATATATATATATATATATATATATATATATTCCACTTTTAACCAATTAGCTATGTTAAAAATGTTAGGACCAAGTTGGTTTCAAAAACTATAACTCTTGTTTAAGAAAATTATTTTATGGGAATAATTTAAAGCACTAATGCTCTATTTAAATGTGCAGTTCTAAGATCAGGTTTATTTTATATGACTTTACGCTGCATTC
This sequence comes from Cicer yamashitae, assembly GCA_037974755.1. Lineage (NCBI taxonomy): Eukaryota > Viridiplantae > Streptophyta > Magnoliopsida > Fabales > Fabaceae > Cicer > Cicer yamashitae. The sequence goes on from JBBPBQ010000002.1 coordinate 41,276,497, forward strand.
TCTGATGTTTGAACCAAGTTAAAGGAACACCAAGATTTTGCTATGAAATTCGTATTCTGAGTCTTATGAACCCGCTCCAAAACGCGCTTCTGGTGAATCTGTTAATGCAAGCAATGCTCTAATTTATTTGGCCCTAATGACTACAACAAGCATATGCTTATTCTGCCTTTGATAAGTGTGATAAGTAAATGATCGTTTGCCTTTGATAATCATGTCAAGCATCTGATCTTCTGAATCTAACGGAAAGTCAACACTCTAGATAGTCAATACTATGAAAAGTTAACACTCTGACAAAAAGGCAGCGCCGTAAAGAAGAAAAATTTCTCCATCTTCTTCTCAACACCCTAATTCTGTTATTTTCTAAAGGTCTATGTGACATACTCAACACCCTAAAGTTCTCTATAACAGGACGTGCAAACCTCACTAAAATATACAACAACATACACAACAACCTCACTAAAATATACAACAACATACTACAATAAGCACAATACAATCGTCTCTACACTCTTGATCTTAATCTTTTGCTTTGTCTAAGTGATGAGAAATATTTTCTGAGAGTACAACATTCTAAACACCCTCTTATAGAGTTATTCCAAAAACCCTTAAAACCATTTTATCTTTAACCTAGTCCAATAGTGGTTGTATTCCTCAATAGCTTGACTGTACTAAGCTAGAAGGATGACAAGACTTTAACACATTAAGTTTGACAAGTAGGTGTCCGGTGGAAGTGTGATTCATGTGGTGAATTAGTGGATTAAATCATTCAGGTTGAAGGGACTGGAGGTAACTATTGTGTTGGTGGTGAACCCGGATAAATTGGCTGCATTTTTCTGTGTTTCTAAGCATATGGTTGAAGTGTTGTCACATAAGATAGGAATGTTACTCTCATAAATTTTGAAATCTTCTAGTTGATGTTTCATCCACAACAGTTGAGTGCTGCAATTAGCTGCCAAGATATACTCTGCTTTTGTTGTAGACAGTGTTGGAACCAAGTTGATTTGAATAAATATACCCCTTACTTATTTTGATGATAAAAAATCGTTTGTGGGAACAATTTAATGCTCTAACGTTGTGATTAAGCGTGTAGGTACGAAATCAAATGTTTGGTTAATAGACTCTCAGTGTATCCTTCAATTACTGGACGAAGACAAAGATACAACACAACTTCTCATTGCTTCTCTTCTCTAAGTTTGATATGTGAAACAGTGTTGCGTCCCAGCGCCTCTGAAATGCTAAGCAATGCCGTAGTTTATTTGTCTCTGATGAACTTAACATGGATTCTGTTCGTCTGCTTCTGATAAGCATGACAAGAGATAATCTTCTTCTGCCTTTGTTAAGCGTGACAAGAAATAATCATCCTCTGCCTCTGATAAGCGTGACAAGCAAGTTACTGCCTATGTCTCTAATAATCACATCAAACGTCTAATCGTCTAACTCTAAACTTTTATGTATCATCGGAAATAGTCAACGCTCTGAATAAGTCAATACTCCAAAGAAGACAAAGCAATTGCACATCCTCTGATACACATTCTAAATCAGCTACTTGTTTAAAGATCCTAAGACATGTTCTAATCATTGTACCATTTGCTTCCCAACTATCTTAAATAGATACGCCGAATCACTACAAGATCAGTTTTGGAAAATTTCTATGGCAAATTAATTCCATAAAGATACGATTTGAAACTTCATGAATTATATTGTTTTCTTGCAATCAAGACAACAGCTAGAAACCCTAATCGAACTCTATAAAAGACGTGTCTCCCTCAATGAAGAAAAGTATACAAGATACACATCATACAAGCAACAAGCGATAAACACTCTTGCTAATTCAGAAAAACCCAAAACCTTTTTGTTGTATCCTAACCCAGTAGTGGTTATTTTCCTCAATAACTTGAATGTACTAAGTGAGAAGGTTTATTAGATTGAACACACTTAGTGTGACTAGTTGGTCTTCAAGTGTAAGTCTTATTTACTGATAAACTAATGGATTAAATATTTCAGGTTGAAGGGATTGGATGTAGCTACTGTGTTAGTGGTGAATTAGAATAAATAATTATGTCTCTTTGCTTTGTTTTTGTTCACTTGAACTACCTTTTTTACTATAGTATAGCCACATTAAAACTTTTTAAAAGCACAATTCAAACCCCTTTTCTTGTATTCTTTTCGTTCTACAATTGATATCAGAGCTCGTTCTCAAAGTTGAGCACTTAACAGTGTTTGAGTAAAGGTCTTTATCCCTTATGACTAACTGTGGTGAAAAAGTTACAAGTGGAAACATTAAAAGGCCTCCCCTGTTTAATGGAGAGAGATTCGAGTACTGGAAAGACAGACTTAGAAGTTTCTACATCTCTCACGATTATGAACTTTGGGGCATAGTCGAAGATGGCTTTGAAGCTCAAAAAGATGTTGCTGGTATTGAAATATCGAGAAAGAACTTCGACGCTGACCAAAAGAAACAATACAAAATGCATCATAAACCCATAACCGTCATGATGAATGTTATAACCTTCAAGGAGTTTGAAAAATGCAGCAACAAAGAAACAATTTAGAGTATCTTTGGTGCTCTAGTTTTAAACTACGAAGGAGAAAAATCAATACAAGAAGCCAAAGCTAATCTACTCGTCATAAAGTATGAACTCTTTCTGATGGAAGAAGATGAAGATATTAAAAAAATGTTTTCTAGATTCCCAAATCTGGTTTCCGGACTGATGGTTCTCCAAAAGAGCTACAATACTACCAACCACGTCAAAAATATCCTCATAAGCCAATGATCTAAACAAACTTCCTGTTGAAAAGCTAATGAGTTCACTCAGATCCCATGAGATTGAACTAATTGAAGATGAGTCCAAGAAGAAGTCAAAATCCCTAGCTCTCAAATCGCAAGGAAAGAAGACAAGTTCTAAGGCTCTGCAAGCAACTGAGGGCTTAGAGGAGAACGAATGGGAAAATCAGAGTGAAGATTCAGATGATGAAGAATTGTCTTTTATCTCAAGAAAAATCCAGTGCATGTTGAACAATAGATATAAACCCTTTCCCAAAAGAGATTTTAGAAGATCCCAAAGTAGCATAGAAAAAAAGTGAAAAGCTAGACAAAAGAAAGTTCATATGATATGAATGCAAGAAACCAGGTCATTTCAAATAAGAATTTCCTAAACTTGAGAAAGGAAAAACCCACAGGAAAGACTTCAATACCAAGAAGAAAGGTCTTATGGTTTCTTGGGATGACTTTGATGAAGAGCATGCAAACAGGGCTTTGATGGCAGATACTAACTATGACTCAAAAGCCGAAGATGATGAAATTGAGGTATTCTCTAACTTATCTCGTAGTGAACTCATAGATATGCGAACTGAGTTTCTAAACAAAAATCATAAGGTTTCTTCAAAACTTAAGTCTCTTAGAAAAGCTCTTAACATACAAATGCAACTCCTTTGAAAAAGAATTTGAAAACCTAAAAAGGGAAAATCTAACTCTCAAAGAAAAGGTTTCAAAAACCTTAGAGGAAAAAGTCTATAACTCTGTTAAGTATGAAATAGCCTTTCAAAAATTTCTCGCTAAAGGCATAGACAGAAGTAAACAAGCTATGATCTATAGTGTCAGCAGAAACAACAAATGCAACATATGCTTTGAAGAAACAACAGAAAATCATACATTTAATCAACTTGTTATTGTTTAAGCATATTGCCATAAGAAACATCACAACAGAATAACTTGTCCTATGATGAAAACATGGAAAGACAGGATACCTTTCAGAACTAAAAAACTAGGACCCAACCAAATTTTGGTACCTAAAAATAAAATAATATATCTGGCAGATATCCTTAGCAACAAAGTTGAAACATCAGTTATGGTACCTGGAAAGTGGATGCTCACGACACATGATGAGAGAAAAGTCTATGTTCGAAGACCTGATCCTCAAGAAGGGAGGATTGGTAGGATTTTGAGGTGATCAGAAGGGTAAGATCATTAGACATGACACAATGGGTAATGGTTGTCTTCCCTCTATTAAGAATGTTTTATTTGTAAAAGCACTAATGCATAATCTATTGAGCATAAGTCAATTAAGCGACAATGGTTCTGATGTAGTCTTCAATCAAAAGTCATGTAAGGTAATAAGTCAAACAGATGGGTCCTTACTATTTACTAGATAAAGGAAAAAAAAACATATATAAAATAAATTTATCTGATTTAATCAAACAAAAAGTCAAGTGTCTTATTTATGTAAAAACAACTAATATGGCACAAGAGATTAGGACATGCCAACCTTAGGTTAATCTCAAAATTAAAAAAAGAGTTGAATTAGTTAGAGGCTTGCCTAATCTTATGTACAACTCATATGTTCCTTGTGAGGCATGTCAGAAAGGGAAACAAACAAAATCTTATTTTTCTTCTAAAAATGTTGTTTCCACATCTAGACCACTTACATATTAATCTATTTGGCCCTATAAAGACTGCCTCTATAAGTGGTAAAAAAGTATGGACTCGTTATTATAGATGACTATTCAAATTAACATGGGAAAAGTTCCTAAATCACAAAGATGGGTCACTAAAAGTATTCACTACCTTCTGCAAAAACAAGTGCAAAATGAAAAAGATTTATGTATAACAATGATTCATAGTGATCATGGAGGTGAATTTGAAAACAAACTTTTTGAAAACTTTTGTGAAGAGAATGGAATTTTACATAATTTTTCATCTCATAAAACACCCCAACAAAAAGGTGTTGTAGAAAAGAAAAACAGATTTCTTCAAGAAATGGCATGCATCATGATTCATTAAATGAATGTTGCCAAGCACTTTTGGGCTGAAGCAATGAGCAATGCATGTTACATTCAGAAACGAATCTATATTTGACCTATTCTCAAAAAGACTCCTTAGGAATTTTGGAAAGGAATCAAGCCCAACATTTCATATTTTCATAAATTTGGATGTATTTTCTAAATCTTAAACACTAAAGACAATCTTGGCAAGTTTGACTCACAATCTCAAAAGTGCATATTTTTGGGATATACTAAAAGGTCTAAAGCTTATAGAGTATACAACAAAGAAACACTTATTGTTGAGGAATCATTCCATGTCATGTTTGATGACAAAAAGCTTGACCATAAAATGTCAAAGCTAGATGTAGACTTTGCAGTTTACAGATTGCAGAGAAACTAGATACTTCAAAGGAACTAGATAAAACTGAAAAAGCGTCAAATCCAGTCCAAAGTGAAACAGAAGATCCACCAAAGAACTCATATCAAGAGCATCAAGAATCCAAAACTGAATGGAAATACAAGTCATCTCATACAAAATCTTTGATCATAGGCAACACAAATGATCCTTTGAAATACAAGTCATCTTATACATCTCTGTTTGGATTACTCTCTATTTGAAATTGTACATCCAGAGAAACTAGATACTTCAAAGGAACTAGATAAAACTGAAGAAGTGTCAAATCCAGTCCAAAGTGAAACAGAAGATCCACCAAAGAACTCATATCAAGAGCATCAAGAATCCAAAACTGAATGGAAATACAAGTCATCTCATACAAAATCTTTGATCATAGGCAACACAAATGATCCTTTGAAATACAAGTCATCTCATACATCTCTGTTTGAAATTGTACATCCATAGACGAAGCATTATCAAATGATGGATGAATACTAGCTATGCAAGAAGAGTTGAACCAATTCAAAAGAAATTATTTATGGGATCTAGTCCCCAGGCCCATAGAAAAGAAGCCAACAAGAAACAAGTGGGTTTTCAGAAACAAACTCAATGAGAAAGATGAAGTTGTAGGAAACAAATCTATTCTTGTAGCCCAAGGCTACATTCAATAGGAATTTATTGATTACAATGAAACTTTTGCCCTGGTGGCAAGGTTAAAAGCTATCAGACTCTTACTTTCATTTGTAGTATTTAAGAAAATCTTCTTATATCAAATGGATGTGAAAAGTATTTTCTTAAATGGTTACATAAATGAAGAAGTATATGTCAAACAACCTCCTAGTTCTGAAGACAATGAATTTCCAGACTATGTCTTCAAGCTGAAGAAATCGTTATATGGTCTAAAACAAGCTCCAAGAGCTTGGTATGACAGAGTAAACAATTTTCTTTTAGAAAATAATTTTGAAAGAAGTCAAGTAGACATTACTTTATTTAGAAAATTATCTATGGATAACCTTCTCATTGTCCAAATATATTTTGATGATATTATTTTTGCCTCTACTAATGGCAATCTCAGCCAAAAAATTTCTAAGATAATGGAGAATGAATTTGAGATGAGTATGATGGGAGAATTGAAATTTTTTCTCAGAATTCAAATTCATGAAAACCTAGAGGGTGTACTAATTCACTAGACCAAATACACCCGAGAAAAGCTTAAAAAGTTTAAAATGGATGAGTGTAAACCAATGTCCACACATATGCATCCAACTTGTTCTCTTGACAAGGATGAGTTAGGTAGGTTTCTGTGATGCTGAATATGTTGGAGATAGGCTAGATAAGAAAAAAGCACCAGTAGAAATTGCACATTCCTTGGTCACAATTTGATCTATTGGTCAAGCAAAAGACAAAGAACTATTGTTTGTCTACATTAGGAGTAAAGTATATCCCAACAACTAATTGTAGCACTCAATTGTTATGGATGAAACATCAACTAAAAAATTTCAAAAAATTTGAGAGTAACATTCCTATCTTCTATGATAACACTTCTGCCATATGTTTAACAAAAACTCTATTTCACATTCTAGGGCAAAACATATTGAGATTAAACATCACTTTATTAGGGATTATGTCTAGAAGGGTATTTTAGACATTAAATTTGTCGACACAGATCATTAGTGGGCTGATATTTTCACAAAAGCCCTTGCTGAGGACATATTTAACCTTATAAAGAACATGTAAAAATTTTGTTTATCAAAAAATGATGTTTAAATCTTTTGTATGCCTTGCCTCTGGTAAAACAAAGTGATTGGTTAAAAATATTAATTCTCTGCCTATGATGAAATTGAATTTATTTGTGGCTTATTTAAATTCAATTACTAGTGAATATGTAACGTTTCACAAGTGTCTCACAAGTACACCCTTGTTTTTTTTCTTCTTTTTTCTTGTTATTTCCTTTCTTTTTGTCTGATGACAAAAGGGGGAGAATGTGTTATATGTTTTCTGTTTTGAGAAATCGTAAGTAATAATTCCTTTTACGAATTTTTGTTCTTAATGCATATTGATGCTCTGCAAGAATATATCTCATCTTATGAAATGAACATGCATATTCTAAAAGGGAGTTTCGTAGTAACGTGTTATTACATTTTATCTCTGTGTTTGGTCTTTATCTCAAAATTGTTCACAAAAATAGATGTTTGTCGTTATCAAATAGGGGGAGATTGTTGGAACCAAGTTGATTTGAAGAAATAAACCCCTAACTTGTTTTGATGATAACAAAATTGTTTGTGGGAACAATTTAATGCTCTAACGTTGAATTTAAGTGCACAGATTCGAATTCATATGTTCGGTCAAAAGACTTTCAGTGTGTCCTTTGATAACTAGACAAAGATACAACGTGATTTGTCGTCTCTCCGCTAAGTCTGATACGTGAATCAGCGTTGTGTTGTAGTGTCTCTAATAAGCATGACAAACTAAACGTGGATTCTGATAATATACCTCTACCTCTGATAAGCATGAAAAAAATTATTATGCCTCTACCTCCGATAAGCCTTACAAAAATTCTTCCGCCTCTGACAATTACATCAAGCGTTTGACTCTAAACTTTCATCCTCTGATAAAAAAAGTCAACGCTCTAAAAAACGTCAACGCTTTGAAAAAGTCAATGCTCCGAAGACAAAGCAATTTGCGCATCATCTGATACACATCCTGAATATGCTGCTTGTCTAAAGATCTCTAATTATTTGATCATCGTTCCCTCTGGTGAATGAGTACAAGATCAGTCTTTTCAAGAAAGATATGATGCGAAACTTCATGGATTATCTTGATTTTTTGCAATCAGTACAACGGTTAGAAAACCTAATTGTACTCTATAAAGGACGCGCCTCCCTCCACGAAAAAGACACAACAACGAACGATATACAACATACAAGGAACAAGCGATAAGCACATCTTTAATCTTAATATCATCCTCTTTACATTAATGCTAAGAAAATTTCAAGCAAAAATTTGTATTTACTCTCTACGAGAGCTTATTCAGATAAACCCAAAACCTTTTTTATGGTAACCTAGCCCAATAGCGGATGCCTTCCTCAACAACTTGATTGTACTAAGCTAGATGGTTGAGAAGAATGAACACAATGAGTGTGACCAGCAGGTGTTCAAGCGTAAATCTGATTCAGTGATAATTTAGAGGATTAAATCCTTCAGGTTGAAGAGATTGGACATAGCTACGGTGTTGGTGGTGAACCAGGATAAATTGTTGTATCTCTCTGCTTTGTTTTCACTCTTTCTCTTACCTTCTTTATTATGTATAGCCATGTAAGAAGTTCTTAAAAATACAATTCAACCCCCCATTTCTTGTGTTCTTTTCGTTCTATAGTATGAACATTGCGTTGACTTCACTTGATTTTGATGTCCTCATTTCCTCTAACATCTTTGTTTCCTCTGATATCTTTGTTTCTTGGTTCTTTTTACCGTACACTCAATGAAATCATTAGTGCAATAAATTATTCTCACAAAGTACCTTTGTTATCATCAAAACATAATGAAGGAATTGTTCCTAGAACCAACCTGGTTCCAACAATCTCCACATTTTTAATGATGATAGAACAATAGTTTCTGTGAAAAATTAATTTAACAATTAAACAAAGTAAATCAAGCAAAGCTCCCCCTAACTCTAAACATGTATTTAAATGTAAGAGTTATAAGAAACATTATAACTGTTTTTCAAAGTATATACTCCCCCTTATTAAATGTTTTAAATTAGAGTATATACAGTTTGATCTAAGATAGTTCGCAAAACCTCATATCCCCCTTTTGTCATCCGAAAAAAGATTGAATGGTTGTCAGTTAGAGAATTCCACCTAAATCATATACAAACAACAAGATTGAATTGCAAATGACTAGAAAGTCGGTACATATTCAATGTATCAGAGTAGATCATAGATAAGTTTAACTACTAATTCTATTCTACCAAAGGCAACGCATACATAAACAAGAACATCATTCAAAAACAAAAACAAAGTTTAGATTTTTCTTAAAAAATTAAATATGTCCTCAGCAAAGGGTTTTGTAAAAATGTCTGCCCATTGATGATCAGTGTCAACAAACTGTATGTTTAAAATTTCCTTTTAGACAAAACTTCTAACGAAATGATATTTGATTTCTATATGATTTTCCCTAGAATGCATAATTGGATTCTTAGTTAAACATATTGTTGATGTATTGTCATAGAAAATAGGAATATTACTCTCAAACAACGTGTAATCTTCCATTTGATGTTTCATCCTACTGCAGAGATGTATTTAGCCTTTATTGTTGATAATGACAATGGTGCCTTGTCTCTTGATTGACCAAGAGTTCAAATTATCATCTAAAAACATACAGTTTCCACTAGTTTTTTTTTTCTTTCAAGCTTATCTCTAACATAGTCAGCATCACAATATCTAGCTAACCTGTACTCAGATAAACTCTTATAGAACAAACCCAGGTTAGTAGTGCCTTTCTGGTATCTAAAAATACTCTTAATTGCTGGATGCAGTAAGGAAAAGAAGTGATCCGATCATTCCTCTGTATTTTTTCTGATCAACCCTATTGCCTGATTCATCTTTATCAAGTGAGCAGGTTGGATGGATTGGTGTAGACATAGGCTTGCATTCATCCTGCTTGAACTTCTTGAGAAGTTCATTTGTATACTTAGTTTGATGAATGTACACACCAATTCTGACTTTGATGTATCTGAATTCCTAAGAAGAACTTTAGTTCTCCCATCATACTCATTTCAAATTCCCGGTGCATCAACTTAGCAAATTATTGCCAAAGGGTGCCGTTAGTTGAACCAAAAATAATATCATCTACATAAATTTGAACTATGAGAAGGTCATTTTTAATTTATTTCATAAATAAGGTAGAATCAAGCTGCCCTCTTTTAAAATGATTTTTAATTAGAAAATTGCTTAGTCCATCATACCAAGCTTTTGGTGCTTGGTTCAGACCACAAAGAAAAAATATGGTTTGGAAACCCATCATTTTCAAAACCAAGAGGTTGTTTTACACACACCTTCACATTTATGTAACCATTCAGAAATGCACTTTCACATCCATTTGATATAGAATGATATTATTGAATGAAACAAAAGAAAGTAAAATAAGTATTGTCTCTAACAAGGTCGTCGGAAAAAACGTCTCGGTGTAATCAGTACCTTCTTGCTGACTGTAACCTTGTGCAACTAGGTGTGCTTTGTTCCTAACAACCTCTCCCTCTTCATTAAGCTTGTTCTTGAATACCCATTTGGTTCCAATGGGTTTCTTATCATTTGGTCTGGGTAAAAGATCTGAAACCCCATTCGTCTTCAATTTGTTGAGTTCCTCTTGCATAGCCATAATCCGTCGTTCATCTTCCACGGCTTCATTAAAAAAGGAAGCTTCAATTAGTGAGAGCAGACAAAATAGAGAAGTGTCCTTTAGAGTTGATCTGGTCTTAAGAGGATTGTTGGAGTTCCCAATAATCAGAGAGTTTGGATGAGAGGACTTGTAGTTTTATCCGGTTCTGGACTTTAGAGAATCTTGACTTGTTCTTGCGTCAGTCTTATCCTCTAATGTTTTGTTCGGTTCCTCTCATTTTCCTGTTTTCTTTAGATTTTCTACTTCTTCTAGTTTTTTGCTTCCTCTGGTTTTTCTATTTCCTCTTGTTTTACTATTTCCTCTGGATTTTCAGAACCAGTAGGAACTTCATCTAGCATTGAATTTTTATGGTCAAGCTACTTGTCATCAGAGTCTCCCTGTTTTATACTCTACGATCAGAGTCTCCATGTTGTATACTCTATAAGCTTTAGATCTTTCAGAGTATCCCAACAAGGTCCACTTTTGTGATCGAGGGTCAAACTTTCCAAGACTAACATTAGTATTCAAAATATAACAAACACAACCAAATTTAAGAAAATAAGAAATGTTAAGCATTTTAACTTTGCACAATTCATAAGGAGTCATATTTAGAATAGATCAGATACAGACTCTGTTCTGAATATAACATGTAGTATTCTAGGAGAAGAGAAATTGTGTAACATACCATTCTCTTCACACAAGTTTTTGAAAAGTTTGTTTTCAAACTCGCCTCCTTGATCACTACAAATACTTACTATTGAAAAAGATTTTTCATTTTGCCCTTATTTGCAGAAGGTAGTAAATACCATATATGACTCATTCTTGTGTTTAAGGAACTGAACTCATGTCCAACAGGAATAATCATCAACAATGATAAGTCCATATATTTACCATTTATAGGGGCAGTTTGAACAGGGCCAAAAAGATCAATGTGTAAAAGTTCAAGAAGTTTGTTTGTGGAAACAATATTTTTAGGAGAAAAAGAAGTTTTTGTTTGTTTTCCTTTTTGACAATCCTCAGAAAGAACTTTTGATTTGTATTTAAGATTTAGTAGGCCTTTAATAAGTTGGAATTTGTTTAATTTTGAGATTAACCTCAAATTGGCATGGACCAATCTTTTGTGCCAAATTAGTTGTTCATCGTTCACGGACATAAAACAATACATACCCATAAGACTGCTTCTTCTTTTGGCTCATCCTCTGCATGTTTAATCTCGTGAGACTTGAGAGAAATGATTAACTCCACTAGACGAAGACTATTCAATTCTTTTGCTTCTTGAATAGTTTTGATCTTGGGTCTCCATCTGCTAGGCAGACTCCTTAGGATCTTCTTGACATGATCAGAAGTTGTGTAACTCTTTTGAAGCACTTTTAACCCTAAGACCTGAGTCCGAATCCTAGAAAACTTAGTCTCAATGTCTTCATCTTCCTCCATCTGAAAAAGCTCATACTATCTGACCAGAAGATTAGCTTTTACATCTTGAACCCACTTGCTTCTTTCATAAGTCAGAACCAAAGCATCATAGTCAAACTCTTAGTTGTTTTCTTGTTGGTGCACTAGTCAAACTCCTTGAATGTGATTGCATTCATCATAAAAGTTCTGGATTTATGATGCATCTTGTAATTCTTCTTCTGATCAACATTAATCTCCTTTCTAGATACTTCAGTACCATCCTCATTGGTAGGAGCGGTGTACCTGTCTTCCATTAGGATTTTGTGAGATAAACAAACTTCTAAGTATATCCTTCTAGTACTCAAGTGCTCTCCATCAAATAGAGAGGGTTTGTTGATGTTTCCTCTTGAGGCTTCATCACCAAAACTAGACATGTTGAAAAGTTGATCTTTTCTCAAACACTGTAAAATGATCAGCCATGAAACCGAGCTTTGACGCCAATTGAAGGCGCACAAACACGAGAAGTCGGGTTGAATTATGTTTTGCCTTATTAAAAACTTCTTTTCAAAATTCTAATTCGGGATACTTAGTACAGATAAACAAATCAGTGGCAGCAATAAAACAAAGTAATAAGGCAGATGGAGAAACACCAGGATTTATATTGGTTCACTATCAACGTGCCAGCTACGTCCAGTTCTCCAACACATACGGAATTATCCACAAATTTAAACATGAATTACAGCACCTAACATTACAAGTCAATCTTCTTAACTTCCAACCTGAAACCTACAATCCGTTGAGGCACTACAACACCTTAACCCTATAAATCAAACCCTTCCAACTTGAAAACCTACAAGTCGTTATTGTTGATGATTATTCTAGATGGACATGTGTTAAGTTCCTTAAACACAAGGGTGAGTCACATAAAGTCTTCACTACCTTCTGCAAACAATTGAAAAATGAAAAAGGTTTTGTATTGCAACGATTTGTAGTAATCATGGGGTGAATTTGAAAATAAGCTTTTTGAAAACTTCTGTGAAGAGCATGGAATTTTACACAACTTTTCCTATCCTTGAACACCTTAACAGAATGTGTTGTAGAAATAAAAAGTAGATCTCTTGAGGAAATGGTGCGCACCATGATTCACGAAATGAATATTGCCAAGCATTTTTGGGCAGAAGTAGTGAACACTGCATGTTATATTCATAATAGAATCTTTATTAAACCTATTCTTAATAAAACTCCTTATGATCTGTGGAAAGGAATAAAACCCAACATCTCGTATTTTCATCAATTTGGTTGCATATGCATTCTTTTGAATACCAAAGAGAATCTTGGCAAATTTGACTCACGATCTCAAAAGCCTACCTTTTTGGGATACTTTGAAAGGTCTAAAGCCTATAGAGTATACAACAAAAAAACATCGATTGTTGAGGAATCAATTCATGTCAAGATTGATGACAAAGAGCTTGTCCATAAAAACTCAAAGCTAGATGTAGACTTTGCAAATCTACATATTTCAGAGGAACCGAATATATGAGAAGAATTAACAAAGTCAGACTATAATGAATCAGAAGATATGCCTGACAACTCAAATCAACATCATCAGGAATCCAAACCTGGATGGAAATAGAAATCCTCTAATCCAGACTCTCTGATAATAGGAAAAGCAAATGACCCTCTGAAAACCTGATATATAAGAGGAACCACCAAAACCAGCCTACAATGAATCAGAAGATATGACTGATAACTCAAGAACAAGCTATAATTTACCTCCCACAAATCAAGATCATCAGGAATCCAAACCTGATGGAAATACAAATCTTCTCATCCAGACTCTCTAACAATTGCAAGTGCAAATGATCCTCTGAAAACCAGATCCGCTTTTAAAGAAATATCTACGCTATCTGATATTGTACATCTGAAGACAAAGTTCTATTAGATGATGGATGGATAATGGTTATGCAGTAAGAGTTGAATCAATTCAACAGAAGTAATGTATGGGACATTGTCCCCAAGAAGTCAATTAGAACCAAGTGGGTTTTCAGAAACAAACTGAATTTGAAAGGTGAAGCGGTCATATGTCAAGCAACCCCCTGGTTTTGAGGATACTGAATATCCAAACCATTTGTTTAAGTAATTTCTTGTTAAAAAATTAAATGATTTCTTGTAAAAAAATGATTTTGAAAGCGGCAAGGTGGACACTACTTTATTTACCAAATCATCTAAAAATGACCTTCTTATTGTCCAAGTATATGTTGATGATATTATTTTTGGTTCAACTAATCGCAAGCTTTGCCAAGAAAATTCTAAGTTAATGCAGAATGAGTATGAAATGAGCATGATGGGAGAATTAAAAAAAATTCTATGAATTCAAATTCATCAAAGTTTGGAGGAAGTACTCATTCACTAGACCAAATACACATGAGAATTGCTTGAAAACTTTAAAATGGATTACTGTAATGTTATGGCAACTCCTATGCATCCAACTTGTTCTTTTGATAAAGATGAAACTAGTAAAAAGGTTGATCAAAATGTATATAAAGGAATGATAAGTTCCTTTCTTTACTTGACTTCCTCTAGACCTGATATTTTGTTTAGTGTGTGTGTGCCAGATTTCAAATTGATCCTAAAGAATATCACCTAACAGTTGTTAACAGGATCTTTAGATATATGAAAGGCACCACTAACCTTGGTTTGTGTTATAAGCCTTCCTCTAAGTACAAGTTAGTTGGTTTCTATAATGCTGAGTATGCTGGAGATAAGCTATAAAGAAATAGCACTAGTGGAAATTTCACTTTCCTTGGTGAGAATATGATCTCCTAGTCGAGCAAAATAAAAGGAACCATTGCACTGTAAACATCAAAAATCCCATTTTTCATTTTAGAGCAAAACATATAGAGATTAAACATCATTTCATAAGGGATTATGTCCAGAAGGGTATTTTAGACGTCAAATTTTTAGACATTAAACATCAGTGGACTGACATTTTCACAAACCCCCTTGTTGTGGATAGATTTGAGTTTATAAAAAAACATCTAAATATTGTGTATATTAAAAATGATTGTGTCTGGTAAAACTAAATTTAATTAGAAGTTGTGATAATTTTACAGATTTCAGTTTATGATTTTTTTTACTGTTTTTCTTTACTTTTTATCTGATGACAAAAGGAGGAGAAGGTATATTTTTCTATATAACTGTCAAAATAATGTCTTCAGTTTAAATCAAACATGCATATTCTGAGGAGGAGCCTTGCTGAAATGTTTTTTTAAAATAAATTTTTTTTCACAAATATGGATTTTGTCATCATCAAAAAAGGGGAGATTGTTAGAACTAAATTGGTTTTAAAGTACTTAATTCCTGTTTGTTTTGATGATAACATAAATAGTTTGTGGGAAAAATTTAAGGCACAAATGTTTTATTTAAGTGTGCAGTTCCAAGACCACAAATACTATGTAGGATATTAGGATATATCCTCTTATGATTGGGCAAAAAGATTTGGTAAATTCTCCATTCCAAAACTTGTGAAAAAGCGCCTCTAATATACTGCCTCTGATGGTTCACGCGGTGAACTGCTACAATTGCCTCTGCCTCTAATTCAGTTCTACTCAAATTTGCCTCTATTGACTCTGCCTCTAGTAAAGCAATCAAATTGACTCTGCTAAGTATGCCTCTGTTGAAGCAAGCAATACTTTGCTAAGTCTATCTCTAATGACGCGAGCAAGCTTCTTCTCAAATTGCCTCAGACTAGTTACCTCGAATAAATTGTCTTCGGAGATATACCAAAAGTCTGACTTCCTCTGTCTCTATTAAGTTGCCTCTAGTGAAAGTTAACCCCAAAAGAAAAGTCAACATTTGGAAAAAGTCAACACCTATAGTAAATAGTCAATGTTGGAAAAAGTTAATGCCTCTAGTAAAAGTCATTGCTCTAAAAAAGTCAATGTCTGACAAGAGGAAAAGATCTGATGCAGACAAGGAGTGCATTGCCTCCGGTAAATCTGCCCCTGATTATTAGAACTACTTCTAGTAAATTTGCCTCTTATTATTAACACTACTTCTGGTAAATTTTCCTCTGATAATTTGTTGGGTCCGATTGCTTGGTGCCTCTAATAAATCTATTGGCAACGATAATCATGCCTCTAATTGTTTTGTCCCTCTAGTCCAGTACTTTTGCTTCATCTAAACTTAATTCAAACACTTGTAGAAATTATGAGTTTCAGTTTGAGTTCAACGGTCATATGTATTTTCAAATGGATCAATTGCTATAAACAATGAAGCTCCATGCTAAAGGACATAGTGTCATACCGTGAAGGACACACATCCATATTATGAAGAACAAAGACAATGCAGTAAGGCTTCTATAAAAGAATATGCATTCTAAGTTGAAAACAATAACAACTTACAATATTTTCAAAGAGGAACAAACACAACACAACAAGCAAAACACTGAATTTCAAATTGTTCAAATTTATCTAGGTGTTGAGAAAGAAAATATGAAAGCATTATCTTGTAAACATCATGTAGTGAGAGAGATAATTCAACAAACACAAACACTTATTCTTTTGTAATCAAGCCCAGTAGTGGCTGATTGTTTTCCTCAATGGCTTGACGGTACTAAGCTGAAAGTTGAGAAGACGTTGTTAGAACTTGTAATTCAGTCAAGTAGTGGTTGCACTTTCCCCAACAATTTGATGGTACAAAGTTGGAGGTGAGAAGATAGACCATAGTCATTGTGCCTAACTAGTGTTCAAGTGTAAGTTTTGTTTCAATGTGTTTAGTGGATTAAATTATTCAGATGAAACGATTGGACGTAGCTACTGAGTTAGTAGTGAACCAAGATAAATTGTTGAGTCATGCATGCAAACACGAAAAAGGGGTTGAATTGTGTTTCACAAATTTGATAACTTTTTTCTAATTTGGTGAAGGTTGGTTGGTTTTTATGAATTACTTAGATAAGAAGCAATCGGGCTCAGATGCAGCAAACAATGAAAGCATAAATAATTTGACACATAGATTTATCCTGGTTCACCACAAACTTGGCTACATCTAGTCCCTTCACTCGAAAGATTTAATCCACTAAGTCAAATACCTTGAATTACAAAGCACCTAACCTTCCAAGCCATTCTTCCCAAATAGCCTGACAACCTCAAACTTTAGAGGAACTAACCAACAAGCCAAGTCTTCTCCTAACAACCTGACAACCCCAGATTGAAGAAGTTATCAACTTAGTCAAACACAATTCAACCTCATTCTCGTGTTTGCACCTTCAAAGTAGGGATCCTATCATTCCGCTATAGGTTTTCAAGTTAACTTTTTGGCCTGAATCATATTTTTCAAGTGAAAAAGTAGGGTGCATTGGTGTAGCCATAGGTTTGCAATCACTCATCTTAAATTTCCTGAGAAGCTCTTTTGTATATTTAGTTTGATGAATGTATATATCTTTTTTACTTTGTAGAATTTGCATCCCTAAAAAGAACTTAAGTTCTCCCATCATACTCATTTGAAATTCAAGCTGCATTAATTTAGAAAAATATTGGTAAAGAGTGTCATTAGTAGATCCAAAAATAATGTCATCAACATAAATTTGAATAATAAAAATGTCATCTCCTATTGATTTTCTAAAACGTGTATTATCTACTTGTCTTCTTTAAAAGTTATTTTTAAGTAAGAAGTTACTAAGTCTATCATACCATGCCCTAGGTGCTTGTTTTAGGCCATACATATATTTCCTATGTTTAAAAACATGATTTGGAAATTCATAACTTTCAAAACCTGGAGGTTGTTTTAATAGACTTCTTCACTTATATAACAATTTAGAAAAGCACTTTTAACATCCATTTGAAATAATGTAACGTTATTATATGAAGCAAAAGAAAGTAGAATACGAATAACTTCTAAACTGGCCACTAGAGCAAATGTCTTAATGTAATCAATGCGTTTTTGCTACTTGTAACCTTGTGCAACAAGTCTTTCCTTATTTATGACCACTTCATCTTTTTCATTTAGCTTGTTTTTGGAAACCCACTTGGTACCAATAATGTTATTTTTTGGTCTAGGTACTAGATCTCAAACATCATTCCTCTTAAATTCATTTAACTCTTCTTGCATTGCAAGAATCCATCTATGATATGTCAATGCTTCATCAATAAAGGTAGGCTCAATTGATGCGAGTAAGCCAAACAAAGTGGCATCTTTTAGTGATGATTTGGTCCTCAAAGGATCATTTGCACTTCCAATGATTATAGTTTCAAAATGAGATGACATGTACTTCCATCCAGATCTTCCTTCTAACTTACCTTGACTAATTCTGACTAGATCAGATTCATCCTTTGAAGATTTGTCATCTTCTTCTAATTTTGTTGTATCCTTTCATTTTTTAGGTTCTTGAAGTGTGTCTACATATGCTTCTTCTGGTTCCGGTAAACCTACAGTATCATCATCTTGCTTTGACTTTTCAAGGTCTAGTTGTTTGTCATATAGCATAGACACCAGCCCAAAACACCAGTTTTGTATTTGGTGGCTTATGCTTGTTTCTGAAGAAACAAACTTGTATTCTAATTATGCTAAAACGTTTAGATTTTTTGATTCTTCTAGTTTCTCTAAATATTTGAGAACCTGCAAAATACTTATCTAGCTTTGATTTTTAAGATTAAACTTCTTGTTATCACAGTAAACATAATATCAGATAGTAATTAAATTTAAAGAAAGATATAACCTATATGTCATCAGTTTCAGTTTCACTCTAAAAAAAACCTCTTTAGTGCTTCTTTTCTGGTTTTCAAATTCTAAATTTTCATATTCTCTGATTAAAGGGTCTGGATGAAGGGATTTGACTTTCCATCAAGGTTTGTAGTCTTGATGAATTTGATTGAAGTGTTCAGAAAAGTCTCCTGATTCTGATTGTTCATCTAACACTTCTTTTTCTACTGATGTATCAGGTTCCTCTAATATTTTTGGAACTGATGGTAATTCTAACTATCCTTCTTCCACCAGAGTCAAGTCTTGGGACATAGACCTTTTTCCCTTCATAAGTTGCTAGCGTCCACTTACCAGATGCCACGATTAGTGTTTCAACTTGGTTTCTTAGTACATCTGCCACATAAACAATTTTGCCTTTTGGCACCCAAATCTGATTGGGTCCTAGTTTGTTAGTTTTGAAAGGTTTCTTATCCATCCTTATATTTAACATGAGACAAGATAATTTAGAGTGACCTTTCTCAGAACAAATAGTACACAAAACATTAGAGTGAATAAGTTTAGGTTTAGTTATTGTTTCATCAAATCCTATACCTTTTTTTACCATTTCTACTAACACCATAAATCATAGATGCATACATGCTTCTTTCCATACCATTAGCTAGAAAATTTGGGAATACTTCTTCATGCTTATTAAAATTATATGTGGTAATTTCAACATGGATATCTTTCAAGGTTTTATCTTTAAGTTCAACAATATCAGTCTTTATATTTGTATTTTCTATTTTTAGTTAAGTAATATTAGTTGTCAGAGCTGCATTTTCTGTTTTAAATTCAACACTTTGATTCTTTAAGACATTAATTTTTTCAGTTAGGTTTGTATTTTCTTTCTTAAGTGTTTTCATTTTTAAAGACAATTTGTGATTCTTCATTTACAGCAGTAATTAAATCAGATCGAGTTAAGTCAGAAAATACCTCAATTTCTTCATCTCTTGATTCACTTTCAGAGTCTGTGTTGAATCGAGAGGGAGAGTTTGTATGAGCCATCAGAGCCAAATCTGCTTGCTCTTCATCATTAGAGGATTCATCAAAATAATCCCATGTACCCATCAAACTTTTCTTCTTGGGTCTGAAATCTTTCCTCTGGTGTTTCCGTTTCTCCATATTTGGACAGTTTGCCTTGATATGTCCAGGATCATTTCATCCATAGCAGATAATGTTTTTCTTGTCAAAATTTTCATCCCTTTCTGAGAGAAAGATTTCCTCTTGTTGTGCCACATCCGCTGAATTCTTCTGGATATGAAGGCAATCTCCTCTTCCTCTGAGTTCAGATTTTGATCATCTGAATCACTATCCTTTGATTTTGTTGTTGCCTTCAGAACCTTCTTCTGCTTGGATTTCAAGGCCAAAGTCTTGTTCTTCTTCTTAGCCTCATCTTCTTCAAGCTCAATTTCATGTGATGTGAGAAAGCTGATTAAATCTTCCAGCTTAAGAGTATTCAGATCCTTTGCTTCTTGAATGCCAGAGATCTTAGGTCTCCATTTTCTTGTTAGGCTTTTAAGGATTTTCTTCACATGATCACCAATAACATCTTATACATCTTAATCTGATCAACATCCATCTATTTCGTTGGAATCTCAATACCATCAGTATTCTTTGGAGCAATATAACCATCTTCCACCAAGTCCCAAAGTTCAAAATCTTGTGAAATAAAGAAACTTCTCAACATGTCCTTCTAGTACTCAAAATGTTCTCCATCAAACAAAGGTGGTCTGTTGATGTTTCCTCTAGCAGTTTCTTCACTGAATCCAGACATGTTGAACCATTGGATCTTTCCTCAAACACTATAAAGTGCTCAACGTTTAGACCGAGCTTTGATACCAATTGAATGTGCAAACACGAGAAGGAGGGTTGAATTGTGTTTGAAAAAGTTGATAACTTTTTGCTAATTTGATGAAGGTTGGTTGGTTTTTATGAATTACTTAGATAAGAAGCAATCGGGTTTAGAGGCAGCAAATAATGAAAACATAAATAATTTGACACTAAGATTTATCCTTGTTCACCACTAACTTGGCTACATCCAGCCCCTCATTTAGAAGGCTTTAATCCACTAATTCATATTCCTTAAATTACAAAGCACATGACACTCCAAGTTAGTTTTCCCAAACAGCCTGACAACCCCATACTTTTGAGGAACTAACCACCTTGACCCTACAAGCCAATTCTTCTCTTGACAACCCCAAATTGAAGAAGGAACTAAACCGCTATCGGGTTGGATACAACTGATTGGAACTATAAGTATTTGATTCTAACAAAGCTAATAATAATAATAACTCTCACGCTCTAAGAAAAAACACTTTGAAAGTATTTCTAACTTGAACAGGTGTTTCTCTTCTTGAACTCTAAGATGAATTTGAAATTTTGAGCTTATGAGTTTTTCTACTCTTTTTTTATTTTCGACGATCTTCTTCTTCAGCCTTTAGTATCTTATAGATAAAATCAGGGCTTCAATGTAGTCCTTGTTTAATTCTAGATTGTATCTTCATTCCTAGCTTGGTCAACAATGATCTTATTCAAAAATAGTTCTGAAAAAATGCTTTTTGATAATATGTTCTTTAGCCAATTCTTTATTTCTGAATCCAACATGAGCAGTTCTTCTAGATTGATTTTGTTTGTATTTTGTTCAGATTGAGTTTGTCAATTCTTCAGATTGATTCTATTCGTATTTTGTTCATATTGAGTTAGTAAATTCCTTAGATTGATTATATTCGTATTTTGTTCATATTGAGTTTGTAAATTCTTCATATTGAAACTATTCATATTTTGTTGTAGATAAATCTTGATCAAAATCTTCTTCAAATCTTGATCATATCTTCTTTTCAACTTTGTCAAATATTTTCCTCAATTATAAATCTGAATCAAATCTTATTTTAGATTTTCTTCAATGATAAATCTAAATCAAACCTAATTTTAGATTTTATTCAATTATAAATTTTCTTTCATACTCTTTGAAGTCAAATATATTGTTCTCATAAAATACTTTTGTTATCATCAAAACTCTAAGTATAAAACTAACTTGGTTCCAACAACAAACTCTTTTTCTTTTGTAACCAAGCACAGTAGTGGTTGA
Organism: Cicer yamashitae; assembly: GCA_037974755.1. Lineage (NCBI taxonomy): Eukaryota > Viridiplantae > Streptophyta > Magnoliopsida > Fabales > Fabaceae > Cicer > Cicer yamashitae. The sequence goes on from JBBPBQ010000002.1 coordinate 41,298,249, forward strand.
TTGTTTTCCTCAGCGACTTGACGGAACTACGTTGAAAGTTGACAAGACATTGTTAGAACTTGTAATTCAGTCCAGTAGTGGCTACCCTTTCCTCAACCACTTGATGTTACAAAGTTCGAGATGAGAAGATTGAACACAGTCATTGTGACTAACTAATGTTCAAGTGTAAGTTTTGTTTCAATGTGTTTAGTGGATTAAATCCTTCATAGGAATGGATTGGACGTAGCTACTGAGTTAGTATTGAACCAAGATAAATTGTTGAGTCTTCCATTCTATTTTATCTTATCTTTTCAATTTATTTACTTTAGTTTTTAACCCATTCGAAATTGTTTTAAAAATAGTAAAAACAATTCAACCTCCCTTCTTGTGTTTCTTGAACAACCATCCAAAGGTAGATGTTTCTTTAAAAGCAGATCTAGTTTTCAGAGGATCATTTGCACTTCCTATGATCAGAAAGTTTAGATGACGATTTGTATTTCCATCTAGGTTTTTATTCCTGATAATCTTTATTTGAGTTGTCAGGCATATCTTCTGATTCATTGTAGATTGACTTTGTTATTTCCTATGATATATCTGGTTCCTTTGAAGTATGTAGATCTGCAAAGTCTACATCTAGCTATGACTTTTTATGGTCAAGTTTTTTGTCATCAAATTTGACATGAATTGATTCCTCAACAATCAATGTTTATTTGTTGTATACCCTATAGGCATTAGACCTTTCAAAGTATCCCAAGAAGATGCACTATTGTGTCGTACCCAATGATCTTACCCTTCTAATCACCTATAAAGCATATGAATCCTATGTTCTTGAGGGTCACGTCTTAAAACATAGACTTTTCTTTTGCATATGTCGTGAGCATTCACTGACCAAGTACCATGTCTGGTGTTTTACTTTGTTACTAAGGATATCTGCAAGATAGATTATTTTATTCTCAAGTACCCAAAGTTGGTTGGGTCCTGGTTTGTTAGTTTTGAAAGATGTCTTATCTTTCCATGTTTTTGCATAGGAAAAGTTCTTGTATTGTGACCTTTCTTTAGGCAGTGTACGCAAGTAGTATCTAATATGTTAACCTAAGGAGTTTTCTTCGGTTCTTCAAAACCAATGCCACATTTATTGTTTCTGCTAAAACCAATGCCACATTTATTGTCAAAAATATTTTTTTCTATTGTTCAACATGCGCTGGATTTTTCTTGATATAAAGGACAACCCTTCATCATCTAAGTCTTCACTCTGATTATTCAATTCATTTTCCTCTAATTCTTCCATTGTGTCCTTTCTTGGAGCATACAATACAAATAGCCTTAGGAGAAATAGTATTTTCTGTTTGTTCTTCAAACCGGATTCCTTTTTTTCCATTTCTACTAACACCATAGATCAATGAAGCTTTCTTAGTTCTATCTATACCATTTCCAAGAAACAATGAAAAGCTAATTCGTATTTGACTGAGTTACAGATCTTATCTTCTGAGGGTTTTGAAATGTTTTCATCTAGAGTCATTTTCTCTCTCTTAAGTTTTTCAAAATCTTTTTCAAAAGAGTTATATTTTTCAGTCAAATGATTATGGGCTTTTCTTAGAGTTTTCACTTTTGAAGACACATAGAGATGGTTATTAAAAAACTCATTTAAAGCAGTTATAAGCTCACTACAAGATAGATCAGAGAATACCTCGATTTCTTCATCATAATCTGAATTAGAGTTAGACTCTATATCAAACATCAAAGCCATGTTTGCAAGTTCTTCATCATCAAACGATTCATCATAATCATCCCATGTAATCAAATCCTTTTTCTTGGTCTTGGATTCTTTATTTTGACTTCTTCTCTCAAGTTTTGGACATTTTGCTTTGAAGTGTCCAGATTATTTGCACTTGAAGCATGTGAATTTCTTTTTGTCAATACCTCTTTTCTAGTTTTGGTACTTGTTGAAGTCTCTTTGAGGAAAGGATCTATTCTTGTGCCACATGCGCTGAATCTTCCTAGAGATGAAGGAATATTCTTCAGCCTCTGAATCTTCACTCTAATCCTGTAAATCATCATCCTCTAATTCTTTAGCAGCTTGTAGAGCCTTCTAGCCTTTGAATCTGACAGCCGAAGAATTGTGCTTTTTCTTGGCTCATCCTTTGCTAATTAAATCTTGTGAGATCAATGGGAACTAATCAGTTAATCCGAACAAAGACTGTTTAGATCTTTTGCTTCTTGGATTGCAGTGATCTTGGGTCTCCATTTTCTTGGAAGACTCCAGATATTTTTCTTTACATGATATGCAATTGTATAGTTTTTTTGAAGCACCCTCAAGCCTGAAACCAGAGTGAGAAATCTGGAAAACATCGTCTTAATGTCTTCATCTTCCTCCGTTTGAAATAACTCGTACTTACTAACCAAAAGATTGACTTTGGCTTCTTGCACCTGCTTACTTCCTTCGTAGGTCATAATTAGAGCATCAAATATGTTTTTGGCCATCTCTTTGTTACTGCACTTGTCGAATTCCTTGAATGTGATCACATTCATCCTAAAATACATCATGTATCTTCATGGGTTTCAATAATTGAACCGTTGAAGATAAATTTATCTGTTGAGGTCAGAAATGAATCCCAGAAATCACTCCTCGTAACTTGAATGAGAATAGAGGAAGCAGAGGGTACGAGATCAGAGGATAGGATAATCAGAGCATTGTCTTACAGACCATTGGAGCATGCAGATTCTGAATGATTATTAAAGGATGTGCACAGGTTGTCTTCTTCGATGATTAACTGCCATCATATTATTTACTCTTATCAAAGCATTGATTTCTTTGGAGTCGTTGACTTTATCAAAAGTATTCATTTTTTTCAAAACATTGACTTCTTCATGAACGTTGACTGAGCATTGAATTTTTCTTGAGGTTTTGAATTTATTTAGTGGCAAACGAATCAAACGCTTGATGTAGTCATCAGAGGCAACTTAGTAAGACGCTTGCTTGCATTTCCAGAGGCAACTGAGTCAGACGCTTGCTTGCATTTCCAAAGGCAACTAAGCCAAACTGTTATCATAGGAACGTATCACCAGACCTTAGAGATGTAGAGCATAGAAGTGGAGTCTTGGTGTTCCTTTGTATTGATATGAAAATCAGAGGATATAGCATAATATCATACAAAAACATTTGATCTTGGAACTGCACACCTAATCAAAATATTAGTGCATTAAATTGTTCTCACAAAATACCTTTTGTTATTATCAAAAAAAGATAACGAATTGTTCTTCAAACCATCTTGGTTCTAACACATACTTCCTAACTACTAGATTTGTTTTGTCTTCTTGTACTTGTTTATTTCCTTCGTAGTTGAGAACCAAAGCATCAAAGATACTCTTTGTTGTTTCTTTGTGGTTGCATTTTTCATACTATTTGCAAGTGATATCATTCATCATGAAGGTACTAGCTTTATAATGCATTTTGTATTGTTTCTTTTGATCAACGTTGATATCCTTTCTAGACATTTCAACACCAACAGTGTCTTTTGAAGCCTCATAGCCATCTTTGACTATGTCCCAGAGTTTAGGATCATTAGAGATATAGAAATTTATGACCCTGTCTTTCCAATACTCGAATCTTTCTTCATCAAACAAAGGAGGCATGTTAACGTTTCCACCAAGCACGGTTAAGTGCTCAGCTTTGACACCAAGCTATGATGCTAGTTGTGGAATGAAAAACATAAGAAATAGAGGTTTGAATTTTGTCTTATTTTAAAAACCGTCTATAAAAACACTAAACCAAAGTAATGAAAATAGAGCGGATAAACATAATAACACAACCAATTTATCCTAGTTCACCACCAACACGGAAACTACGTCATGTCCCTTCAACTTGAAGAATTTAATCCACAAATTCACCATTGAATCACACTTTCACTGAACACTTACTAGTCAGACCCGCAGTGTTCGAGTCTTCTCAACCTTCTAGCTTACCATAGTCAATTTGCTGAGGGATGCAGCCATTACAAAAGGGTGTTTACAAAATGTTACTCTAAAAAATATTTCTCAGTACTAGGTAAAACCAAAATTAAGAACAAGAGGGCAGCAACGACTATATTATGCTTATTGTAGTGCGTTGTTTCTTGTGCTTTACAAGTAAGGATTGTACATCCTTTTATAGAGATCTTTATGGTTTCTAGTTGTTTCTTGATTGCAAGAAATCAACATATATCATATAGTTTTGTATCAAATCTCCAAAGATTGATTTGCCATTAAAAACCTATCAAAACGAGTCCTTGTAATTGATTATGGGTATCTTTTACGAAAATAGAAGGAGTAGAGGATACGATGAATAGAGCATGTCTCACAGACCTTGAAACACGTAGTGGATTCAGGTTGTTTATTAGAGGATGCGCAAGAACTTTGTCTTCTTCGAAGCGTAGGCTATCATTAGAGCATACATTATTATCTAGAGGCTGAAGATTTGATACTTGTTGTCATCATTAGACGCAAACAAATCAGAGCATTGTGTGTATTTTCTATAATTACATGAGGCACATTTCAGAGAGCGTTCACTAGACATAACATAAGGAATTAGAAGCGGTGTTTTAGTGTTCCTTCATCTTAGTCCAATCACCAGAGGATACAATGTAGGATCATACAAAATTCACTTGATCTGGGAACTGAACACTTAATCACAATGTCAGTGCTTTAAATTGTTCCCACAAAATGATTTTGTTATCATCAAAACAAGTAAGGGTCGTAGTTCTTCAAACCAACTTGGTTCTAATAGTTTCAACCCAGTGGAATAAGGTCTTCTTGTTTTTCACCAACAAGATAAGGGACAAGATGGATCATGGTATGCAATTGGCCTCACATAACTCTACAGCTTTCAGACAAACAACTAAGATCCTCTATCTATGGATCTTGCAACTTTAGAAAGTCCAGAGCAATCGGTCCAACAGCTCTTGACAGCCACGTTAGAAGGCTCATCAAAGGACAACCCATCTCCCTCTAGTGGTGTTCATCAAGAACTTCCACTAGTTGCTCCATCAGCACCATTGCAGTTCTATGTGCTTACTCCACATATTGAGAAACCTTCCTTGGATGCTCTTACTATTACTGCTCTAGGATCTGCATAATCTGCCTTTGAAAGTCGATTTGCCACTTCTTCTAACCCCGTGTTCGATCATTCCCAGTATGTCAAAAAGGAAGACTTTGATCGCCTGGAAGCAAAGGTTGAGGCGTTTATGGAACATACAACCAATAATCAGGAGGACATTCAGACTACGCTAAGTTTAATCTTAGCTAGGTTGACCAACCCAAATGTGTAATTCCCTATTACTTTTCCTTTGTGTTGTTGTGTGTCTTTTGTAATTTTTTTACTCTTTTTGGCTGATGACAAAAAGGGGAGAATATGTTTTGAGAACAATATTATGGAAAATGTCTTTTTCCATTTCAAATTAATTTCTTTTGCTAACACTTATCAGCTATCTTGTTAGAATATCTCTCATCACTCTTACATTAAAACATGCATATTTTAAGGGGAGCTTTGCTGCTATTTTTTTCTCTCATTAAAAGTAAAAATTGTTCAAAAAAAAATAGATGTTTGTCATCATCAAAAATGGGAAGATTGTTAAAACCAAGTTGGTTTGAAGAACTATGTCGCTTACTTATTTTGATGATAACAAAATTGTTTTGTGGGAACTATTTAAAGCACTAATGTTATGTTTTAGTGTGCAGTTTTCAAATCAAGTTATTCTATATGAGTTCATGCTGCATCCTCTGATTTTTTGGTCCAAGTTAAATGAAAACCAAGACTCCACTATATTTTCCGCATTCTAAGTCTGGGGAATGCGCTCTAAAAAAATGCTTCTAGTGACTTTATTTAATACAAGGAATGCTCTAATTAGTCTAGCTCTGATAATCACAACAAGCATTTGATCTATCTGCCTTTGGTAACCTTGATAGGCAAGTGATTATCTATCTGTGATAATCGCATCAAGCATCTGATCGTCTGACTTTGTTAATAATTTATGCTCTGATGAAAGTCAATGCTTTGAAAAGTCAACTCTCTGAAAATATAACGCTTTGCAGAAGGCAAAGCCTCTTCAAACCTTTTTCAATTTCTCATTTTCTGTTAAGCAAGGAGCTTGAATAGAACCTTTATGTTATAACAAAAGCAACATAAGAATTAGCGTTCAATCAAATAGGTGAAAGAAGATAGAGTTGAGGGACAAAAAGAGAAAGGAACCTAGAATTTCAAACGACAAGTTGTCATATGGGCGGCGAACGAAGTCAGCTAGTGCGAGCGCGTACAATGGAGTTGCATGAACAAAGAACGATGGAGTGGAAGATTTGGGGAAACAACAATGAGAAATGGAGTTGCGTGAAGGCAACGACAACAATGGAGTCAAATGAACAGCGATGATGGAGTCAGATGAATGCACACATATGTGGATAGAGACTACTAAATGAAGGGAGGGAGGAAAAATAATATTGGAAAAATTAGAGTTGCGTCGTCAAAGTTATTTATATTTTATAGTAATGCCTGCTAGACGGCGCTAAATAACTATTAAAAAAAAAAAACTTTGGTGTTTACCAAAGGCGGCCACTATATGAATATGAATTTTTTTAATTAATCAGTGTCAATTATAACGTTAGCCAAAGCGAATGCTAGTGGTTAAAATTAATCAAAAACACAAATTATTTGAGAAAGTTGGGTAGCGTCTGTCACATGGACACTAATTGGATGCTACAAGCATCTCCCTCGTGACCGACGCTAAAATTTTGAAGCAAAAATATGATTTTATTGCAGTGAATTAAAAAAGGAAAATGTTAAAAGAATGTCTTTAGAGTATTAGTTAAGCATTCAAAAAATATTGTATTTATTACAATGATAATTGTTTGACTTATATTAGAAAATGTTGTATTTATTATAATGACAAGTGTTTGACTTAAAATTTTAAACAAAATTTCCTTAATCAATGCCCTTAGAATACTCATTAGCAAGACCAAAAAAAATGTCTGTCACTAAACACAATTTATATTTGGTCTTTAAATTAATGGTCAATGTATTGTTTTTAAACTATTTTCTATCATTTAAAAAATTATAATAACTAAATATTATTTACTAAATCAAACTATTTTGAAAAACTATTTCCTATTATGAAAGAATAATTTCGTAAAAATATTATTCTCTCACTTTTAGTTACACACATTTTTAATTAAATTTGATTATTTTTAGACTTTTGAAAACGTAAAGCATACATTCAAATGATTCAAAACCAAATTAAAGAAGTTGTTTTTTCGTATTGAGAAGTGCAACATGAGATGTGCCAATTCACACATTATATATTACTTTGGGAAATAATGAACGGTAACAAAGTACATATAACCAAAAAAATTCTAAGTAATAGAAATAGTTCGTTCTTTTCTAGTTATACACATATGTTTTTCACTGTGTGTGAGAATGATATTTTGACTGATAAATTGACATTAATCTTGTGTTTTTTTTTTAAAATTGATTCATACTAAATAGCATTATTCTATAATTTTAATAAAACTTAATTATACTTTTGACCACCTAAGTTTGACAATTGTGCGATTTTGACTGTTCTAATTTAAAAAGAACGATTTTAACTCTTAATATTTATCCATTCTTGATTCACTGATCCCTCTCTAATGTAAATATGTAATTGACTTGAATAGAAATTAATTAATCAATTTATAAAAAATAAAAACAATTATGTGCCCATTCAAAGCTTCACACAATTGTTTTTGTTTTTTTTTTATAAATTAATTTTTTAATTTTCATTCTAGGCCAATTACAATTAGACAAGCTTCACGCCATTGATTTTGTTTTTTATAAATTAATTTATTAATTTTCATTCTGAACCAATTACAATTAGACAAGTGTTAAAAAAATTGCCACTTAATCAAAACTAGACTGAGGGGTTAGTAAATAAAAAATGGGTAAATGTGAGGGGTTAAAACTATTTAATTTAAATTAAGAAGATCAAAATCTACAATTTTTTCATAATATTAAGACTAAAAATAGGTCTCATTTATTGGACATATATATACTATATATTTCATAACTAATATCAATAAATTGTCTTGTAATAGTAATTGCCATCACCAATTTTGAGATTGAAATCTCTTGGAATCAAATCTTAAATGTCTTATTATTTAATTGATATCTATCTTAGACTTTAGATATTTTTAAAAGTTAATTTAGACTATTTGAAAAAAAATATATAATTAATTTAGAATTCGGTCGTATTTTACATATATATTGTTTTTCAACTACCCACGTATTGTTATATTTATTTAAATAATATTTTTATTTTAATATTATTATTGTTATTATGCAGGGTTTAAATCTTTAAAAACATTACTAAATAATTTTAGCCTATAAAACAAAATAGTTAAACTCTACACAATATATACAAAATAAATAAAAACATTATATGAACATAATTTATAAAATAAGAATTTAACAATAAAAACTAATTTTAATAAAATATTATTATTAAATTTAAAAAGACTTAAAATAATATTTTACTTTACACTTCAACATATATTTGGTCGGCCATAATTTAATGGAAATCAAGAGTGGTTGTCCTAAAGGCTATAATTCTTGGTAATTTTTCGTCAAAGCAAGTCTTGCAACACTAAGCATTTCTGTTTCGTATTTGTTGCATTCCTACATTTGTTTCATTTATCTCTTTGTAATAAATAGTTTTTTCTTCCAAAAGTAGGTAGGAGAAATTAAATACTCTCATTCATTAGATATACTTTTAATAGTTGGTTCTTTCCAAGATGAAATGTTTTTAGATCATTGAATAATGCTTCCATTTAATATTCACTAAAAATATTGAAATATAATTAACTTATATATATTAATAAATATTTAATTTATATATTAGGTCAGTCAACCAATTGTAACATCAGTGAAGATATTTGACTATTACGAAAATTACTTATTAATCATTTATATAAATAGTTGTGGTGTGCTGATAATATAAAATTTTTTACATTAACATTGTATAACAATTAAATTCTATTAATAATCCTTTTGTTTAAATTTATTCTAATTACAGATATAAATATATATATTCATATATATATATATATATATATATATATATATATATATTATATTTTATTAATAGTTTTTGAATAGTTTTTCTATACGTGGTGCGTAGCAAAAAAATAATTTTTCTATATTTGCATGCGGTACATATACGTTGAACATAAAAGTAAAGCACGATTTTAATGTTCAATCACAATGTAGAAACGTTTTTTTTATTTCCTATGTAGTAATAACAATAATGATAATAATTTAGTCAAAAAATTAATTGTGATAATAATAATAGATGGTTTATTATTTTTTTGTTTTTGACTAATCGACGGTTTATTCTTAACAATATAGAATTCTGATTCACATGATTCATACCCAATATTTAATAGTTTGGAATGCATTTATTTAACTCTAAAAAAAAAATAATGCATTTATTTATTTGTTATAAGATAGAATGCATTTATTTTAAGAATGACCAAAGAATAAATGTTTTATGATACTCATTCTTAAAAACTGCCATTGTCATCCTCACATTTACCAAAATTCAAACTCAAATTCTTTTTAATTGATTATGATTTTTTTTCCTTCTAATATTTAAATATTTTTCTTTTTGCTATGAAATAAACTAAAAGGAAAAGCAAGATATAAAAGACGAAAGAAATAGAGAATAATATGATCTTTGTATTGTATTTTTCAAGGTGTGAATTTTACAATTGTATATGACTTTTATTTATAGATCACAAGTCATATAACTTACAAGGACCTTAATAGTCTAATATAATGTGTCATCAACATATGAAGTTAAAGAGCACTACCAAAATGTAAAAGTCATTTAATTATAGGAGTTACATGTCATCTATGGAATATGAAAGTTTAGGAAAAATGAACATCAACAAATATTCATAACACTTGCCCTTGGGTGTCCATTAGGATATCTCTTATCAAAGCCTTACATGGAAACACTTAGTGGGAAAAAAAATCTAATTCAAGGAAACAGAGTACAACATCTTTTATGAAAAAAATTGTCTCATTAAAAACCTTGGTGAAGGAAAAAAGAGTACTATATTTATTTCTCCCCCTCATGATGATCATCAATATTTTGTTGTAGTTGTTGAAAAACTATACTTGCCAGTGACTTTGTAATGATGTTTCAATTGTTATCACATTAATGACTTTGTGATGTTTGTATCACCACTTCGATGAAGATCACGAGCGATTACATATTTTGTTTGAATATGTCTTGTTCCATCTTCGTTAATGTGTCATTGTTTCAACTGAGCAGTACATGCAATATTATCTTCATAAAAAACTGTTGTAGTCATATTTATGAAACACAAACCATAATTCCCTTATATGTGTTGAATCTCACATCTCAACCAAAATACATTCTTGATTTGCCTCATGTAGCTGTAAAATTTCTTCATCATTTGATGATATTGTTGTTGTGGTTTGTATCACATATCTCTATAAAATAATTGTATGTCCTCGTGTAAATAGATATCTTGTTTGTGATCTGTACCATTATAATGATGAAATAATAACCTGCATTTCTAAGGTAACAAAATATACATTTGATCTTGTTCCAAAGAAGTTTACATGTCTAAGAAATTAACAACAATATTTCACAATAACTTAAGAATTAGCAAGATACATTAGCATTTAATTGCACTAATATATGGTACTTCGAGATCAAATAGTAATCATTATTTTCTCGAGCTCTAGAAAGAGATTTTTTCACAATTGGTAACCTGAAAACATTTAGAGTTCACAAATAGATTTGACTTGTTCATATATCACAATTTTAGAACATTTTCTATATAAGCTTCATAATTTAGAAAAAATATTCTTCAAATAGTTATTTTGTAATCTCAAGCAAATTTTTATTTTTGCTTGATATTTCATCTCAAAATATTTCATTTCCATATTCCTCATTTAGAAAATATTCACACAAGAATATTACACAATGTGCATCTAGACTGTTTGAGCACACACAAACACTTACTCATTTTGATTAAGCCATATCTTCAATAGTTTGAAGTGTATGTCTCACGAAAATTAAATCCTTCAAGGAGTGTTCTATATTAATAACTATCAAGTGAGTCATGCAAATAACAAGACATATTTAATATAAATTGAGTCTTTCATGATTATTAAAACTTAATCAAGTATTAAAAAGTTCTTGAATTCACTACAGGTGAATATATCTCTTCAAAATCAATGGTAGACTTTTAGCAATACTCTTGAATATATGTATTTCATCATACTCATTTTCTTTTCGTGCGAACTCATTCATATCTATTTAGTTTTACATCTTCAAGAGTGAAAATTGCAAGTCCAAAAATCTTCCGCTCTACAAAGCAAAAATAATTCCACTTCAATTGTTGCTTTATATTGACCAACTATTTTTTTGTCTATAATTTTTAATAGACTTTAGTTCATGTTCCTCATTATCATTGATCACATATATAAAAGATTATCATTTACATAAATATGGAAACCTAATTTTATTCCATAAATAAAACTCTATAAACCATATGACATATCTTATTTAATATCTTTAAATTAAATAAAAAAAAGAAAATAAATGTATATATAAACCATATGACATTTATAAATCATGACATGTTTTTTTCTTCTTTAGAATTTGCACAAAAGAAAATACACCCCGAAATTTATTGGACCATACAAGATTACTACACGAATTGGACCCGTAGCTTATCGAATTGCGTTACCTCCTATATTGTCCAACATTCACGACGTATTTCACGTGTTGCAATTAAGGAAATACATTTCAGATCTATCACATGTGATCGAACCAAACACAATTCAACTAAAGGATAACTTGTCATTCGAAGTACTACCTGTAAGAATTGAGGATGTGAAGATTAAGCGGTTAAGCAACAAAGAAGTTTCGTTGGTCAAAGAGATTTGGAACCCAACTACTCGAGATACGACTTGGGAACTGGAGAGTAAGATGAGGGAACAACACCCTAATTTGTTTATCGACGCGTAGTTTCGAGGATGAAACAAATTTTTAGGGGTAGTAATGTAAGACTCTAAATTTTCTAAACTCTAATTTCTGCAATTTAAGTGTATTTTGTGTTGAATTGCTTAGGTTATTTGCCCAATTTCTATTTCATGAATTAAGTACCAAAAATATATTTTGTTAAAAGTTAGTAATATGTTTAAAATATATGTATATATATATTTAGAGTCCGATTAAAATTATTTATCGGAGAGTAATTTAATTAAGTTACGGAGAACTTATTATTGACAAAAATTTTAAGATGTCATATGTTGCTGATAAATTCATCTGTCAATTGAGTTGTGATAAGAGTAAATATTTTTATTAGTGAGTGATGTGATGTGTGTAAGAGTGATTAGATGATATAATGATGTTTTTAGTAATATACCTAAATATTTAATTATACTAATTTTTTTGCTGTTGTTGTTTGTAAGTTAAAAAAAAAGAAAGAACCCCCTTTAAATTAGGCATCAGCATACTCCCCCCTTTATGTCCTCATTCTTTTTTCCTTCCCTGCCATTCTTCTTCCTTTATTAGCACAAAAAAAATAAAAAATTAATAGTGTTGGTGGTTTGTTAAAAAAAACACAAACTTCCATTTTTGGTCAAGATCAAAACCTTCTTTGAAGAAACTATTTGAAGACAAAACCTTCCCCTCTTTATTTTGAAGCTTTCAAGCAAACTCATTTGCGGTAAACTTTCTTTTCTCCTCCCCATTTACATGAAAATAGTGAGCTTGATTGTTGTCGGGAAAAAGAAAATTGTTAGTTCTTTAACAAACTAGTGATAGATTCAAAAAAAGGGGGGTCATGTGTTCTTCTATTTTGGTGTTTGTGTTGGATAGAAATGATAAGATTTTTTTTGGAGTGTTTTTGTTGCAAAATTTCTTGTCCATAAATAAGTGATTTTTCTTCTTGTACTATTAATCCTTCTTCATGCTTGTGTTGTTGTTGTTATTGGTGTTTTAAAAAAAAAATATTAATCCTTGTTGTTGATGTTGTTAGTAGTGATTAAAAAAAAAATTGATTTTTGAGGTGTTTGAATTATGTAATGAGTTGTTTTCAAATAAATGAGTTTGAACTGAAGTTGAAAACTTTACAAGAAAATTTAGAGTTGTTAAATTTGTGAAAAAATTCAAATATTAACTAAGTTAAAGAGTTTGAGCAAAAAGTTAGATTGAAATTAAAATGTTTAGAGTTAAAAATGTTACTCTTTTAATTACTCTTGAACTGAGTTTAAAGAAAAATTTAGAGTACTTTATTAACTCAAACTTTTGGTGCTATAAAGGTTGAATTGATAGAACTTGAAAGATAAAAAGATTTAATTTTGGAATTATGATGTGGTTGGATAAATTTTGGTGGTGTACAAATTTTTATAAATCTTTATATTTATGTAGTTAACTCCTTAAATCTAGAAAAGGAATCGAGACCGTTGATACCGAGTTAGCGGTGGGGAGAACTTTGAAATATTAATGTTGTTGTGGTGATTAAAGAAAAATAATTTTTCTTAGTTTATGGCTTTCCAAAAATAGTTGTTATCATAGATGATCAAGAATGTATATGTGTGGTTATCAAATTTTTGAACTTGTGCTTTTAGGAAAATTAGTGAATTGTGATTTCAAGTTTTTATATGTATACTTTCAATTTGTAGAAAAGTTTGCATGATTTTAATTAAAGTTTCAAGTTTATTAAGTAAATGTTAAAGTCTTGAGTCAGAATTTCATTTTTTTTTTTAAGATTCCAAGTTTCATGAATTAAAATACAAGCTTTGTTGATAAGAAAAGAAAAATTAAAATTTAATATATTTTGAAAGAAATGAAACTATTTCAAAGAGTTAGAACTTTGAACTAGAAAAATATTTATTGATATTTTTGTATGGTTATGTTGTTATGAGGTAAATGTTTTGATTGAACATTTAGTCTTTAAAAATGTAGTAGATCAAACTTGTAGTTATTTGAAGAAAAAAAATGAGTTATGGCAAATTTGAGAAAAATTTGTGGTTGTGTGAAAAATTTTGAGAAAAATATTTTAAGACGTTTCGAATGATTTTTTGCGAATCCTATGAGAAATTTAAAGGATGTTAATTTCTAAAAACATGTTTTATATGTTGAAAGTGTGTGTTGTGGATAATAATACTATTAGTCCTTACTCGTTTTAAACTCTTTTAGTAAATATACTCTAAGGGGATTAGGAGTAAGAAAAGGTTTGTAAGGTAGTTAAAGTCTCAGGGACTAATTTGACAAAGTCAAACACTATTTGATTGAAGATGTTGGCACGAATGAGATTTTTGTTGTGTTTGATTATGGTAGCGATAGTTGTTGAAAAAGTTATTATTGAGGTAATGGCTCCTTCCAAATTTTTAGTTTGCACATAGAGACCATATATGTGTGATTGATGTGTGAATATGTGATGGTTAATATTGACGTGATTATGCATTCATGATTGATAATATGGGTTGCTACATGTTATGAATTTTATTGATGAGAATATGTTTTGAGTATGCTCTGTGAAAAGTATGAAAAATTATTAGTGTGTAATGAGTATTAAAAGGGAAGTCTTTTAATAGTTGCATTTACATAATAATTGTTGAGAAATGGTCAAAGTATGCTCATGCATTTCATAGTTAGTGGTGACTGTGATGGGTCACAGTGTTAGTGGTGACCGGGATGGGCCATAGGATGGTTCCATGAGTTGATTGGTCCATCTTATCCTTACGAGGATTTTTAGTCGTGTAGGTATGTGATAGACTACACTCTGGTAAATCGTGTTGATCTGTGATAGGTGGCACCTCGGTAATTAGTACTGGTCTGTGAGAGGCGGTACATTTATGATTTACGCCCCTCGAGGAGGGTTTGGAAATTCCAGAATCATGTGCACTGACATATAAGCATTGCATTAGGGTGTTTGGCACACGAGTCATGTTTGTTATGATATGATATATGTATACACATACTCTGTTATTGTTTGGTATCATGCCATAACTGTCAAGTGTTTATTGTTTGTCTTCATGACATAATTGGTAAATGTTAATTGTTAATTTCGGTTTGTGACCCTTTACATTATTGTGGAAATTGGGCTTTGCCCTCAAATGATACCCGAGTTCGTCCTACCGACTGTTACCCTGACGACGGAAACGTCATTAGACTTCCCTGACCTACATTCGCTGGCTGCTTGGGTATACGACCCCATCTCAAGCAGGTCAACATATACGGGGATAGTGGTGAGGACAACTAGGAGAGATGAGGTAGTGAGCTGTTTTGAGATTCCAGCGCCGCCGAAGCCACCTATCTCGTGGGTGGACCTGACCTCTAAGGAGACAGATCCCTCCATGGCTGATGAGGAGGAGGAAGTTACTTCGAGGAGAGATACTGCGTCAGAAGGAACGTGTACAGTGTGTGGAGGTCACCCTTGTTACTATAGTTGTTAGTGGATGATCATATTAGTTTTTTTTTTTTTTTGTGTGTATATAGCCTTAGTGTCTTTCTTTTGGTGGTTGTACTTAATTTGTTTTGGTTGACGTGATCATGGGGGAGATAGCATTCTTTGAGCAGTAATTTTGTGCAGGTGTCTGCCAAGAATACCCCAGGGGTATGAGCGACGTCTGTTAGTGGATGATCAGATTAGTTATTTTCTTTTTGTATACTTTGGATCATTGTCCGAAAAACTATTTTAGCTTGTTTGTATATATGATGTAATTATTTATGACTCTTGTACTTTTGTGTTACGACGTATTATTTTATGAAGTTGTTTTTTTTTTTTTAAAAATGCACTCGCGCTATTAAAAGTTGGGGTGTTACAATCAACTTCCTTTGGGAACTAATAATACACGAAAATTATTTGATTGAAGAATCTTCTGACTCTTCAATGCGTGATGGCATAAAAAATTCTATTTTTTGCATCATAATAGACCCGAAATGACCCAACCGGTCTTACCAACAACAAACTTCAATATGACTTGTAAATTTCTAGTTTACAAATAATACACATGTTTCAATTGTTCCAACTCATTTGAATTAATAATCAACAAACATAATTTGGAAAAAAAATTTAACCAAATGAAACAATATAATATATATTTTAAGACTTAATTTATCTTTTGTACTATCATCCATATATCAAAGATTATCATTTACATAAATATCGAAACCTAATTTTATTCGATAAATAAAACTCTACAAACCATATGACATATCTTATTTAAATACCTATAAATTAAATAAAAAAAAAGAAAATAAATGTATATATAAACCATATGACATTTATAAACCATGACATGTTTTTTTCTTCTTTAGAAGTTGCAAAGAATTTTATAAAAGTCATTTAACAACACATATTATCACTAATATATTTAAAATATAGACATGTTCAAGATATTATATATATATATATATATATATATATATATATATATATATCCGATCATAAATAACTTTCAAAAAGAAAATTTAATACTAATTCAGATCCAACAAAAATATTTTGAAAATTTAAGATAATTAGAAAGACTTCAAATATATATCACTACACATAACTCAAAAATAAAATTTAGGATATGTATTTATATTTATCTTGATTTAATCTATGTACTTTTGTTTTGTTTGACCATATAAATTAGTTCTTTAGAAATTTAGTATACCACTAATTCTTTTTATTTTTGCTTCTCAAGAAATGATATCTTTTGAGTAAAAAAAAAATGAAATGACATCTTTATATTACACATCTCCTTAATGTATATTACTTGTGATGTCATTATAGAAAAAACCATACCACAAATCATACTAAATGAGATTTTATCACATTCACTTATAATTCATCAATATCATCAATGGTAATTTTAGCACCTTCACTTAAAATTCATCAAGATCACATCAATGGTAATCTCTAACACACCAATTATCATAACCCCAACATTGATTATATAATCTATCATATGACAATTTATGATTAACCTCTCAAAATATTCTTGAAAGTCTTTCTCAATTTTGCTACTTCAAAAGCATATTTGAGTGGCATAAATAAATATATGCAGTTTCTCTTATTTCATTCCGTATAAATTGATACTAAGATGAAAGAGAGCTTATATTATTTCAATCATGGTCTAAATGTGTAGTTGTTCAGGAAATCAACCACAAATCTTCATAAAAAATGACTATCGAAAATCACAAATTTTGCAATTCTAAAAGCATGCTTGATGTTAAATTATTAGTTCTTCAAGAACTATATCAAAATTCCCAACGATGGCAAAAAAAAAAGGCATATTTTAAGCAATCCTATAGGGATGCTTGAATATTAGTTCTTCAGGAACTATATCACAATAATAGTCATAAACAATTATCAAGAACAATTCCATCTTTGAGCAATCCTCCAAGGATGCTTTAATTTTAAATTTTAGTTCTTCAAGAACCATGTCAAATACGATCTTCATAAACAATGATCAAGAAAAATCAATTTTTTAGTAATCCTTCATGAATGCTTTTAATGTTAAATTCTTCTAGAATTTAATAAGAATAAACAAAGAAATATGATAATTATAAAAATTCAAATAAATTTTTCACGACAATTTATATTCAAAATAAAATAATTGACATGAAAAAATATATATGAAAACAAACATAGTAACAAGATTAAAAGTAGATTAGTACAAAAAATTCTTGCAATTTAACCTTCAAGAAAATTTTCTCATCATTCGTATGGTAGAGAATCGTGTTGATAACGTGTTATGAAAAAAAAAACTAAAAGGAGAGCAAAATATAGAAGAAGAGAGAAAGAGACAACAATATGATATTTGTATTGTGTTATTCAAGGTGTGAATTTTACAATTGTACATGACTTCTATTTATAGGTTACAAGTCTTATAACTTACAGTAACTTTAAAAGTCTAATATAATATGTCATTAACATATGTAGTTACACTACCAAAATATAAAAGTCATTTAATCATAGGAGTTATAGGCCAACTATGGAATATGAAAGTTTAGAAAAATGGCTATCCACAAATATTCATAACACTTTTAATATACTTATATTGATTTTATTAATCAATAATGTACTACTTCCTCCATTCTTTTTTAATTGTTATTTTTGTAGAATTTTTTTGATTATATTTAATGAATTTATTTGTAATTTACAAAATTCAATACAAAATTAATTATTGATATGTCAATGATATCCTTAATTATTTATGGTAGAGAGAGAAAAATAAATAGAATGAGATGATAAATTGTTAAATTGTGTTATAGAAAAATG
>JBBPBQ010000002.1:41316786-41329582 GCA_037974755.1 Cicer yamashitae
TTTTTTTTGAAAACATAGTATTCCCACTTAATAACTTATCTTTCTATTTATGCATCTTGTTTCTTCTAAAAATCAATAATAGAATACTTCTAATTATATCAATTAAACAATTTTGCATTAATATTTTTACAAAAATAAAAAAAGTCTTAGACTTTTTTAATATTTTATGTTACCCGCCTAAGTAATATAATAGTACTTTTTTATGTTAAAAAATTTAATAGTACTTTGTACTAATTAATTATACTTTGTTCTGATAAATATTTTTAACAAAATTAAATCATGCATTTCATTGTTTTGTAAATACAGCTCAGATGATACAAGGTTAGGAGACATATCGCAATTGTTGTTCCCTATTCACCACCAGTTTCTTTGTAATAGATGTTATCGAATATGCAACCTACATCTATGCACTTAGTATCTCATATATTATGTTTGTACATTGTATAGTACTTACTAGTGGGCCAAAGATCTCTCAAGTTATACAATAACCTCTCTCTTCTCATCGTTATTCTCACTTTACATGTAAGTTACCATATTTGTGTACATCTTAATATATAATAGTCATTTTTTGTAACTCACTCACATAAATTATTTTTCTAATATTTCTCAATCTCTCTTGCTTACTTACCTCTCTCTATCACCATTTTCCAAGACTGACTATTGGTTGATGCGACCAAATTTTTGGTATGTCATTCGCTTCTTTTTAATTTATATTTTATATTGATGAAAGTTTAAGGTGTTATGCTTGGTGCTTAAATTCAATAACAAAAATCTAATATTTATATATTCCTCTTTATATTTTATTTATTGGATATTTGTTTTGTTTTGAATATTGTTTGATAGGAAAACGCCATTTAAATTGGTTCAACTAGGTTTTTTGAATGTATAAATCGTAAGCTAAGATTGGGTTTAATAATATATATATATATATATATATATATATATATATATATATATATATATATATATATATATGTAAATATTGAAACTATTGGGTCCATTACATCTAGAGTGAGATAAGTTTTTTTTTCACTAGAACTAACCGTTTCAATCACAATTATAGTAGATTCAAATTCAAATAATTGATTATGATAAAGTTGAACTTAAATATAGGAATAGTTAAATTGAGTTGAAAATTCACTTCCATCCATAGATTCAGGTTTTTTCGAACAATAAGTAGATTCGGATTTTCCCTAACAATAAAATGGTTAGACATGAGTGGATTTAAAAAAAAATATACTCATCTAAAGAAGTTACAAAATGAGATGGGATGCGGTAATTTAAATCCATGTTTCCATTCCGATGGAAAAATCTTCGGATTTGAAAGGAGTAGAAAACATGCGTAAGTCTTTATGTCTACTTCGAGTTTACATTCCAAATTTAGAAGAGATAATTTTTACTTATATCATGGTGGATTTTAAATTTAAGTAAAAGAAATTCAAAGATAAATTATCTAAGAATAGTTTCACATTTCATGATTTCGATCTCATCATGTAGAGAGTGAAAAGTAAGAAAGAGACATATTTACATAAGAACAAAAATAATATGTAGCATGAAAATTAAGGGTTTCAATTTAATTTGTTAATAAAATATCACACGAAATTGTTTCGTTTCATTCTCCCCTCTTGATTGGCACCTTTTCTCCCCATAGTCCTCCCACACCACCTCTACAATACCACACAATTCTACTACATTTTCCACCACCCATAAACAAGAAGGACCCATTGAATTTCAATTAAAAATATTAATCTTAAAGCTTTAATTTTAATCTAAAAAATATAATAAGATGCTTCCCATTCAAATATTTAAGTGTTATTTTACCACACAGACTCACATATATGTTAAATGATTATGATTATAATTTATTAGAATTTAAATTATATTTTGTATTCTTAATCTTTATACTTTTATTCATATTTCCTTTTACATATTTCCGTACAAATCAGAAACAATAATAATGGTAAGACTATAAAGTTAAACTTACCTTTAAGAATCGAAGTGGAATGGATTAGAAATCCACTTTCCTCCCTTTGACCCCGGTTTTTATTAACATATAAACTAGAGATAAAGGTGGATTTTAGAAATACTCGAACCAAATACAACTAATTGAATTTTAAAGTGTAACACAGTTAAATGTAGGAAATGATATGGGATGGGCTTACAATCAACATTATATCTTAGATGGGGATATATATAGGAGTGGGTTTGAAGTGTACAATTTGTTCATCTCATCTCGTTATAATGTGTATTTTATTTTCACTTTTTCACTTTTTGTGGTTTGAAGAGTTAGAGAGTGAGAATAAGATCATAAATTCTTCCTCTAAAAAAATTAATAATTAATTATTAATATTTACTTTTAAAAAAAAACTATTCAAAATTGATATAAACGGCTAACTTAAAGAAGTAAACTAATAAGCATCATATGGGTTGCATTTATAGAATATTTTTTTTACAATAATAGGTAAAAAATAAAAAATTTACCGAAAATAAAAATTGTATTAATGATTAGCGGAAAAATTGGTCAAATTATCTAAGAGTAGTCTATGACCTAGTCTATCACATGCTTAAGAAAAATATTTTTTTTAGACAGTCAAATTTTTTCAAAAAGTCAGTTTATTTAACTAAAAATGTAACGTTTTAGACCAAAAAAACCTTTTAGATGTAATACAGCCAACCAATTTTGATAAACATAATAGTATTTTTCTTTTTACTACTTTTATTATATATGATTTTTATATTATGTTAAACTTTCCAACGATTTCACTAATTTAAGCATACTAAACTATATAAATATTTGACATATTTAAAAGTTTTGTTTTAAATAAACTATCATTCAATGTTATATTCTCAATATATGAAGAAAAAAAAATGTTTTTAATAGGTTTACAAATCATAATATGATTTTAAAAATTTCAAATTAAACCTAAAAATCAAGGCTATGACAAGAAACCAAACACACTCAAGTCTTGAATTGTCAAGCCTACTTATTTCAAAATCTAGATCTACCAAACCTATTTTCAACCTATATTCCTCTACTAAATATATATCATGGTGAGTATGAGGATGAGAAATACCCATCCACATGCACACGTATTATCAATTAATAAAGATATAAAGTTTGAAGAAAATATATAAATTACAATAGTATTCATTAATCCTTACACACTTTAATTGAATCTATTTTGTATATACACATAATTAGATATATACTTGAATATAGTTCTTAGCGTTGTTTATAAAGAAAGGTCTTTTGTTACTCAAATATGGATATTTACGATACTTTAAATTTTTTCTAGAGTAATATACACTTGTTTGTCTTAAATTTCATTATTCTCTACAAAACTCTTCCTATCTCAAGTCTTGAAGTATTTTCTGTTTTAAGACTCGTGATTTTATCCTTTGTATAAGACATTTAAGTAGATTGGAAAGTATAAGTGTTTATAAATTATTGTTATTTTTAAATTTTGAAAGAGTTTGAAAAAACAATTTATGCTACCGAAAATATTACTGGGTTGAGTCGCGGACTAGGTCGCTCTCTTTAAGACGTTTCGAGGCACTGCCCAAATGGTGCAAGACAGACTATCAACCACGAAGTCCGTAGGATAAAACAGCCCAGATCTTTGTATCGGAGTTCTACTGCACCGTTCTAGAATTACACCCTCAATATGGCAGTCTTACGACTACCACTCGTAATATGGCACTAAGGCCACTCAAAAAAAAGAAGAAGTAAGAACGGGGGGAGAAGAGAGAAAAGCCTTAGAAGCGGAGTGCTTTTGGTGTGATTTTTCAACTGAGGAGAGCTATCCATTTATAGAGGAATTCCGCAATTGAATCAGAGAAAATGGTTCGATCCATTAGCTCTGAGTAGTGCGCTCCAGTTGACCGCTCCAATCCTTGACCTCAGAAAACGTGCGCTCCGAAATTGCTGCCCACCCAAAATGTGCGCATTTGACTACCTGAACATGCGCTAGGGTTTTGACTTTGAATAATGACCGGGCAACAGTAGTTACGTGGCACCTAGGGTTAGGGTTTTGATTGGGCAAAAAGGGAAGACTGAATCAGATCATCAGGTAGACTCGGTGGAGGGCAGTCACGTAATTAACGCAACAATCAGAGATAAAACGCAAGCATTCAATTTTAAAATTAATTAAAAAATTTATTAATTTTCATTTACTAAAAAATAATAATACACCACAAGACCAAGACCAAGACCAAAGCCAAGGCCCAGGCCCGAGCCAGCCGGACAAACGGCGGCGCGCGCGCGCGTGTTGTGGTCAATTTTGCTTGCGTTGTTCCTCCTTCACAAAATTGGGGTACCCCTTGGGGCACACCCCAAGGTACATACCTCCACCTTATATACCCTACTAGTGTGTGATATTCCTCCTATGTGGGACTTCTCATTTTTTCAATTCACAACCACACTAGCTCATTAATGTCACCATTATTTCCAACAATCTTCCATTAATTTTATCATCATTTCCAACAATCCCCCACTTGAATTTAAAAAATGAGGTTTCAGAAATAGCGTCAAACGCTTCTATAAGATTGAGCATAAACAAAGGTGTCTCTTGACTTGAACCTTTGCATAGCAAGTAAGATTCAGATTCAACAAGAGTGACTCGTAGTCTTGAACTCTATCTCTGACATCAAACCCACACACAACCTTTTCATTGGGTGTATTCTCAAAAGCCCATGCATTTAAGGCCATGCACGTGTATCCCAGTATAGTGAACGCTCTAGGAATTCTGCCTCGAAATTCCATAAGAAGCGGCCCCCACTTCCACATTCACATAGGTGAGTCTATCAAGAGTACTCGTGTTGCTAGGTACTCCACTCCACATAGAGTATAGATCTCATTATGAGTTTCTATTATCTCATCCTTATATCGCTTCAGGAATCATGCTTCTCTCATATATAAAATAGCATGTTCATCTCATATCACTATGACTTGTTATTACCCATTGAACCTAATTCTTAGGATCTCCAGTCTTTTAGGTCGGGTTACCATCATAAGTGACTCATTGATCTATAGGCATTAGTCCCATCCTTTTGGATGTATTTAGGACTTTCTCTCTAGCTAATCCTTTGGTCAAAGGATCTGCTAAATTTTCATCAGTGCGTACATGATCCACTATAACAGCTCCTTTAGAAAGTAATTCTCCAACTGTGTTGTGCTAACGACGTATTTGTCGTCTCTTACCGTTGTAATAACGGTTCTCAATTTTTGCAATAGCCGCGGTACTATCGCAGTGGATCAACACAGCTGGTAAAGGTTTTTCCCATAAGGGGACCTTAGCTAGCAAGCATCTCAACCAGCTTGCTTCTTCACTAGCAGTAGCTAGTGCTATCATTTCAGACTCCATAGTGGACTGAGCCAGTATCATCTGTTTCTTCGATTTCCAAGATACAACACCGCCGGCTATACTGAAAATATAGCCACTGGTTGCTTTGGAATCATCTGATAAGGTGTTCCAATCAGCATCAATGTATCCTTCAAGAAGTAGGAAATCTTTGATAATGTAATCCGAGACTCATGGTCCTTTTAAGGTATCTCATGACTCTTTCGATAGCGTGCCAATGCTCCATACTAGGTCTACTAGTAAACCTGCACAACAATCCCACGACATAGGCAATGTCGAGTCTAGTACAATCAGTGGCATACCTGAGGCTGCCAATGATGCTCGCATATTCAGTTTGTGTCTTTTCAACATAGTGAGATTGATCTAAAGAAATTCCCTTTTCTGACCTAGTAATCTTTATTCCAAGGATTACACTCGCTTCTCCTTGTTACTCAACAGTGATTTCACATTGTTGACGGCATGAATGTTTGAACCAAATATGAGTAAGATACAGCACCACTGGCTATACTGAAAATATAGCCACTGGTTGCTTTGGAATCATCTGATAAGGTGTTCCAATCAGCATCAATGTATCCTTCAAGAAGCAGGAAATCTTTGATAATGTAATCCGAGACTCATGGTCCTTTTAAGGTATCTCATGACTCTTTCGATAGCGTGTCAATGCTCCATACTAGGTCTACTAGTAAACCTGCACAACAATCCCACGACATAAGCAATGTCGGGTCTAGTATAATCAATGGTCAGTTTGTCTCTTTTCAACATAGTGAGATTGATCCAAAGAAATTCCCTTTTCTTGACCTAGTAATGTCAATGCTCCATACTAGGTCTACTAGTAAACCTGCATAATAATCCCACGACATAAGCAATGTCGGGTCTAGTACAATCAATGGCAAGAAATTCCCTTTTCTTGACCTAGTAATCTTTATTCCAAGGATTACACTGATTACACTCGCTTCTCCTTGTTACTCAATAGTGATTTCACATTGTTGACGGCATGAATGTTTGAACCAAATATGAGTAAGTCGTATTGTCACTTTCATTCACTTTAAACTCATTCGACAAAATCAAGTTGTCATATTTTTCAAGGCCCGACGGCGGCGCGCGTGTGATGGTCAACTTTGCTTGCGTTCTTCCTCCTTCACAAAATTGGGGTACCCCTTGGGACACACCCCAAGGTACATACCTCCACCTTATATACCCTACTAGTGTGTGATATCCCTCCTATGTGGGACTTCTCATTTTTTCAATTCACAACCACACTAGCTCATTAATGTCACCATTATTTCCAACAATCTTCCATTAATTTTATCATCATTTCCAACAATTACTCTTAGTCTTAATCTTTAAGCGGTGTAAGAAATTTTAATATACCGAAAAAACAACCAAAATTATGAGAAAAAATATGAAATTTGTCTCTTATTTTGTCGCTAAAGGCAAACTCATTGATAAGGAAAATAAAGACCAATATTATTCTTTTTCTTTATTTTTGGTTGCTAATTATATTCTAGTAGTCATCGTACATGAACAGCATTTGTTGAATTTTTTGTTGTTTTGTTAAATATTTCAGGAAGTGACATCAAGAACATTATGGAAAGTGGTGGGAGTGCAAAACGTAAATTACCAGAAACGAATGTTGAAGAGAAAAACAATGAAGAAATAACATTAGATGAACTAGAAAAGAACATATGCTATAGTATCAAGCAATTGAAGAAGCTTCATCATAAAGAAAAAACAAATGGAAAAAATCCACCATCAATACAACATGAGAATAGAAGGGTAATGGGCAGAGCTATAGACAATGTACTAAAAAACATGCAAAAGTTGGTTGATGTTTGTCATGTTGATGGATTTGTGTATGGAATCATTCCTGAAAATGGAAAACCAATAAGTGTTGCATCTGAAAATCTTCAATATTGGTGGAAAGAAAAAGTGAAGTTTGATAGAAATGGTCCTGCTGCAATTGTTAAGTATAAACAAGAATGTTCAAATTCAAACAAAGAAAAGTTGAACTTGAATGGAGAAGATAAAAATGCATCTCTAAGAAACTTGCATGATATTCAAGACACAACATTAGGGACACTTTTGTCATGTCTCATGCATGGTTGTGATCCACCACAAAGGATGTACCCTTTTGAGAATGGTGTAGTTCCACCATGGTGGCCTAAAGGAAATGAAGAATGGTGGCCATTATTGGCTTATACAAAGAATTCTGGTCCTCCACCATATAGGAAGCCTCATGATTTGAAAAAAGCTTGGAAAGTTGTTGTGCTAGTTAGTATTATTAAGCACATGTCACCTGATTTTAAAAAGATTAGAAACTTTGTGAGAAAATCTAAGAAACTTCAAAGCAAAATGTCTGCTAAGGAGATTGCTAATTTAGCTGCTGTTTTAAATCATGAAGAGTTCTTGAATAAAGTTAAGATGTCTCCTAAAGAGGTGCCAACACATAGAAATAATGATGGATTTTTTGAAATGTTTCATGAAACCAATGATTATGATGTTGAAGGGAATGTTGATATTGTTGCATTTGAAGAAATTAAAGTTGATGAAAACAACATAGTTGTTAACAAGCCTCAACAATTTTCAAACATGGTTCCATTTGAAACAAATGATGAAGGTAACAACTTGTTGGTTGATGCTAACTTGGTTTTGGTTAAAGAAGATGCTCCAAGAAACAACATTAAGGTTATTAGGCCAATTGCTAGTAAGAGAGCTAGGCATGTAGGCAATGAGATTTATACATGTGATAGCCTTGAATGTCCTTATCATATTCACCAAATTGGGTTTCATGACATAGATTCAAGAGATTATCACCAATTGAATTGTCCTTATCGAAGTAAATCTTTTCAATTCACTAGGGAGCCAAAACTTGGTCAAGCTCTCATGAAAACTACTAAAGTGGCTTCTTCAAGTGTGTTTAAACCTTTTGTGAAGCAGAGCAAGCAAAACAATTTTCATGTTTTGGAAATGAACAAGGAGCAACAACAAAATCCTCAACTTTACATGGAAAGAGATTTCAATGCAAAAGCTGTTTGTTTCTCAACTTGATGGTGGTAGACTCAATCAAGCAAGCAATGGCTCTACCATGGAATCAACAACATGAAGCATGTTGCTACAAATTGGAGAATAACTTATTTGTTATCTATAGGTGATTCTGATTTTTATTAGATGATGATCTAATGAGTTTATTTGAAACTTTTTTTGGTATTTCTTATATATATTGTGGCACTTTTCCTAAAAAAGAATAAAACCTTCTGTCCAAAAATATAATAAGTCCTTTTGTCAAAAAAACACTCATTATTTATACAAAGAGTTTATTTTTTTTATAATATTATCCGTAAGATATAGTTCAACTAATAAATACTGATATTATTAAGTTGAATATTATATTCTAAAATATCGCAGTTGTGTGTGAGTTTATTTATCATTTCTTCTACGAACAATAGAGAATTACTATTAAATATGTTTAACTGTGTTAAACAAATCTTTAATTAATGATTCGATGAAAATTTATTGATAGCGTAAAAGTGTATATCAATTAATTTTGTTTACAATTAAATTCTATTATATATGAAATTCATCACTTTTGTTCATGTTGCTAAATGCTAAGATGCTATAGATATTTAATGAGACAAATTTTCATATATACTTTATATATTAATTAAAATGATAGAATTTATATGAAGAATTATTTATTATTTTTATATATTATTGATATTAAGTTAAAGAGATAGTGTGATACTTATTATAGGGTCCTTTGAAAAAATTTAGAGCAGCAATGCTGATATTGGTAATTAGCATTCCTAAATATAATTTTGTTGTTTGGCAAAAAATTCGTAAACATAAATAACTAACTGTATCCCTTAAAACAAACACTAACTACAAACACTTCTAATGATTATTTTTTACAAAGTAAACTAATAATTAGTACTTCTTTCCATAAATATAAGAATATTTTGAAAAGTTTCCTCTCTCAAATCCATTTAATAAAAATACCTGGATTATCTAATTTTTTTCAAGGTGACACTGTATTACCTTGGAATGTTGTTGGGTGTAGTACCAACTGCCAATATTTAAAATCGCGTAATTTTTTAATAATTATTTTTTAAAAATTAAAATTTATTTGAAATTAGATTTTTCCTTATCGTTGACATCTTTTCTTAATTCTTCTGAACTGGTAAAAAAAAATTATTTTATGATCTCTCATTGATGTTAAAAACAATTTAAAATTGTAAGAATTTTGTGTAAATCCACTAGGGTGTTAAATGGAAGTTTAATAATATATTACTGGTTACTTTAATAACAAAGTTTTTTCTTTTATGAAATTTTATCGGTATCAAAGTTATGAATATAATATAAATTTAAATATTTTTAAATTATAACTCAATTAATAAATACTGATATTATTATAATAAACGCTTTAAAATAAATTCATATTAAAACTTAAATCAAACTCAAAATCTAAGACTTAAATCCAACTCAAAATATATGTGAAATATTTGTAGTAGTATTTACCTTATCTTCTAATATATATATATATATATATAAATAAAAGTTCAGCCCCACATTTATCTTCCGTGTTCAAATTCGATTTTTGCAACAAATTTATGGGTAAGTTCAGCCCCCAACACTCGTTTAGTCTAAATTGGTTGATTGTAGATACCATATACTTGAGAATTTTTTTCCTAAAATATTGAAATAGTTTTTGACTGCGAATATCAACCAATAATTATCACTTATTACAATTTTGATACCCAATTTCAAAATCTGACTTTTGTTCGAATGTTTTACATTTTATGGTAATTTTTAATTCCTTCTAGTTTTGATGAATTGGGTCTAATTAATGAGGTATGGTTGAGATGTGACCAGTGACTTAGAAAAAAAGAGGCACATCAACATATTCATTATTAATAATTTATTAAAAAAAAACTTTTTTAATCAAAAAAATATTATTTATTATATTAAATAATGTTTAAAAAAAATTTAACCCTAAATCCCCAAATTTCATCTTCTCCCTTATCTTTCTCCAATCACCATCGCATAATCACAACCAAAAATTCATACATCTCCCAATGTCGATCTCAGCCAACAGCATTCTCAGATGCATTAAATCTTAACAATAACACGCTCAATAAAACCTTTTGATTTTCAAAATTTGTTTAACTCTCAAAGTTGTTCCCCACACAGATATAAACTCGAATAACATGAAACATTCACGAATCAACACCTATAAATCATATATGCAATATCACCATTTAAGATACAGTAATGTTGTGGCTCTAAATCAAACCAAATTACTTCAGTCCTATTTAGCAATATAACATTAGTGATTGGACAGATGATGAAATTTTTTAGTTATAAATAATCAACCATAAAGTAAATTAATTAAAAAATGTGTGTGAGAGAGACCTGGGAAGATCACAATCATGGGATTTCCACCGCCATTTGGTGTTGTGAGTGTCATTTCTGGGAAGATCACAATCATAAGCTTCGTCACGTAGAAATATAAACATACATCTCCACAGTGTATGATTTTGGTTGAGATTCTGTTTATGGAGATTGGAAAAAGATGAGGTCGAAGATGAAATTTAGAGATTCAGAGTTAATTTTTTTTTTATAAACATTATTTAATATTTTTAATATAATAAATAATATTTTTTATTAACAAATTATTTATAAATTAATAACAATGAATTGTTGATGTGGGGTTCCAGTCACTATTAAACTACTAACAGGTAAGCATCACGTAATAAATGAAGTTGTCAATTCATTAAAATTGGAGAGAATAAAAAAAACTTGCATAAAATGTGAAACATGGGGACCAAACACCCGAATTTTGAAATTGAGGTATCAAAAGTTAAATTTAGACACAATAAAAGGTATTTAAGTTTTTAAATAAAAAGATGAAGAAGAAAGATGAAGAAGAAAAAGACGAAGAAGTTAAATTTCGACATCCAATTCTGTTTGGTACCAGTACCACCAAAAAAACATCAAATGAATCACATTTAGAATTAATTTGATAAATGGAGTTTAAAATCAATAAACATTCTATCATAATTCAACTATTTTTGAGTATTAGACTCAGCACATGGGGTTATAAGATTCACTAGAACAACAGAAGAGTTAGAAAACAAAATAATAAGGAAGATCCAGATTCTATCCACCATAAACATATAATTAATAATATTAATTGCAATTTTATAATATATTCACAAATTAAAAAGTTTTGATAAATCATTTCTTTAATTAATAAATTAACAATTACTTTTATGAATTAATAATTATTTATTGTCTTTTATATAAAAAAATATGGTTTTGATATATTCATATTATATTAATTTTTTATATTTTATGGTAAAAAATATTCAATAATCACATTATATGGTTTTGATATATTCACATTAAATTAATTTTTTTTATATTTTATGGTAAAAATACTCAATAATCACTATTATGAAAAATAAAAATAGAGAAAAAATTAAAATGATATTTAGTTATTATAATTTTTTAAATAATAAAAAATAATTTTTTTAAAAAATAATTAATTATTAATTTAAAGATCAAATCTACTTAAATATGTCGAATTATCAAATGAACGGTAGAAAAATTAATTATAAAGTACGTAGAAATTTTGATATTAATTATATTAAAGATCAAATCTACGTTGTCAGCAACATATCATATCGTTATTTTTTAGTTAAAAAATCATAATAAAAAATAAAATTATCAAATTTTAAAATAAAAAAATTAATTTTATAAATTAATAAAAATAAAAGGTTAAAACTGCTATTAAAAAAAAAAAAAAACTCAGATTCGCCCGTAAATATTAATAATAGGCTCCTCGCAATAATTGTCAATAATGGACTCCCCGCCATAAATAAGTCGTGGTGCATTGAGGCAAACAGTTAGTGACTTAATGCTATTAGCTACAATGTTCTTAGCTTACCATAAAATTAATTAACTAAATTAGTCACTCTCTGCATCTTTGAAAGTTTATCGTGTTATGTTGGTCCATAAAAATTATTCTATTTGTCCTTAATTATAAATAATTATTGAATTTCTTTTACTAAATATAAGTGTCTATAAAATTACTAGATATATATATATATATATATATATATATATATATATATTACATATATCCCTATTAATATTGTTATTTAATTTATTTTAAAATGTAAAAAGTTAATATTAAATATATTTTTATGCCATGAACAATTTAGTAATAGTAACATACTTTTTCTGATTCCTATTATAAACAAAAAAAATGATTACAAATTTTAGTCACTATTATTAACAAAAAATGAACTATTTTTGATTCATTTAATATCAGTATTTTTAATAAATATTTGCTTTAATAAAAAAATATTTAACATCGGTAGTTGAATATTTGATCTTCAAATGGATAATTTGTCAATATGGATTATATTTTATAT
>JBBPBQ010000002.1:41329935-41367956 GCA_037974755.1 Cicer yamashitae
AAGTATAAAATTTACACATTATTTACACCAATAGTTTTCTTAATATATGATAAAAACTCAATAGCTACTTATGAAAAAGAGCCAAAAGAAGCATATACTAAGTATCAAGTTGACATTTGAAATTACATATCTAATGTCTATTTGACCCGTTATAAATAATTGTCATGTGAAACATTATATTATTCTAAAAACAACATCAATTTTAGTTTTTCAAGTAATTTTAATTACTTTACTTTTAAAATATTATTATTTACTTTATATTTATGATAATAAGAATATATTAATTGTTAATAAAATTAATTTAGTAAAATTAGTTTCTCTTTTTTTAAAATTATAATTTCTTTTATTGTAGAAAATAATTTAATATAAAAGTAATTTAATTCATATATAGATTTAGTCAATCAAAATGTTTAATGTAAAAAATTTACATTAAAAATGTAGGATAAATAACTCTTATCAAAGTAATTGTGTGAAAGGGAAAAAAAATCATAAAAAAATACATTCTTCTGCCTCTGCACAATCGTTAGATATAATAAAAAATTCATAAACTTATAAATTTTAATAAAATTTAGTTGTTTATTGTTTTTATTATTATATTTGTGAGATGAGAAATGAAACGTTAAATACCGACATCTCTGACATACATAAAGTATGAGACTAGGCCTAGTAATTTTCATTTCATAACATTTAGCTCGAAGAGTTTCTCAAGGAGCTGTACGTATATTTGCTCAACCACTAGTTTTTCACGTTCTTTGATATATCTCTTTATGATTAACCTTTTTGTTTATGTTTCATATAAAGTGATATAGAAAAAAGGGAAGAAGTGAAATTCTGTTACAAGCATGGAGGAAGATCATATGAAAGAGCCATTGTTGGAGAAGCAGTACTTTAAGGATTGCCCTGGTTGTAAAGTGGAACAAGCCAAAGAACTTAATCAAAGGGTGTCCATTACAAATCTTCTGATTATTTGGATGGTGGTGTTATCTGCTAGTAAGCATTCAACTTCTTATTTTTCACTTCTTGACAAATTTAATGTTGCAATTCTGTTCTTCTACACTTTTTGTTTATATATCATATTTGTTGAGTCCCAAGTTTGCTGATGCTGCTTTTCTTAATATGTGATGTGAAGGGTCTAAATTTCTTAGGTTCGGGCCAATCACATCAATTTTCTGACCTCATTATTGGTGTCTATGTCTATATATTTATTAGTCCATTAAATATAAGAATGATTTAATTTTGTGTCATGTCTAAAGTTTTACTTCCATAAGACATGGATTGGGATTAGCTGGGGTCATGGTAGTTAAACGCATCTGGACTATCTAATTAAGATTAGACGGTACAAATTTAAAGTTCGAATTTTAAATTTAAAAATAATTAAATCTGAACTTTCGATCAAGATCGAACAGTTCAATTTTGATAAGTGCAGTACAGTGAATTGCGGTAAATCTAAACCTCTAGGACATAAACAGTTTCTTAGAGTTGTTACTAAAGTAACTCAAACTAAAAGTTTGTGCCTAGCATCAAAACAAAATCTACCCTCTTTTGACTCACGACATGTTAACTCAACTATTTGAATTCATGTGATACTTTAATCTCTATCTTGATGTATGAAATTGTGT
This sequence comes from Cicer yamashitae, assembly GCA_037974755.1. Taxonomy (NCBI): domain Eukaryota; kingdom Viridiplantae; phylum Streptophyta; class Magnoliopsida; order Fabales; family Fabaceae; genus Cicer; species Cicer yamashitae. The sequence continues at coordinate 41,331,555 of JBBPBQ010000002.1, forward strand.
ATATTTGTCGTGCCTCTTATATGAGTGGTGTGGGAATATTGAAGTTAAATGTTTTGTGTGACTTTCATTATGATGTTTTTGAAATGAAAATTAGTGTTTGATTATATATATTCACTAACTATCTTTTTTTGTTGTCATTTTCAGCATTACCTGCATCATCTCTCTTTCCATTCCTTTATTTCATGGTAAATTTATGATTTACTATCTATTTTCTGAGGCTTATTTATACTTTCCACAAGATGCCTACTTTGATATTGTGACATTTGTTATTTCTTTGAAGTTACATTGTAAGAAAGAAATTATTATTAATGTGAAGTGTGTTCAGTACCTTGGCTAAAGTGAATAACTTTTGAACTTCTAAATTGATCGATCACTTTAACAAATTATAATTTAGGCCTGCAAACAATTTTTTACTATTATTAAAAACTGTGTAAATTAAGTTCTCTTCTGTTAACACTCCAATCCTCTGTGTGGCATCAAGTAGAAGGTTTTCTTCAAGATACCAATTATCCTTCATTGATTTTCCCCATCCTACCAATTACTATTTCTTCTCAAAAGCGTAATTTTGTATTGTGACTAGTAATTGCAAACTATTGGATGTTGTAATGTAAATTTCTAGTAGCTTATAGGTTTTCCTTCTATTTTCATATTTGTTATGAAATACTCAAAAACTTAAATATTTGGTTAGTATTTAACTTTATATTGATTGATGCACATAAGATAAGCCTAAACAATACAACATTTATTTTCAGGTAAGGGATTTCAATGTTGCAAAAGAAGAGGCGGATATTAGCTATTATGCTGGTTATGTTGGTAAAATTATTTTTAGTATTTCCATTCTTTGAAGTATATTATTTATGTCATAAGTTCATCATTGATGATGATGATTGAAAATGTTGTAGGATCTTCATACATGCTTGGAAGATCTTTGACATCTGTATTCTGGGGAATGATTTCCGATCGTTATGGTCGAAAACCTGTTATAACTATAGGGATCATCGCAGTGTAAGTGTCAAACAATTCAACAGATTCTTTCTTTAAGTTATATTATGTGATTTATCTTATAATTATTGTTGCTTAATTGATTTTAGTGTAATCTTCAACACACTATTTGGTCTTAGTACGAGTTTTTGGATGGCTATTATAACGAGATTTCTTCTTGGAAGTTTAAACGGTGTGCTTGGACCAGTAAAGGTATGAGTAAGAGTTTTCTATTACACCTCATTACTATTGCTCATCTCATTCAAACTTCAATTAGCATATGTATTTCACAAACTTCTTTATTTGACAGGCCTATGCTACTGAACTTTTCCGAGAAGAGCATCAAGCTATAGGACTTTCTACTGTAAGTCTCAAGAATTCTTGTTTGTGTATACTATCAGATTTTAATACTGCATTTCTATCATAATTATTGAATGTATGATATGCTTTTAGGTTAGTGCAGCTTGGGGCATAGGTTTAATCATTGGTCCAGCATTGGGTGGATATTTGGCTCAGGTACTATTTTTATTCTTTTCCTTTTATAGTACAAAATACATCTTGCAAAAAGACTTGAATTTTGTACATGTATTTATGTAGAGGCTAATGCTTGCGTTTTCGTATTGAATTGATAACTATAAAGTATAAATTTTTTGTACCATTTTCCATATCCAAATAAATGGTCTTGTGCATGTTTTTCATATTTTGCGACTTGGTAAGTGGAAGAGTGAGATTGGTGCCATGATCCACTAAGATTTAGATGCTGTTGTTTCAATTCGTAGATAAGATTCAGGAGTTTGAATGTCATACTTTGCATTTTGACTATAAAATAAAAAATTGCAACTTGACATTTTCTTCTGTGTGTTTTTTGTTCCTATGTATGTGTATGAATGTAACTAGTGGCACATGCATGTGCAGTTTTATCATTTGTTTCTCTAATACGTTGTGAAATTTCTTGTTACAGCCAGTAGAAAAATACCCAAAAATATTTATGAAGGATTCCTTTTTTGATAAGTAAGTGAACTTTTTTCCTCTCATCTTGTGTTTCTATCAGTTTATCCATTAATGATAAGTGGATTTCCTTTTGTTAAAATAAATCATTTTGCAGGTTTCCCTATTTCTTGCCCTGTTTTATAATATCATGACTTGCGCTTACAGCAGCAATTGTCTGCATCTGGATTCCAGTATGTATCTTAAAATTTAGCATCTATCTTCATTAAGTACAATCTTTTACTTTTTGATAACATTTCTTATTTTTATTTTATAAAATTTGTGTTAACTTTACTTTTGTTAACAATTTAATTTCCATGTTTTTCTGTTTTCATTTTTACTTCAAGTAATAAACATTAGAGAAGATAGATCCAATATTTCCATCACCATTTTCTTTTCTTAGCATGTCTCCATATTTTTCATATGCGGGTATTTCATATTCTTGTTACAATTCAAAATACACACAAATTTTAGAAAGTGAAAACCGAAAAATGTTTTAAGAAAGTGAATAGGCCTTATGATTTGTGGCTTTTACTCAAACACTTATATTATGATACTTCCTAATGTAGAACAATTTGTGTGTTTTTTCTAACTTAGTCCTGCTTTGTCTCCACTGTTTATATAGTCTTTTATGTCTCCCACATAAATATTATTCTTTAAACTATTTGTAGGAAACACTTCATAATCACAGTGGTAGAAATGAGTCTAAAGATGACGCTGAAGCTTTAGAAAATGGAAGCAACAAGGTTGACAAACAAAGGACAGTCCAAAAGAATGAAAACCTTTTTATGAACTGGCCTTTAATGTCATCTATCATTGCTTATTGTATCTTTGCACTTCATGATATAGCTTATCAAGAGGTAAATGTCTAATTGTTGAGGTTAAAAATGATATGTGTATTATAGTTAAATTCTTGAGTTAACTCTTAAATTCTTTCGAGTTTATGATTTTAGGTCAAAAATAAAGTTAATTCAGTATGTAATCTCATTTTTTGGTAAACTCATAGGAATTCGTGTAAACTCTGACAAAATCAGTAAGTTTTTATTTTACTAGGGAGTTTACTAGTCTGCAAATCTACAACAATTTGTTAAACATAAAAAAACTACATCAATTTGGCTTTAAAATGCAAATGATTTGTTTGTAAAAAACATATACTAATCTTGCTTTCTTTAGGTTTTCTCATTATGGGCTGTCAGTCCTTCAAAATTAGGGGGTTTGAACTTTACAACTGATGATGTTGGTGATGTTCTTTCAATTTCAGGTGCATCTTTGGAACCTATAATATATATTTATCATTATTGGGCATATATTTTTCCTTCCTCACTAGTCATCATTGAAAATTGTCATCAATGATCGTTGTAGTAATATTACTGTTATAAAATAGATATAATTTGTATAATTACTAACTCCAAAAATTTTAGGACTTGCGCTTTTCATCTACCAGATTGCTGTATATCCATTTGTGGAAAAAGTTTGTGGACCTATTGGCATTGCCCGCATCGCAGGGGTGAGTTTTCATTTTTTTAATCCACACATATTAGTATATTAATTTTTATGTTTGTTTTCCGCAAACTGTAATCATGATTGAAATTGTCTTGCTACTGTGATTCCATATGCAGATTTCTTCTATACCACTATTGCAAAGTTACCCATTCATAGCAATGTTATCAGGCATAACTTTATACACAGTGATTAGTATTGCTTCCATGCTGAAGAATGTTATGGCTGTAAGTGCATCTCTTTATTTATTTATCCATTTATGAACAATATTGAGGATTTGAAATAAATTAAATTAGATTTGCTCAACCAAAGTTTGAGAAAAGGTTATATATATTACAAATTTGACTGATTGTATTATTTTTTATGGACTTAGGTGACGATTACAACGGGTTTATTCCTTATACAAAATCGAGTAGTGGTAAGTGCATTCATTATCTTTTGTTTCCTCACAGAGTTTGATACCCTCTTCATCGCTAAATATAGGATTATGATGAAATTTTTATTTGTTTCTTTTATATAATTCTTTTCAAAATTTCAACTGCGTTAATTATCTTTTTACCAACGATACCCCTAGTTATATAATATATTTTTCTATAACATGTAATAAATTTATGCAAAAGTATAAACAAATGTTTCTTTTTTGAAGAGTAAACTTATAAAATAATACTAATTATGAATAAGTTTAATATTATTACCAACTTTTCTTAATTTTCGTAATTTATAGACTATGAGGTTCTATATTTGGAAACAGAAGAAGTATTAGTTTTTATTTTTGTTGGAATTGTGGCATATGTATATGACATGTTGATTTGGAAAACAGGAACAACACCAAAGAGGGGCAGCTAATGGAATTTCTATGACAGCTATGTCTTTTTTCAAAGCTATTGGTCCTGCTGCAGGTGGTACAATGTGAGTGCTATTGTAATTTTCTCAGCTTTTGTTTGACTTACCTGTCAAAGTTCAAAACTGTAAATGCAAAAAATCTCTACAAGATGTTAATATTTCAAATGACAATTGCTATAAAACTTGAACATTAATGTATAGGTTTCATATATGATCTATAATATAGATTATCTAATTCAATGTCAATGAAACTATATGCCATATAGTAGAAGTTTTGGTCCACATGATTTTTTTAATAGGTTATAATATATTAAAATTCATTCTCAACTTTCTTCTTCTTATGATCTTGGTCTATGCAGATTAACTTGGTCACAAAAACGTAGGGATGCTTCTTTCCTTCCAGGTACAATGCTGAACCTTAAATGGTCAATAATTATCTAGCTTTAAATGCCAATTTCTTTTTCTTTTCAACTTAGGTGTCTATTAGTAGGAAATTAGGAATTAACACAAACAATATTTTCCAAAAGCACAAAGTCTTTTTATTCAACAAAATAAATTGATATTCTGAGGTGTATTATTAATTGACAACTTATTATTGTGCATTTAATTGCAGGCTCTCAAATGGTCTTTTTCTTCTTGAATTTAGTAGAAGGACTTGGAATACTTTTGTTGTTCAAACCATTCCTTGGTGAAAAGAAGAAAACACACTCAGATCAGTTACATTGATATCCATCAACTTTTGATTTTTGAGTCATGCTTTATCACTATCATTAAGTGCATTATTAGATTTGTCATCGTATGATGACAAGTGATTCTTATTGCTAAATTGATAGTAGAAACACCAAATAAAAAAAGAAAATGACGAAACAAAACAAAAAAAACAATTAACAAACATGAAAAGGGAATAAAAAGGAAGGTGAGTTGAAAAAGAAATTGAGGAAGTAACTGTGCTTCTTTACTGGAATCATGACTCTCAAGGGGAAAGACACTTCACAATATTATCCTTATGAAATTTTATTTCATAACCTTTATAAATTCTTTTTAGCTATGTTTATCGAAGTATATAATTGAAACATTTTAATTATGATTATTGTTATAGTTGCGGTTGATTATAGCCTAGAGGTAGCTATAGTTGCTCACTTTCAACTATAAGATAGTTAACATTTGTTAGTTTAATTAGGATCGCTATATAAAGTTTATTTTATATTTATTGTAATCAACTTTTCTTACTCTATCTTTCATTTTTTGAATAAATTTTTTTCATTCTATTAATTCTAAATAATCAATCTTTTTCTCAATTGATTTCACTTTTTATTGGGCACTATAATCGCTTTCAACATGGTATCAGAGTCGTACGATCCACCAAGAATGCTCTACCGCATCCTTTAGATTTTGTTATGTGTCCAGTTGCTTCTTGCTATTCATGGAAGTGGCGGTCACTTCCTTTTTTGCAATACAAACTTGGACGTTGTTCATATGTGGTTTTCCATGATTTTCGATTTCAACCTCGTACTTGTTTCATTGTGATTCTCATTTCTTGTTGAATTTTTTTTTTATGTTTTTGGCTCAATTTTCTGTTGTTATGTCAAATGTAAGTTATAAGTCTCACATGATCAAAAAATTCATTCCAAAAGGCAATACTAATTCCCAGTCAATCCAAAGTTGTGCCCCAAACATGTCCAAAATGGTAACATTAAGAAAATAAATGTTGGGTAGTCTCCTCCAATCTGCAGTTGTTGACGCATTGTTGGATTTCAGTAGTAGCATCCCTTACCTAACATGATTGTCCATTGTTGGTAATCTCATATTCTACACAATCTCCATACAATAAGAGAAACCTTCAATGGAACTAATTTATTCCAGATAACGTGGTAGAATGGAAAGAAATTGTCATTCCCATTTTTTCATCAAAACCATGTACACCTCATTGACAAAATATCTATCATTGTTAGTATTGTTCAACACTCAGTTATCAACCACATTATCCTTCGCAGAAACGATATCCATCAAAGAAAGACAATATACAACAATTTCTTCCACCCACATGAAAAGATTCCTCTTTAAACTCCAACCCCAACCTCCCACCTCAACACCTAGCCTAACATATCTACACCTATTACCTATTTATCTAAGGTCACTTGAAATAGTTGTGGATAATGCACACACAACAAACCACCTAGAACCCACAAATCATGCCAAGAGGATGTATCTTTATCGCCCTAATAACTCAGAACAAGTTTTGTTTTGAAACAAAGGAAGAATGCTAAACACACTTTCACCAAAAAAAAATGCTAAATACACCAAAATTTTGGGAGAGAGAGTAAATACATTCTGCAATAGTGAACAAAATACATTTTGAAGTCCCACATTGGAATATTTATAGTGAATAGTATGGAGAAAGAAGTATAAAAGAGAAGTGTGTGTGTCATTCCAATATACTTACCTGGATGGGGTCAATGGGTGATCAAGATATCCCATGGCCTAGGCAAGTGACCTTCATTGCACTTAGAAGGGGTGCTAGCCTAAGGTCTACCCATGTGGTGGAGCCTACATCATAATTTGTTGCAGTAGGGGCTTGCGTTCGCGCGACCCCTTCCAACATTTCTTTTAAAAAAGTTAATTTCTTAGTTTGCATGTACATGTGGTTTTTGATCATTATCCTACCAATCTCTACAAAGGGCTTATAAGGATGATTTACACTATTTAGGAGATGGTTGAAGTACCAAATATTGTCTTAACACTATCAACTTAATTATACCAATTCTACGTTTAAAGTTTAACTCTTACAAGTTACAAGTGCCTTTTGATTCCAAAGAATCATTTCTTTGTGTTGCTTCGGAATTCCAAATTCATTATGTAGATATACATGCTGATTAATTCTAAATCATTTTTCCTCTCTTGGAATCAAAAAGGTCTTAAATTCTATCTACTAAAAAAAAGGTCAATAAAGATCATATTATTACTTCCTTACGTAAGCATTAAAACATAATATGACACCAAAGAGTAAAAAGGCAAATATAAATAATATGAAAAATGTCCGGTGTACACTCATAGGAATGTATACATCTTAAGAGATAAAAATAATAATATGATATAAATGATATGTTGATCATATGAAAGAAAGAGAAAGATAGACGTAAAATAAAGTGTTGATTTGATGTATGAAAATTTAGAGTATATGTGTATCATTGTTTTTGTCTTGGTTAATTGCTTCCGGAAAACATAGGATTTTACAAACATGTAACTTAATGTACAATGGTACTGTTTGAAAAAACTTGTGTCTGCTATGAATTTTATATGCCCATAATTTGTCTTTATTTTTCTTTGATGTCAATAGACATTTTATCATCTAACTCCTTGTACAAAACTTCTTATACACGTAATAAATAATTGGATTTTTGTAGTTTTTTGTTCAATCCAAAGAATGGGGAATAAGTAATAATAGACATTCGTTTCAGACAAAGAGTGATGAATGATGATTTGGAAGCAAAATTTTGTAGTCCCACATTGCTAATAAGAGAAATATATGAGCTTCGAAGTTATATAAAAAAACAGTTTATCTATGATAGAAACCATCTTTGCGCTTGGGGCAATGACGCGGCTAGTGAGGTAATAACAGAGGCGCGTCTATTGCTGGTTGAAAACTATTTCCAAACCCCCTCATTGGCTTGAGTTAACTCAAGCTTTTGAGAATTTTTGGAAGGACTCTCTTTGGGGTAAAGTCCTACGATTATAGTTCAATATTTTTTTGTTCATTGATCTATTTTATGATGTTTAAGTGAGTATAAATTTCATTGTATTTATTTGTTATGGTTGAGTTCATTTTACATTTTTATTAAGTTTTTATGTTTTGAAAGGCTTGGAATGCATATGATGATTTAAAAAATATTTAAATGAAATAATATTATTACTATTTAGATAAATATTAGCCTCATAGTAAATTGAAGTTTTAATGGTTTCAAATAAATATATTATTTAGTAAATTAAAATAACATAATAATACAAATGAAATTAACTTCATCAATAGTCTAAGATGTTGTAAATATGATTGTCAATTCAAGTATTATAAACTTCAAATTATTTTTATAATCTAGAATACGGCCTGTGCGTTGCGCATTATATATAGACTTTAATATATTAGTATTATTGTGAATAAGATTTTAAAATTTTAAAAATAATATAATTTATTGATTTTGTTTGTAGAGTATTTTTTTCAAGTGAATTTATTTGAGTAATTATTATATATGAGTTTATAAACACACATTTGAGAATATGTAGATTTTTTTGGAGATCATAATTGCAAGTAATTCATATATTAAATTTTACTGATTGAATTATTATTGTTAAAATTTAGTTACATTTTAATAAATGAATAGGATTTGAAACTAATAAAAAAATATTAAAATGTTTGATAAACCGATTTATAATTTAATATTTTATATCACATTTCATTCATTAAAGATTATGAGAATATAGAATAAAAAGAATATTATGTAAAAAATATATACGCATTAAAATGTAGTAATAAATATAAAGTCAATAGTATATTAACCATTAATCATTTATGGTCTATATGATAGATCAAATAATCTATTAAAATTAATATGTTAATCAATAATCTATTAAAATTTACATCTTTCTAATTATTACATTATTTTAAAGAAATATTAATTGATAAACATTCATCACTCTCTCAAATGTTCAACTAAGAAATAAATCATTCTCTCAAATGTGTGGTTAGGATGCATAAAACCAAAAATAAGAATTAATTTTTCAAATAAACCCATAGTAAAGACCATCCTACAAACAAAGTGTATAAATTATATTTCGTATTAATAATCTTAAAAAGTATTTTAATAAATATTAATACATGTAATTATCTACCGTAAAATTAGATTAGTCATACTTTTTTTTACCCGTGTTGTCATGTAATTATAATTTTAAAATGATTGAGCATGAAATTGATCTAAGTTGGGACATTCAGATGATGACACAAAATGGAGAATGCAAAGTAAAAAATAGAATTATAAATGAAACAAATAAGTGTTATTTTAATCGGAGTAAAAATAGTTGTGACTAACCTTTTAATTTAACTTTAGTTGCTCTTTTATTATAAAATATAAAAAGTGGAAGAATACATCTAAATTTATTGTCAAAATATTGTTAGAAAAATATATATATATATATATATATATATATATATATATATATATATGAATTTTTTCATTTGGTATTTATTTCATTCTATCGTATGAGACTTCTATACAATCTGACTTGTGAATTTTCACAAACAACTCTCGTGTATGTACTATTGAGTAAAAGTAAAACAGATTTAGAAACTTAAAATATATAGTATTTTAAAAAATTTTGACAACATAAAACATCTCTGTAAAAAAAACAAATAATTTCTTAATTTACCATTTAAATAATATATGATACAAAATAATTTTAACAAATTATATCTGTCATTGTCTTCCAATTTATAAATAAACATAAATAACATATGATACACAATAATTTTCACAAATTGTTGTCATTTGTATATTTTTTGAGAAGCATTTAAAATGACCAATATATTAATTGGAGTTAAAACCATAAAAAAATTGTTACCAATAATGATGTAGGAGCAATGAGTGTTGAGTAACTAATATTGGTTGTACTTTAATTTGTAATAATAGTAGTTAAATGTGTGTTAAAGCAAATTAGAGGTGGAATAATAAGGAGGATGAAATAGTACCTTCTTTTAGACGTGCCACATAAGATTTTTGTTGAGGTGTCAATATTTGAATGAAATGGCACAATATTGGATGATGTGTATGTGGGAGTCTATTTTAATATACTATAATAGATATTAATTGGAGTTAAAACCATAGAAAAATTGTTACCAATAATGATGTAGGAGCAATGAGTGTTGAGTAACTAATATTGATTGTGCTTTAATTTGTAACTCATGACACATGAATAGTTATACATAATATTAGATGCTAAATAGTAATAATAGTAGTTAAATGTGTGTTAAAGCAAATTAGAGGTGGAATAATAAGGAGGATGGAAGAGGGAGGATGAAATAGTACCTTCTTTTAGACGTGCCACATAAGATTTTTGTTGAGGTGTCAATATTTGAATAAAATGACACAATATTAGATGATATGTATGTGGGAATCTATTTTAATATATTATAATAGATAGCCTACTAGAGAACCACCCATTTGGGTTCCATCAGACATAGTCTTTATTTTCCACCTCACTAATGAGAGGTTTTTAAACTAGTATCTCCTTATTAATCTTCATCCTCAATTTATCTAATAATGTAGAATTCAACACTTGCAAGTTACACATACTCAGGCCTCTTTTTCAAAATTAAACACTCTTAATCTCATTTAACTCCTCTCCAACCCCTACGAGAAAGATTTAACAAGAGATTCAACTTTAGAAATAGTACTTAAAAGATCCTTTAAGTGTAGTACCTCAATTTGGTCCAAGAATATGTTCAATAATTATTTTACGATTATGCATATAATAGTATGTTTAATAATTATTATAAAAAATTTAAAAAATCATCATAAATTTTATTTTATTTGGTTATGGTTAGCCACATTTGTATGACAATCTTATTTTATTTGGTTAGCCACATTTGGTATGCCAATTTTCGTTTTTTATTTGGTTAGCCACATATTTTTATCAGCCACATTTTTATGCCAATTTTCATTTTATTTGGTCTACCAAATTTCTTTTATTTGGTCTGCCAAATTTCTTTTATTTGGTCTGAAACACACATCAGCAGCACACAATGCTAACACACAGCACCACACGCAACCTACATGGGCTTCCTACTTTCCTGCACTTTTCACAATGGCTTCCTCTACCTGCAAAATAGGAACACACATCTCAGCAACACTTTTATTTTCAAAATCACAAACATGCTACAAACAAGTTTATTGCCTATCACAAACATGCTACAAACCAGTTTATTGCCTAAACTGATTTATTTTTTAGCCTAATAAGGCAATTAATTGTAAAATCTGTGTACTCATTGAAAAGTGGAAAACACTTTTTCCTTAATTATACATTGCTTAAAATTTGTTAAAAAAAACAATACAAAATCCAGTTAAAATTGGTTGTAAAACAATACACAATCCAGAGCTCAAATTTATCTACTGATCAGAAGCATTCACCATTTTACTTATAAATTGAGACAAAAAAAATCAAAGGGGGGGAGGATTTTTGAATAGATTTGAGATTAACACTACTGATAAAAAAAAAACACATACCAAGAAGGAGAAGAGGAAGAAATCAGATCAGTAACAAACATCAAACTCAAAAAACGCAAAGGTATTTTTCTATTACTTTCCTTTTGGTAATTTTCTATTACTTTCCTTTTGGCCTAGGTCATGACTTAGGCGCATATATATATATATATATATACACATTTGTTTCTCACGTTTTATTTTTAAAATAAAAATTGATAAAATATTCTGAAAATGATTAAATTAGATGTGACATCTTTTTACTTCTTAAATTTTTCGAGGCACGAGTTATACGACTAGATAGTCTTAAAACTTGAATTTTAAAATATTATTCAAATCAAACCAATTCTTTTTTTTTTCAAAACCTTTTTATCAACAACAAAACACAATTTCTTTAAAAGCAGCCAACACATCCGCATTTTCTACCTAAGAACTACGTAGCTTTGATTTCTCCATCGCAGTGGGAGATACGTAGGAGCAAGATCACACTCTTGTCAAGAATAATAACAAAAACTTTTTTTCTCTCTATATTTTAAATGTATTTTTATCATTAGATTATTTTCGTAAAAAATACTATATTTGCATTTTAAAAAGGAGAAATAAATATATTTAAGTTAATATTAATTTTGCACAATTAATTATAGATGTCGTAGGGTGCTAATACCTTCCCTACGCATAATCGACTCCCGAACTCAAAATTTGGTTTCAAAGACCATTTTTTATTTTATTTTTATTTTTAAGGGTTTTCCAATATTTTTCCTATTTTAAAATAAACTTTGGTGGCGACTCCATTGAATTCGAGAAACACTCGAAATTTTAGGCTGCGACAGCTGGCGACTCCACTGGGAACTGTTAGAGAATCAAGCCTAACATAATTAATTGTGCAATTTTTTTTAACTTCTTTTATATTTATCCTTTCATTTTCTTTACTTTATGCCTTTATTGTGTATTAGTTATTTTCTTGTAGTCATTATCTTTATATGTAATATATATATATATATATATATATATATATATATATATATATATATATATATATATTTATTTATTTATATATGTGTGTTGAGTATTTTACATCGTTTATTGGATTGTGATTCTCTTCACACACTACACGTTCACTTACACACACACTTATGAGTGAGACCCTATACCCGGGCCTGAGTGAAGCTTAAGTTTAGTTAGGGGTTTAGTGGTAATCATGTTGGATGTACTTCCTATTTGGTTATTGCGAAAATCTCGTCTAGAGTGTGACTCCATTGAAAATACCTACATTTTGGATGTACTTCCTATTTGTAGTGATGTTTCAATACGAGTACTTGGCTCTAGAGACCAATGAATTTTAGGACTATAGAACCCGCCCAGGAAAGAATTCACGAATTTAGAAGCTTATAGACTTTAAAATTTCTCTAATCTTGGTTAGAATGCATCTAAGTCATATCCTAGCTTTCTTGCTTTTAAATGGAAATTTTTTTTTTCTCTACCATCCGACGTTGGTATACCTCTCATTTTTTTTGTTGCATCAATGCAACTAGCTTTCATCATTAATGATAAAGTTAAATTTTTCTAGTACCATGCATTTCTTTCATGCATTAAAAAATTATTTTCAACATCATACCATACATTATTCATAATCATTCATTATTATGTAGTTCCATTAGAGAACCGTTTTTAATCAAAGATATCCACACCTTAGCTTTGAATTCAATGGTTCTCTAATACCTGCATGCATGCATATAAATCTTCATGTTTTAACTAGCATCATATGATCTTTCAGAAAAAATCAATAAAGCTGTTTCCCCGACACCCTTATCGGACTCGCGCAAACTCCAAGATCATGGACGAACTTGAGCAAAACCAAGAAGTGATGAGAGCGGATGTTAGCCAATTGAAGGACAAGGTTGATAGAATCCTAGAGGCTATACAGGCTTTGACAATGAAGGATAATACAGATAGGAATCCTCCAACTACAAATGAAGAACACCAAGCTACCCCATCTCACCAACAGGCTTTACCCTAACTACCCAACAATTTCGCGCGCCAGCCATGCAATTTCCTATGTATGGTCTTCCACCTGATTATACTCCGCCCATAGTCATCAACCTCATGGACAATAACCCAAACCATTCAACTATCAACACACAAAGCCTAAACCAACCACAAATCCCATCTCCCATGGGCTACGTGCCACCCCAAAATACTATACTCTCAGAAAATATTCCATTTAGCGCACCCCAAGTACCCCATTTCGATGCTAACGAAAATTGGCAACAACCTCATGTTGGTGACGATACACAGTCGAAAAAAAAATTCCATGTTATAGAAGAACGAATAAAAGCAATTGAAGGAAGTAATGTCTATGGTCTCGAAGCTTTTGATATGTGTTTGGTTTCCGATGTGGTGATCCCTTCAAAATTCAAGATACCTGAGTTTGAAAAATACAAAGGTGTCACATGTCCTAAAAACCATCTAACCATGTATTGTAGAAAAATGGTTTCTCATGCTCATAATGACAAACTTCTCATCCATTTTTTTCAAGACAGTTTAAGTGGGGCATCATTAAATTGGTATATGCATCTCGAGCGAAATCGAATCCGTTCGTGGAAAGATTTGGTTGATGCCTTCCTGAAACAATACAGGTATAACATTGACATAGCCCCTGACAGGATGCAACTGCAAAATTCGTTGAAAAAGGACAATGAAACATTCAAAGAATATGCACAACGGTGGAGAGAAGTGGCATCGCAAGTAGATCCTCCTTTATCTGAAAGGGAAATGGTTGGTATGTTTATGGATACTGTTCAGTCTCCCTATTATGATAAGATGATTGGGAGTATGTCATCAAACTTTTCTGACATGGTCATGATAGGAGAAAAAGTAGAAAGTGGCATGAGAAGTGGTAAGATCGTATGTGCAGCGAGCGGTGTGAAGAAACCCCAGATGGGATTCACAAAGAAGAAAGAAGGGGATGTTAACGCTGTAATGGCAAACCCAATGGTCTCTTATTCTCCAGCCATGAATTCTTATCGACCTCCGAATTTTCAGCCTCCGGTACCCCAAATTCCCTACATTCCTTATCCATATGTGGCTGCAACCTCACAAGCTCCATACCCTCAATATCACTCTTCAAGGCCACCTCTTTATCAACCACCTTTGGTCCAACCCCCACCTGTCATGTTTTCCCAACAAAACCAACGAAACCAGAATCCAAACCCGAATCAACACAAACCACCAATCAATCGAGAAAAGAAGATAACCCATTTTGACCCAATTCCCGTGAGATACAGTCAATTGCTGCCTCATCTACTCTATAATTCAATGGTAGTCTTGAGACCAATGAAACCTCTTGAACCACCATTCCCAAAGTGGTATAACCCAAACGCCAAATGTGAATACCATGTTGGAGCTGTATGGCATTCCATTGAAGATTGCCAATCCCTAAAATCTAAAGTGCAAGAATTGGTTAATGCAAAATGGCTTACCTTCAAGGAAGACGGTCCCAACGTAGGGAGTAATCCCTTACCGGGCCACAAAGATACCTTTGTCAATGTCATGGAAGATGAGATAGTATATGCTGACCATGTGGTTGTTGCGGAAGAAGAGGATCATGTTGATGGTGATACCCTCAAATTGGTGTACCCTTGTCCTCCAAACACTAGTCTCAACAATTGGAAGATCATCAAATTTCCCGTGTTTGTTAATTCATGTTCAAAGTAATTGTGTATTTTAACTCCTTTTGCTATGCCCAAGGCTATAAGGATAACTAATTAGGGCACATGTATTTCAATTCCGTACTTATTATCAACAAATGCATTTTTGAATTCTTCAACTGTTTTTGTTTTTCTCTCTTCTTTTTTTGGCAATCTTTATTCATATTTTCTTTTTCCTTTTTCTTCGTAATTTAAACAATGCATTTTTGAATTCTTCAACTGCTTTAGTTTTTCTCTTTTCTTTTTTTGGCAATCTTTATTCATATTTTCTTTTTCCTTTTTCTTCTTAATTTAAACAATGCAGAGTCGAAAACGAATATGTTGAAAATAGCAGCGCTAGAACCCATTCTTGTAATTTTGAACGCCTAATTAATCATGCTGATGAGGATTGTGAAGACGATTGTGAGCCTCCCCCAGAACTAGAAAGTTTAATTGAACAAGAAGCTAAGATAATCCAACCCTATCAAGAACCTGTTGAGGTGATCAATTTAGGGACTGAGCATGATAAGAAAGAAATTAAAATTGGAATGTCTATGAAAGAAACTGAACGAGAAAAGTTGGTTAAACTTTTATTTGATTATGTGGATGTCTTTGCATGGTCATACCAAGATATGCCTGGGCTAGATACTAATATAGTTGAACACAAGCTACCATTCAAGCCCGAACGTGCTCCAATTAAACAAAAATTGAGGAGGATGAGGCCTGATATGTCACTTAAAATTAGAGAAGAGGTCAAGAAGCAATTTGATGCTGGTTTCTTAGCAGTAGCAAAATATCCTCAATGGGTTGCTAATATTGTCCCAGTTCCAAAAAAGGATGGAAAGGTTCGAATGTGTGTTGATTATCGGGATTTAAATAAAGCTAGTCCTAAAGATGATTTTCCTTTACCTCACATTGATGTCCTAGTAGATAACTGCTCAATATTCTCTTTTCTCCTTCATGGATGGCTTATCAAGGTATAATCAAATCAAGATGGCTCCCGAAGATATGGAGAAAACTACATTCATCACACAATGGGGGACTTTCTATTATAAAGTGATGCCATTTGGATTGAAGAATGCTGGGGCAACCTATCAAAGAGCAATGGTAACTTTGTTTCATGACATGATGCATAAGGAAATAGAGGTTTACGTGGACGATATGATTGCCAAATCTCGGACCAAAGAAGACCATGTTGTTAACCTTAAAAAGTTATTTGTGCGACTAAGGAAGTTCAGACTCCGTTTAAACCCTGCTAAATGCACTTTTGGTGTAAAATCAGGCAAGTTACTTGGTTTTATCGTTAGTCAAAAAGGGATAGAAGTGGACCCAGATAAAGTAAGAGCAATACAAGAAATGCCCGCTCCACGCACGAAAAAAGAAGTTCGTGGCTTTTTGGGTAGATTGAATTACATTGCCAGGTTCATATCGCATCTCACCGCTACATGCGAGGCAATTTTCAAGTTGTTGCGTAAAGACCAAAAGGTTGAATGGAATGAGAATTGTCAAAAAGCTTTTGAAAAGATTAAGCAGTACTTGTCAAAACCTCCAATCTTAGTACCTCCTGTTCCTGGGAAACCGCTTATTATGTACTTAACAGTACTTGACGAGTTAATGGGTTGTGTATTGGGGCAGCATGATGAATCCGGTAAGAAAGAACATGCTATCTATTATTTGAGCAAAAAGTTCACCAGCTGTGAAACAAGGTATTCACTCCTTGAACGAACATGTTGCGCATTAGCATGGGCTGCTCGTCGGTTGAGGCAATACATGTTATGTCATACAACTTGGTTGGTATATAAAATGGACCCAATTAAGTACATCTTTGAGAAACCTGCTCTTACTGGAAGGATTGCCCGTTGGCAGATGTTGTTATCAGAATACGATTTGGTATACGTTACACAAAAAGCCATGAAAGGAAGCGCCCTAGCAGAGTACCTGGCCCAACAACCTGTAGAAGATTATCAATCAATGCAGTGTGAATTCGCCGATGAAGGCATAATGAATTTATTTGAAGAGACTGAATCATCTGATAGAGAAAAATGGACGTTGGTGTTTGATGGTGTTTCTAACGCGTTACGACATGGAATTGGGGCCATTTTGATTTCCCCAGAGAACCAGTTCACTCCATTTACTGCTAGGTTGTGTGTTGATTGCACAAATAATATTGCAGAATATGAGGCATGTGTTATGGGCATTAAAGCAGCTATTGAATTAAAAGCAAAAGTTCTTGAGGTATATGGAGACTCATTGTTGGTCATCTATCAAACGAAAGGAGAGTGAGAAACGCGAGATTCCAAATTGATTCCGTATCATACCCATATCAAAGAATTGACAGAACAATTCGAGAAGATTACTTTTCACCATATCCCTGGAGAAGAAAACCAATTAGCTGATGCCCTGGCCACATTGTCGTCAATGTTCAAAATAAGCACCGGTCATGACGTGCCGGTCATAAAAATTCAACAAAGGGAAAACCTGCATAATGTTTATCAATAGAAGAAGAGTCTGACGGCAAGCCATGGTTTTATGATATCAAATCCTATGTCAAGAATAAGGAATATCCATTGGGTATTTCAGAGAACGACAAAAGGGTTTTAAGGAGGTTGTCAATGAACTTCTTAAATGGTGAGGTGCTTTATAAGAGAAATCATGATATGGTTCTCCTCAGATGCGTGGATAAATCGGAAGTAGAGAAAATCATTCAAGAGGTTCACGAAGGTTCTTCCGGAACTCATGCAAATGGGCACGCTATGGCGAGAAAAATCTTAAGGGCTGGCTACTATTGGTTGACCATGGAGTCCGATTGCTTTAGTTACGTAAAGAAATGTCATAAATGTCAAATCTATGCTGACAAAGTACATCTACCGCCCACCTCTCTGAACGTTTTAACATCACCATGACCATTTTCAATGTGGGGGATAGATGTTATTGGACTCATCGAGCCTAAAGCTTCGAATGGACACCGATTTATCCTAGTAGCTATTGATTATTTCACAAAATGGATTGAAGCCGCTTCTTAAGCCAATGTGACGAGAAGTGTGGTTGTCAGATTCATCAAAAGAGAATTGATTTGTCGATATGGCTTGCCAAATAAGATCATCACTAACAATGCGACCAATCTAAATAATAAGGATTGGGACTGTAGAAGCAGCAAATAAAAATATCAAAAAGATCATACAAAAGATGGTGGAGACATATAAGGATTGGCATGAAATGCTTCCCTTTGCATTACACGGTTATAGAACCTCTGTTCGCACCTCAACAGGGGCAACTCCTTTCTCATTAGTGTATGGAATGGAAGCGGTACTTCCCATTGAAGTTGAAATTCCCTCGATCAAAGTCCTGATGGAAACAAAACTAGAAGAGGCCGAATGGGTTTAATCATGATATGACCAATTGAATCTCATAGAAGAGAAGAGAATGATAGCTTTGTGCCATGGCCAACTATATCAAAGAAGACTTAAAAAAGCATATGAGAAAAAAGTTCGTCCTCGAGAGTTTCAAGAAGGAGACATAGTGTTAAAGAAAATATTGCCCATAAAAAGGGATTCTCGTGGAAAATGGACCCCGAACTACGAAAGACCATATGTTGTGAAAAAAGCTTTCTCTGGGGGAGCTCTAATACTTGCAGAAATGGATGGAGATGAGCTTCCACTTCCAATAAACTCAGATGCAGTCAAAAAATATTATGCTTAAAAAAAGAACAAAAAAAAATTGAAAAAATAGGCTCGCTAGGTTGAAAACCTGAAAAGGCGACCTAGGCAAAAATTAGAGCATCCCGATGGATTGAAAACTTGAAAGAGCGATCCATACAAAAGTTAAGGATAACAAAAAGATCAAGTTGTTCAAACTGGGGCATTTTATTATTCTTAGAAGTCCTAAATTACAGGAATGACTAGTGTTGTTATCTCTCCAACTATAGCTAAACACATTCATCCCTACATTGTAACCTTTAGTTTAATTGTATTATTCTCAAAGTAATGAATGTACATTTTCCAATCTTGTCATTCGATGCTATACATTACCCTCTTTCTAAGCTAATTCAGCCTCATGTTTTTTGGTTCTAGTATTTTTTTTTAAAAATGTTATTTTATGATAATAAATTTTTGGAATCAGAAATATGTGTAAATATAAAAAAAATATTTTAATTATTTTGACACTTGAAAAATATATACATGGGAACTCGATAGATTCTCAACATATGTGGGGTATAAAAAAAAAAAAAAGATAATTATTTTAAACAATGCATTCGCCTCGAAAAAAGGGGGAAGTCATACAAGATATACCAGAGTTATCATGCAAAGAACGGTTGTCATCTTCATTGAGCCATTGAATCTTGTAGGCGTATAAAGTCGCATAAGGATCAGGGAACCAAAAAAATAAAAAATAAAAAAAAGAAAAGAATTTATCTACATTGCATGCATCTTACATTTTTCATGTAGTCACACATCATCTATGCATCTTCATTCATATTTTAAATATACTCAACAACCTTGTGCAATGCATAATGAATGAGTCATGCATATCTTATATTTATACTTTATTTATACTCAACAACTTTTGTGTCACATTGTTCATTATACGTTTGCGTTGCAATTACCATAAACATGTTTATCTTTTATTTGTTTATTTTATTTTATTTTTATTATTTTATTTTATTTATCTATATATATATAAGACAAAAAAAAACAAATTTCTTTCTATATATACTTTCTAAACTGGACCTACATGTTTGTTTATGGTCATCATTTTATTAATATCGATCTACGCACCGGTAACCAATCCGAAGACGATCATTTTATTTATGTCGATCTACGCATCGGTAACCAATCCGAAGACGATCATTTTATTTATGTCGATCTACACATCGGTAACCAATCCGAAGACGATCATTTTATTTACATCGATCTACGCATCGGTAACCAATCCGAAGACGATCATTTTATTTATGTCGATCTACGCATCGGTAACCAATCCGAAGACGATCATTTTATTTACATCGATCTACGCATCGGTAACCAATCTGCAAACGATCATTTTATTTATGTCGATCTACGCATTGGTAACCAATCCGAAGACGATCATTTTATTAATGTCGATCTACGCATCGGTAATCAATCCGAAGACGATCATTTTTTTAATGTCGATCTACGCATCGGTAGCCAATCCGAAGACGATCATTTTATTTATGTCGATCTACGCATCAGTAACCAATCCAAAGACGATCATGTTTTTATTTATGTGCATCGGAAACTATTTTCATTTTGCCTGTTTTCGAAATTAATTTACATTTATATAAAATTTAGGTCCTTATATTTAATTATTTTTTACTAGTAAAATATAATTAAATAGGGGCAGCTGTAGTATCTCAATTTTGTCCAAGAATATGTTCAATAATTATTTTACGATTATGCATATAATAATATGTTTAATAATTATTATCAAACATTTAAAAAATCATCATAAGTTTTATTTTATTTGGTTATGGTTAGCCACATTTGTATGACAATCTTATTTTATTTGGTTAGCCACATTTGGTATGCCAATTTTCATTTTTTATTTGGTTAGCCACATTTTTATGCCAATTTTCATTTTATTTGGTCTGCTAAATTTCTTTTATTTCGTTTGCCAAATTTCTTTTATTTAGTCTGAAACACACATCAACAGCACACAATGCTAACACACAGCACCACACGCAACCTACACGGGCTTCCTACTTTCCTGCACAATACAAAATTTGTTTAAAATTTGTTAAAAAAACAATAAAAAATCCAATTAAAATTGGTTGTAAAACAATACAAAATCCAGAGCTCAAATTTATCTACTGATCAGAAGCATTCACCATTTTACTTATAAATTGAGACAAAAAAAATCAAAGGGGGGAGGATTTTTGAATAGATTTGAGATTAACACTACTGATAAAAAAAACACATACCAAGAAGGAGAAGAGGAAGAAATCAGGAGAAGAGGAAGAAATCAGATCAGTAACAAACATCAAACACAAAAAACGCAAAGGTATTTTTCTATTACTTTCCTTTTGGCCTGCGTGTTTTTTTTCTTCTCTCCTGTTTCCTCCATCGCCGCCGCTCTGGCTTTGGCAAGCCTAGTGAATTAGGTCATGACTTAGGCGCATATATATATATATATATATATATATATATATATATATATATATATATATTATTATATGGTATGTTTTGTTTCTCACGTTTTATTTTTATATACTAACATTAACTTACAACCTGGCCTTCATGTTTATTTTTATATATTAACATTTAGCTTACAGCCTGGCCTTCACATTTCATTTTATCCTTTTTAATGCTTTAGGTGTTTTAGCAATTTTTTTATTTTATTTTTGTTTTTAATAAGTCTCTTTTTTATATAATTACTATTTAATAATTGTTAAATCCTTTAAAATAATAAAAAACACAAAGATTTTTTTAATGAAGGTTGAATAAATGTGTCATTTTTTATATGAGTTTGTCATGACATAGATCGTATAATTTGATAGTTCTAAAATTCATTTTTATATACAAATTAATTAAAAGTTAATTTTTTTTTATTATATTAAAGATTTAATTAGATGTGACATCTTTTTAATCTTTGAGTTGTTAGGACACAAGTGGTACAACTTGATAGTTCTAAAACTCTCTTAATTTATTTATTTATTATTATTATTATTATTATTATTACTATTATTTTATTTTTATTTTTTTAATAAATTAATCTAAAATCAATTTATAAATTTGTGCAATTAGATGTGGTATTATTTTTTATATTTGAGTTGTTATGACACATTTTGTACAATTCGGTGTTTTTCTTTTAATTCATATCTAAACCAAAAATGATAAATTATTCCTAAAAGGATTAAATTAGATGTGACATCTTTTTACTCCTTAAAATTTTCGAGATACCAGTTATACTACTTGACAATTTTAAAACTTAATATTTAAAACCGAAAAATGATAAACTATTCTTAAAAGGATTAAATTAGATGTTTCATCTTTTTACTGCTTAAATTTTTCGAGATACCGGTTATACTACTTGACAATTTTAAGACTTAATATTTAAAATCAAAAATGATAAAATATTCTTAAAATGATTAAATTAGATGTGACATCTTTTTATTCCTTAAATTTTTCGAGGCACGAGTTATACGACTAGATAGTCTTAAAACTTGAATTTTAAAATATTATTCAAATCAAACCAAATTTTTTTTTCAAAACCTTTTTATCAACAACAAAACACAATTTCTTTAAAAGCAGCCAACACATCCGCATTTTTTACCAAAGAACTACGTAGCTTTGATTTCTCCATCGCACCGGGAGATACGTAGGAGCAAGATCGCACTCTTGTCAAGCATAATAACAAAAACTTTTTTTTCTCTCTATATTTTAAATGTATTTTTATCATTAGATTATTTTCGTAAAAAATATTATATTTGCATTTTAAAAAGGAGAAATAAATATATTTAAGTTAATATTAATTTTGCACAATTAATTATAGGTAACCGTTTTTTAACGGATGTCGTAGGGTGCTAATACCTTCCCTACGCATAATCGACTCCCGAACTCAAAATTTGGTTTCAAAGACCATTTTTTATTTTATTTTTATTTTTAAGTGTTTTTCAATATTTTTCCTATTTTAAAATAAACTTTGGTGGCGACTCCTTTAAATTCGAAAAATACTCAAAATTTTAGACCGCGACATTAAGAAGGAAAGAAAATAAATAGATAATGCAGACAAAACATTCTTTTAAAAGCACGATGCAGCCTGCCATAGATAAGTTACATTTTTTCAACCATATAGTCTTCCACAAGTTCTATCAATCAGCGACTTTCAAAATACCAATTTACGACGACTATCCCATTGGACAAAGTAAGATAATCAAAAGGGATTTTTTTTAATAATAATTTTCTACAATTAAGCATTTCTATTGCTTCTTCAACCTAAGCGCTATCATATTAATATGGAAAATTTATACACTCCATGATCCAACTACTCCATAAATTTGGGTAACTCATTCTATGCATCACCATGTTCAAGTAGTCCTATTCCATCCACTCATAGACTTTTCAAAATTCAACTTTAAACATGAGTAGGTATTTCTTCTTCCTCTTTACCTCATCCAACACTTCTTTTTCTATTAAAATTCCATTCAGAATTGGTCGCCCTATGATAAACGCATATTGGACTTCGACCATCACTTTTCCTACGAATAAGAGCAGATCTTCTTAGGAGCGAGGGGAGGCCACGACCATCCCAAAATTTTCTTCTTCGGTAAAAGTAAGTATACCTACAAAAATATTTATCTATAATATATGGTATATATAACGAATGTCTCGCTAACTATTTCAAACTGTGGAGTGGTTATGTGGTAATGGAGACTTTTATAAATCTTATGTCAACAAAAATGTAAATACATGGATTCGAATTGGAAGATAAAATATATGAGATTAATCGTAAATATTTTATCTCCTACGAACCTCCTCCTCTCAGTCTCTTAGCTAACACCCTATACATGAATCCAAATAAAGATATGGTACACCAATCATTAAACTTCTTAGAATTATCCTTTTTTGGAATTAATACAATGAATGTATAATTTGACCCCTCACCAAGTGCTCATTAGAATGGAATTCATTCATAAATCTTATAAGTCTCCTTTTATGTCATCCCAAAACTCCTTCTCAAAACCAAAGTTAATTCCATCTAGACCAAAGCTTTTGTAGCACAATCTCAATACATTTGTTTGACTTCCTTCTCCTTAAAAGCTTGCACCAACCGACCAACATCAAAAGCATCAATCGACGAAAATCTCATATTATCAAGTTTAAGTTTTATTAATTTGTTGAATTTTAAATGTGACCAAAATGATTGAAAATGGTCTCCCTAATTCCATCAACCCCTTAACTCTCACCCTCCAACCTCAATACTTAGAACATAATTAAGAAGGTACAAATACGAGAAGGGGAGTTGAAATGTGTTTGCTAAAGTTGACAACTTTTTGATAATTTATAAATAAATAATACAAACTAGTTTGGTTTTGGTAACTTACTTAAACTAGAAGCAATCAGATTCAGAGGTAGCAAGCAATGAAAGCATAAATAATTTGACACGTAGATTTATCCTAGTTCACCACTAACTTGGCTACATCCAATCCCCTCATTCAGAAGGCTTTAATCCACTAATTCAAATATCTTGAATTACAAAGCATCTGACCCTTAAGGTAGTCTTCCCAAGCAGCCTGGCAACCCCAGACTTTTGAGGAACTAACCACCTTGACCTTACAAGCCAAGTCTTCTCCTAACAACCTGACAACCACAGATTGAAGAAGGAATTCAACCAATAGCGGGTTGGATACAAAAGATTGGAACTTGAGTAGTTGCTTCTAACAAAGCTGATAATAATAATAATAATAACTCTCACAATGTAAGAAAAGAACACTCAGAAAATATTTATAACCTGAACAAGTGTTTCTCTCTTTGAACTCTAAAATGAATTGAGAACTTTGAGCTTGAGTTCTTCTACTCTTTTATGCTTTTCGATGCTTTTCTCCTTCAGCCTTGAGT
Organism: Cicer yamashitae; assembly: GCA_037974755.1. Taxonomy (NCBI): domain Eukaryota; kingdom Viridiplantae; phylum Streptophyta; class Magnoliopsida; order Fabales; family Fabaceae; genus Cicer; species Cicer yamashitae. The sequence continues at coordinate 41,356,374 of JBBPBQ010000002.1, forward strand.
GTCTATTTATAGTGAAAATTTGGACTTCAATTTAGTCCTTGTTTAATTCTGAATTGTATCTTGTTTAGATTGAGTTTGTAAATTCTTCAAATTGATTCTATTTCTATTTTGTTTAGATTGAGTTTGTAGACTCTTTAGATTGATTTTGTTTTATATTTGTTCAGATTGCGTTTGTAAATTCTTCAAATCTTCATCAAGTGTTGATCAAATCTTCTTCAAATCTTGACTATATCTTCTTTTCAACTTGGTCAAAGATTATAAATATGAATCAAATCTTATTTTAGATTTTCATCAATTATAAATTTGAATAAAATCTTATTATAGATTTTCTTCAATTATAAATTTGGATCAAATCTTATTTTAGATTTTCTTCAATTATAAATTTGAATCAAATCTTATTTTAGATTTTCTTCAAAAACATGAATCTTTTTTCATACTCTTTGAAGTCAAATATATTGTTGTCATAAAATACTTTTGTTAACATCAAAACTCTAAATGTAAAACCAACTTGGTTCCAACAATCTCCCCTTTTTTATATATTGTTGTCACAATTTTTCTTTATATTTCTTTGACTCCCCCTAACTTAGGGCTCCCTTAAGTCTTAGTATCCTTTTCTCCCCACATTATCAAATATATTTCTTCCCCTTTTGTCATCAGACAAAAAGATTTGAAAGTGAGGATTTTTTTGTTGTTTTTTTTTTGTTTGTCAATTTTTTTTGAATAACATGAATATAATATAGTACAAGAAAATATAAAAACTAATATAGAACTAAACTACTTTAAAGTTATCACAACATCAGTTAGGAATGAAGGTAAGGTTTAGGTTTTTCTTGATGAAGTCAAACCTATCTTCAGGTAGTGGTTTGGTGAATATGTCAGCCCATTGGTGTTCAGTGTCTACAAACTGAATGTTTAGTACCCCTTTTTGAACAAAGTCCCTAATGAAGTGGTGTTTGATCTCTATGTGCTTAGCTCTAGAACGTAAGATAGGATTTTTGGTTAGACAAATGGCAGAAGTGTTGTCACAGTAGATGAGAATGTTAAATTCTAGGATTTTGTAGTTTTCAAGTTGATGTTTCATCCAAAGTAGTTGAGAACTGTAGCCAGCTGCTGAAATGTACTCAGCCTCTGCTCTTGACATTGCAATTGTGTTTTGTCTCTTACTTGACCAAGATATTAAGTTGTCACCTAAAAATGTGTAGTTGCCACTAGTGCTCTGTCTCTCAAGTTTATCTCCAGCATAATCAAAATCATAGTATCCACTAAGTTTGTACTTAGGAGATTTCTTGTAGAACAAGGTAAGGTTGGTAGTGCCTTTTAGGTATCTAAGGATTCTCTTACAAGCAGTTAAATGTGATTCCCTAAGGTCAGCTTGAAATCTTGCACATACATATACACTAAACGTGATGTCAGGTCTGGAAGCAGTAAGGTAATGTAGGGATCCTATCATTCCCCTATCATTCATCTTTTTCAAGTGAACAAGTAGGGTGCATTGGTGTAGCCATAGGTTTGCAATCACTCATCTTAAACTTCCTAATAAGCTCTTTTGTATATTTAGTTTGATGAATGTATATACCTTTTTTACATTGTTGAATTTGTATCCCTAAGAAGAACTTAAGTTCTCCTATCATACTCATTTGAAATTCAAGCTGCATCAATTTAGAAAATTCTTGACAATGAGTGCCATTAGTAGATCCAAAAATAATGTCATCAACATAATAAGAATGTTATCTCCTATTGATTTTCTAAAATGTGTATTATCTACTTGTCCTCTTTCAAAGTTATTTTTAAGCAAGAAGTTACTAAATCTATCATATCATGCCCTAGGTGCTTGTTTTAGACCATACCGAGATTTCCTAAGTTTAAAAACATGATTTCGAAATTCAGAACTTTCAAAACCTAGGGGTTTTTTAACATAGACTTCTTAACTTACATAACCATTTAGAAAAGAACTTTTAACATCCATTTGAAATAATGTAATGTTATTATTTGCTTGTTTCTGAAAACCCACTTGGTTCCAATAATATTCTTCTCTGGTCTAGGTATTAGATTCCAAACATCATTCCTCTCAAATTCATTTAACTCTTCTTGCATTGCAAGAATCCATCCATCATTTGTCAATTCTTCATCAATAGAGGTAGGCTCAATTGATGACATTAAGCTAAACAAACTAGTATCTTTAAGTGATGATCTGGTCCTCAAAGGATCACTTGCACTTGCATTTACTATTCGAAATTCATATAATTAAAAATTTGCACTACTTTCTTTTACAAAATTTCTGCTTGGACCCTTTCATTATAAGTGGACGCAATGGTAGCAACAATACTTGGGAGAACTTGGCCTCCTTAACCTCTCTGCAGGTTCCTAAAGAGACACTATGCATTTCAGTATCCCACCATGGCTGCAGAGGAGCTCAAAAGCATAAGATTGAACTTCAGCAACAAATTCACCAAAATTTGTAATAGGTTCTTAGTTATCAGAGGAAATATGCCAGCATTTCACGTCATTCCCATCAGTCGACGTGCCAAATCAATATGCAATGCATGGCCACCCTGCATCAAGCAATAGCATAAGAATCATTTGCATTAAAAATCATGTTATCTCATGTTGCACAAGATACAAAATCAGCATTTGTGATACATTAAAGGCATAAAATGCACATTTATAAGCCAACTTAAGATACTAACAATCTGATCTAGATCACATGCATTTTCTATGAGAAACAATAAGATTAAAAATATATCAGAAACATAGATAACAACATAACAAGGTAACTGAAAAAATGAAATCAGTAGGCATTCAATGGCTTGATAGACAGAAGGCAGACGTAAAATCATAGAAACTACTTTCGACTAGCCCAAAGGTTAACAGAGATTGTTATGTATACCGGCAGCACAATGTGCTTATTTATAGATAATTTTCCATAAGTTCAGTGGGTATATTCATTTTGGCTAGTAAACCTTTGAGATATTTATAAAATAATAAACAAAAATATAACCCCAAAACACAAGGAGCAAAGAATGCAGCTGATAAGTTACCATCAAAAAATCTTCAAAAGTCAACTCTGCATAACCCAAGGTCTAAAGTGCTTTTCTACTTCGCTCAACATTGGCTTTGACATGCTCAATTTCTTCATTGTCTTGAGTTTCCAAAATATGCTCCTAGAGATAGAGAGAGTTAATTTATTGACAGAATTTATTGGAAATTTGGAATGTTTTATACCATACTCCCAAGACCTGAACAAGAATATCCATCCAATGTAAAAAGTAGAGGATGCTTTTGAACTTGAAACAATAAAACATACAAGGTACAAAAACTTATAGCCTCGAAAAAACCAGTTTCCATCACCCCGAGTACGCTGAATGGTAGCATATTGCTAATCGAGCACCTGCATTAAATTGAATAAAAGAAAGATTCATGAAACATGAAACGATGCAAGGATGTGATACAACATAGCAGAAAAGAAAATAGAGATAAAAGGTTGATCAATCAAACCGTATCTAAATATAAGTTATACATTGTAAACCTTAAACTTGAATCATAATACAAAGAAATTACAGCTACTCTACAGTCGAAGACGAAGATATAAATAGTCAAATTATTGTTCTAACATTAAGCTAAATAATCTCTTAAATGATGAACACTAGATGGGTAGAGATGAACAACCTTATAAACTAACAGGGATTGCATGTAACATCAATATTCAGTTGACTTGAAACTTTTAAAAGTTATAAACAAGTTATTCTATAACACTAATAGAAGCTATTCAATAACACTATAGTGCCTCTATTTGACAACACTAGATCAAACTCGAGTCAATTGAGCCCAATAAATAAAATAGACCTTGCACCACAGAATCAGACAATAAATAAAAATAAGCATACACATGAGACACAAATTTGCTATAAAATAGACCTTGCATCAAAATTATTAATTAAACTTACTTTGATGTAAACCAATTCACAAGATTTGCTATGAGAATTCCTATTGTGATGTTCAGCTAGAACAAAATGTTGAGAACACGTTCAGCAAGTCATTGAACATTGAGAGGAAGCTCCAACAATTTCTTCCAGAACTCCTTTCATGTTTACCTCTAAGTTACAGGTGCTAAGCAATTACAAAGAGTAATCAGAGGTGAAAAAGCATTTGAGCAAAATGGTAAAGCTTAACTTAGTAGTTTTATTACCTTTAAGCTTTGAAAAGGATTGAAGCATTCGAGCTCCAATGTCACAATAACATAAGATCAAACCAAAATCAAAATACAGTCAGTAGCAAACCAAAATCAAAATAAAGTCAATAGCAATCCATTGAAACCAAAGCAAATGTTTAGAAAACAAAATACAAAATTTAAGTAGAGATTCAGAAGAAAATTAAGAAATTACCTAAAATTGCGCTTAGGACTCACCAGATGTAGGTTAGGGTTCCTGCGATTTGAAAGAGAAATTAATAAATGAGAAACGATGGAAGCTGATTAGGGTTCATGCGATTCGGGAGAGAAACACAGAGACAAAATGCAAAACGGTCGAAGGTGATTAGGGTTCGTGCTACTACTGATATTTTGGCGCTATCAATACCACCATCAGAAGAAGAACCACATAACCGCAAAATGGCGTTTACTGAGACGTTGAAGGTGGCGAAGATGGAGATGCTAATGGAACGAGAGATGGTGTTTATTGAGGCCTTAAAGGTCACGAAGATGAAGGAGAAAGTTAATGGAGGATGAAGGAGAATGGCGAGAACGAAAAATGGAGGCGTTAGGGTTTGCGAAGATGAAGAAAAAAGTTTGCAACGAAAAATGGATCATACTCTGAGTTGTTTATGGTAGTGTGAACGGTGATGAAATGGAAAAGCGGTAGTGAAATGGTGATGGAACGGATGAAATGAATTTTTGAGAGTTTAGGGTTGTTTCACATATTAGAGTTTAGAGAGGGAATAGAGTTTAGAGAGGGAACTTTATTTTAGTGAAAAATGGAGAGGGAATTTTATTTTGCTTGAAATGAGTTTTTGCTTATTTTTTAGTTAGAGATATAATTTTATTTTAGTGAAAATTGGAGAGGGAACTATAAAAATTTTCAATCATAAAAGATAAAAGTTTTGTCAACCAATTTTAATTAAAAAGAAAATATAAATAATAGAGACCGATTTTTCAGTCACTAAAACTTAAGTAGCTAAGTTTTGTATTTTGGTCTCTAAGTCAGTCTCTAAAGTGGCTGAAATAATTTGGTCTCCAAATCGGTCACTAAAAGCGAAATTTTTAGTAGTGTTAGCGACTGAAATTTTGGTCGCTAAAATTTAGTTGCTATTTCAGTCTCTAAATTTCGTTAGCGACCGATTTGGTGACGAAAAAATATTTAGTTTCTAAATTCAAAATTTCGGTCTCTATTTCGGTCGCTAATGTGACTGAAAATATTCAGTCTCTAAATCGGTCACTATAGGCGAAATTTCTAGTAGTGCTCTGACTTATCTTGACTATTTCTGACTTGATCAGATTCATCCATTGAAGATGAGATAACTGATCTTGCTTTGACTTTTCAAGGTCAAATTGTTTGTCATCAAATAAATCCATATATAACAATTGAACAACCTATAAAAACCATTGAACAATCCCAAATCTACTAATAAGGATAACATATTATTCCACCCCTTTGCCGCAATGAGAAACAATAATTGTAATAAAGGATCGTCTTGTTTAAGGCCACGACCCATAGAAAACTCTTTTGTAGGACTCCTATTACCTAGACTTGGTGTTGTGGCCAAGCTCAAACATTCCTCTATCCATTTCCTCCATTTACATGGAAAGTTCAATTTAGTCATCACTCTTTAAATACTTCCACTGCACAAAATCATATGCTCTTCAAAATTGACATTAAACATAATCAACTCCATTTTCTTCTTTGCCTCGTCAGCAACCTCGTTGGTTATTTATATTCCATCCAAAATCTGACGACATTTAACAAAAGTGAATTGAGCTTCAGAAAATACATAGCCTATGACCCTTTTGTTCTTGTATGCCAACACATTCAACAACACTTTGTACATACAACTCACTAATGAAATAGGTCTGAAATCTGGCAACCTCTAGGGATTATCTTTCTTCGCAATAAGAGCAACAAAATTACAATTCTAACATTTGACCAGCTTGCCATTGGCATGGAACTCATGCAAAATTTTCATGAAATCTCCCTTTAGATCATCCCAGAACTTCTTTAAAAAGACAATTAATTTCATTATGACCTGAACTTTTGTAACTATCACATTCAAATACTAAACATCTAACTTCTTCCTCTACAAACCATCCCACCAACAATTCTACATCCATTTTACTTAACGACTTAAACATCAAATTTCCTAAACTCAAGCCAAGTACTCCTCGAAATTTAAAATGACTACCAAAATGAGAAGAAAAATGACTTCTCTCATTGTTGTTACTCCTTCAAAATTAATAATTAATTGTTATGTTAGTATTTTTTTTTCTTACAACCGAGTTTGATTTTAAATCCTCCAACTCTTTAACCCTTAACTCAAAATAGTTGAGTTATCGACCCCAAATGAAAATTCTTTTAGTACTTTTCTTTCTATTTTAGTATGTTAAGTCCAAATGAAAATTTTTTTAGTACTTTTTTCTCTTCTTCATCATCTTCATTTGAATAAAAACCTAAAAAATCTCAAATTAAAATTTAAGATTATTGCACCTCTTTTTTCATTTATAAAGATGATAAAAAAAATCTTTTCTTATGTACGTGATAAAGAAAATAATTAACATAGATTTTATTTTTTTATCGTCTTCTTTGTTATCTTATTCAACATAGAAATACTTTTACCTTGAAAATTTAGATTAAATAAATATTATCTTTTAGTTTGTTTGGTTTATTCCTTCATCTTCCGCCATTGGCATTTCAAGGCAGTTTGACGTGTACAATGATGTCACACAATGAATAGTTGTGTTTATAAAAAACGATATTCATTGAATTGTCTTCTAAGGTAGGCCGAAAGTTAACCTAAATAAAATAATTTGAAAATGTAATTTGCCAAATGAATCTGTGAAGAAACGATTCCATCGTTTTCATTTATTTAATTAATATTATTATTATTAGTAGTATTACTATCATTAATGAACGTACGAGAGAAGGTGTCTTATCAATTCAAATCCTCCAATTCCAAACACTTTATATTTTCTCACTGAAAGGGACAAGTAAGAGTCTCCTCGTGGTGCACTAAGTTTAACATCTAGTGCTGTTTGCTGTAGTGTTCTCAACTATAAATTAATCATCATTCTGTCCATCTCAAAAAGTTTATCGTGTCATATTGATTGATATACAATTTGTTTTTATAATAATATAATTATTATCATAAATATATATATACAAAGTTTAGATTTGAATTCAAAATATACTATTAAATTTAACAATATTAACATTTTATTAATTGAGTTTAAATGATAAATAAAAATCTAATATCAAATATTAAATTTATCTCTGAATTTACTTATTTAATGTCTATTTGTTTCATTAAATAATTGTCATATTTTACAAAAAAAATATCTATTTTAAAAATATTGTTATTTTTAGTTTTGAAAGTAATTTTAATTATTTCTTATCAATTGAACCCTTTATTTAATTTGATATGTATACTCTTAAATTATTATTTTCTTTTGTGATATTTATGATAATGAGAATATGCAAATATTATATGATTAATTTAGTAAAATGTTATTTTGTTTTAAATTATTAACTTCTTAATTTGTATCAAATAATCTAATATGACAATAACTGTGTGAAAAGAAAAAAAAATCATATAAATCTTTCTTAAAATTCAGTAATTTATTATTATTATTGATTTTTTTGGAAGACATTTATTATTTTTGTTATATTTGTGAGATCAGAAAGAAACATTTAGTACCAACTTCTCTAACATACATAAAGTATAAGACTTTATAAGATTAGTCCTAATCATTTTTCATTTCATTGAGCTCCAAGAGTTTCTCAAAGAGCTGTATTTATCATTGCTTAATCTTTTTCTTTATGTTTCATATCTAATTCTGATTAATCTTTTTCTTTAATTATGTTCCATATAAAGTGAAATTTTATTACAAGCATGGAGGAAGATCACTAGTTTTTCACTTTCTTTGATATATCTCTTTATGATTATCTTTTTGTTTATGTTTCATATAAAGTGATATAGAAAAAAGGGAAGAAGTGAAATTTTGTTACAAGCATGGAGGAAGATCATATGAAAGAGCCATTGTTGGAGAAGCAGTACTTTAAGGATTGCCCTGGTTGTAAAGTGGAACAAGCCAAAGAACTTAATCAAGGAGTATCCATTACAAATCTTTTGATTATTTGGATGGTGGTGTTATCTGCTAGTAAGCATTTAACTTCTTATTTTTCATTTCTTCACAAATTGAATGCTACAGTTATGTTCTTTCAGACTTTTTGTTTATGGGATTTTGAGTGCCATGTTTGATGATGCTATTGTTCTAAGTTCTTTGTAGCGTTGATATTTTTGTTTTCTTAATTTGTGATGTCAAGGGGATTAGCACGGAGATTTCGTATGAAAGACGCTGGTGTCAACATGAATATGATATTGACATGTGTGATTACATTTCATCACTTGTATTTTATTAAATTATTATTGTTCTCTGTGTGTGTCAGTGTCATGTGAATTATTTATATTCGTGTCTATCATTGTGTTTATGCTTTTAGAAGTGAGGATCATTTAACTCTATGTCATTTCGTAAGTACCTTTATATTCTTAGAGTTGTTGCTAAAGCAACTCAAATTCAAAATGTGTCTAACTTCAAAACAATCATTTTTTGATTCATGACATATTAACTCAACTGGTTGAATATATATGATATTCTAATCTCTCTCTTGAATGAATGAATATCTTTCTTGCCTCTTATATATGTGGTGTAGGAATATTAAAGTTAAATGTTTTGTGTGATTTTCAATCTGATATTTTGAAATGAAAATCAGTTCTTGATTATATATATTAACTAGTTTATTCTTTTTGTTTTGATGTTGTCGTCATTTTCAGCACTACCTGCAATATCTCTCTTTCCATTCCTTTATTTCATGGTGAGTTTATGATTTATCTATTTTTTAGGCTTACTTTATACCTCCCACTAGGGGTGGACATGATCAAACCCATTCTACGAATCTCTTGCCCATAAGCAATGAGTTGAGTCTGATTCTAATTCTAAAAAACAGAGACAAAAAATAAGACAAGATAGAGACAAAGTACCCCCTCGGATTACTAGTCCCATCTCAAATAACTTTAAAGACAAATAATCATATTATGTTATTCATGCTCTTTTTGAGAAGTAATAATGACCGTTAGTTTGGGACCATGTTTGTCTATTTAGAAAAATGTATATTGCTGCTTTCAAATGCATTTTTCAATATTCAAGCTATCTATTTATATGTATTAAAACAAATTCCAATTTTTATTGATTGACATCTCACACACTTATGTGCCACACCACTACAATTATGTCACACCGCTTATATTCCTATAGTGACATTTTTTACAAGTCTCTACAATTTATTTCACATTTTTCTTATTTTTATTTAGCTTTTGCATTTCACACACTATATCACATCTCTATTGAAAATCCAAAAATTTATATTTCTATATGGCATCCTTTACAAGTCTCTACAATTCATTTCACATTTTCCATACCTCTATTTAGTTTTTGCATTTCACACACCACATCACATCTTTGTTGAAAATCCACTAACAATAGTTACTGATAAAAATAATTTTACTATCCTCCCATCCTCATCGACTTTCACAACTTCTCTATTTCTTCTTTTTACTTTCTCTAAGACTACTCCACTAATTCTAACTATACTTATCCCTACAGATTAGTTGGTGAAAAACATTTTCTATATTAATATTATCTCATATAAAATGTTTTAGTGATTAATTGCAATTATAGACTCATTTTCATGAAGCCACACCTACTCTACTCATTACATGGAAAATTTGTCTCTCCATCAATATGATCAAACCTCTCTACAACTACGGAACTTTTCTAACTATAGATTGTCCACACAGATTAGGCATGCATGTCGGGTTCTATTTTGAGTCATTTTATTGGCGCTAGAGAGATACAATAGAGAATCTATGTACGTTCCGAGGTACATACTTGATTCATATGTAATAAAAAAATTCAAGTAGTCATTTGCAATCCTCTTTCATTCTTTCACCACATTTTTACTATTAACATGTTATTCTACCTCGAGTCTTCAAATTATAAGAAAAATTGTTTATATATATCTACAAATTTGATATGATAAGATCTAAATTCATTTCACACAATCAATCAACCATGATCAAATATTAAAGTTATAAATAATGTGAACTTAATTTTTTGTAGCTATTTTATAAATGAAAAAGTTGATCAATGATATTATATTCTTTAACACTAAATATCAAAATTTTGACAATTATTGAGTATTTAATCAACAATTTAAATTTTATAAAATTATTCAAAATAAACAAATTAATATTGCATTTCAACAAAGAAATACATATATAACAATAATTCTATACATAATTTGAAAAATTTATTACTCTTAATGCTATTATTTTATTTATTTTTTGATAAAAGCTACTTTTAATCTTGGTTTCCAAAACAATAATTACACGTTCATTATCATTATCATTATTATTATCATTATTAACAGATAAAATATATTATTAATAGTTGAAACATATTATTTCTTAATATAAATATAATCATTGTAATTTATTTGTCTAATAAATTCAAATAAAGTATCACGTACTAACATGCATAAAAGATATCAATAAATTTATACAAAACGTTAAAGTTTATTGAATGTTAAATTAAATCATAGCAATTGACAACATTAAAAAATTCAAAAATATCTATAAATTTGCACGCATGTCTGAAAGCTCATGGAGATAAAAAAAAGTACTAATAGGAGGTCTAGACTCTAGAGTTCGATGTTACTTTTAATATTCCTTAACAAAAGAATAATTACATATTCATTATCATTATTAATTGATAAAATGTGTTGTTTATAGTCGAAACATATTATACCTTTTTAATACAAATATAATCGTTGAAATTTGTTGCCTAATAGATGCACATAAAGTATCACATAAGTTACACTAACATACATAAAAAAATGCCAACAAATTTATACAAAACGTTTAAGTTTATTGAATATTAAGTTAAAATACCCATAAATTCACAGCATGTCTGAAACCCATGAATATAAAAAAAAAATACTAATAAGATGTATAGACTTTGGAGTTGAAACCCTAAAAACTAACATAACCTATAACATTTACTAATCTGAAAAAATTATTATATAATTCAATTAAGGAATCATAAAGTCATATATTCATATAAAAGTAATATACATTGTTCAACCATATTTTTATTTTCACAATTAAAATTAATAATGTTTGATTTAATTTGTTAATTAATATTGGTGGTGTGCTAACATGTTTTGATAGAAAAACTTACAAGTTATAAATACAAAAATATTATATTGATTTAATCTCTTACTATTTACACAACAACCTTATTTTCACAATATAAACCAATAA
>JBBPBQ010000002.1:41368253-41379213 GCA_037974755.1 Cicer yamashitae
ATATATATATATATATATATATATATATATATATATATATAAATTATCTTTAACTCTTTGATTTTATATTGACAATTCATTTAATTGTGTTGCATCAAATAACATTATTACATACAAATGTTCAAAAAAAATTCAAACACAAGCAATTATTACTAATTGGATTGTAGCAACTATAGTACAAACAAACAAAAATTTAAAGGATAAAAATATATAATTAAAATAATATAAAGTTTATGAAAAAAAAATCATTCTCTTTTTTTTTTCATAAATTGAAAATGTTAACATTCTCATTTTATACTAAATCATTATATTTTTTATTTTATTTATACAACATAATATATTCACATTACAATATTTATAAATACAAATATATAAAATATATATATATATTTATAGCTGTGCGGGTCACAATCTAATTCTATTTTAGTGGGTGTTTGTGTGTAATAGTGAGTTTAATATATTGGTTTGTGACTCTTGAAGACAATCTTTCTTAACTGGAGTTATGAATAAATTTTCTCCATTTGATGTTTTTAATTAGAACTAGAAAACAAAAATACTTCAAGACCTAAGCGCAAACACAAAAAGTTTTCTCCATAAATCGAATTCACTCTTCGCCATATATATAGAAGAAGTTTTAACTGTCATGCTTTTATTTTGTATTTCTTCTACAACATGTTCATATATTTTACTTTATGGAGGTCAGGAAAATCTTAACTACAACTTCATGTAGCTAACAAATAAATTTTTTACCGACATCTTTGATTATATAGGAAGCCGGTCCAATTGGTTTGATTCAAAATGGAGATGTTATGATTAAATAGTTTGTATCTTGTAAGACAATGTTATGAGTTAATTTATGCTTAATTTTTTTCTAAAAAAATGTTTAAGAATTATTATTTGGCGACTCGTCTTTATATCATCTCGTTCTTATTAAATCTACAATTCATCGGATTTGGTTGGATTAAGGGATGAATTATAGTCTAAAAATTAATCCGATTAAATGTTAGGACTGAGTAATAGAGATACCAAACCCGACCTAATCCGTCTTTTGTACACCCTTTTCAAAACATGCACGATGGATTGTAAACTTGATTTGGTCCATTAGACTAATCAAGTGTTAGGCCCAATTAGTTAATTGGTGGCTTGTCCAAAGTTCTAGAAAAGTGTTGAAGTATATGAGTAGTATAGATGAATTGTATAAAATCTTAGTAGTTGAGAAAAGTGTGTAGAACTCTTTCTTGAAGTGTGTAAAATACTTTCATGAATTGTGTAAAACTATCCCTTGGAGCCTATAAATAGGAGATAAGTTGTCATTTGTAAATTAAGTCAAGCAAACCTAACAATAAAATGTGTTCTTCTCTCAAATATTCCTCTCATCTTCAACTCCTTTCAAAAGTTCACCATAATCTTCTTCTTTTCCAAAAAAGTGGCATCAAAGCTTAGGTTCAAATAAGAAATCCTTCTATTGTCATGGCAAGCAATGGAATGGTATCCTTCCAAGTTCCACTTCTAAAGGGAAGCACCTGTGATAATTGGAGTATCAAAATAAAGGCTCTACTTGGAGCACATGATGTTTGGGAGATTGTTGGAAAAGGGTACAAGGAATTGCAAGATGGGGATTTCCTGACTCAAGCACAAAGACATATTTTGAAAAATTCAAAAAATAGAAACAAGAAAGCTCTATTCTTCATCTACCAAGCATTGGAAGAAAATGAGTTTGAGAAAGCTCTAAAAGGTGAGTTTGAATCCTTGCATATGAAAGAGTTAGATTCTATTTCTGAATATTTTTCAATAGTTATTGCAATTTCAAATCAATTAAAAAGAAATGGAGAAAAGTTAGAAGATATGAGGATTATTGAAAAGATAATTCTCTCATTTGATCCCAAATTTGAGCATAATATTCTGACAATTGAGGAAGCCAAATATTTGGAGATTGTGACTATAGAACAACTTCAAAGATCATTGTAAGAGTATAAGGAAAAACACAAGAAAAAACAAGAGATCAATGAGAAACTCTTCAAGATGCAACTACAAGAGAAGAAAAGAAATTCATAGAAATGAGAGATGTCAACAAAGTCGAGGTAGAGGTTGAGAATGAGGTTGCATTTGAGGACAATTTGGATGTGGCAATGGTGGACTAAGTTCAAATTTCACCAACAATAGTTATGATAAAAAACAAAAATTGTCATCAAGAAGACGTGAAACAGGATACTCAAACACAAGGTATGATAAATATCATATTAAATACTACAATTGTCAAAAGTTTGGACACTACGCTTCAGAATGTAAATTTTCGATGAACATAAACGAGGAGGAGTCCAAATGTGTTGAAGAAAAGGAAAAAAGTTTAAAATACTGCTGCTGCTAGTAGGAGTGTTATAAAAAAACCAAAAACTGAACCAAACTGCCGAATTGAAATGAACTGAACCGTTTTTGAACTGAACTGATTCATAATTATTGAGAATTAAACTGTTTTCGAATTGATTTTTTTAAAACTAGAACTGAACCGAACTGGTTTTCAACTTAAAAAAGTCGAACCAGTTTTCAGTTCAAAAAAACTGAACAGAACTGGTTTTTAATTCAAAAAAACTAGAACCAAATTTGTATTTTTAGAAGTAATTAGGGGTAATTATGTAAAATTTGACCAAAAACTAAGTTAAACCAGTTCGGTTCGGTTCAAAGTAATAAACTGATTTACCGGTTTATAAAACAGTTTGGTTCGATTTTTTGAACTGAAAATCGGTTCGGTTCAGTTTTTTCAAATTGAAAACCGATTCAGTTCAGTTTTCAAACGGTTCTAATTTAGAACTGAACTTTGCCCACCACGTAGAAGTAATGAAGGAAACCAAAAAAATTCATGGTATCATGACACTGGTGTCAGTAACAATATGTGTGAAAAATGGAGCATGTTCGTGGACCTTGATGAATTAGTAAGTGGAAATGTCACATTTGATGATGACTCTAAGATACTAGTTAAAGGAAAAGGTAATATCTTAATTTCCTTGAAAGACGAAAGACATGAATTTAACTTACTATGTCCCAAATATGAAGAACAATATTTTGAGTCTTGGAACCCTTAGAAAAAGATTATGATATTCACTTGAAAGATTTGAGTCTCTCCATTAAAGATGGGATGTTCCAATGTCAAAGGATAGGATGTTCTAGTTGAATATCAAAAACGATGTTGCAAAATGTCTCAAAGCTTGCTACAATGATATGGTGAGAGGGTGGTTGTCTATCAACCATCCAGATCAACTCTGTCAAGGGTGTTTACTTGGAAAGAAATTCAGGGCGAGTTTTCTAAAGGAATCAAGCTCAAAAGCCATTCGAGTAAATACATGACGACATATGTGGGGCAATCAAGCCATGCTCACTAGGTAAAATCAATTATTTCCTCCTTTTTATTGATGATTTTTCAAGAAAAACATGGGTACATTTCTTGAAGCATAAATCATAAGCTTTTACCACCTTTAAGCAGTTCAAAATTGTATGGGAGAAAGAAAGTGGTCGTGAGATTAAAGCAATGAGAATTGATAGATGAGGTGAATTCGCTTACTAAGAGTTCCAAGAGTTTTGTGAAGTAATGGAATTAGACGCCCATTAATTGTTCCAAGATCCCCCAACAGAATGGTGTGGCAGAAAGTTAAAATAGAACAATCCTTAATATGGCACGAAGCATGCTCAAAAGCAACAATCGGCCAAAAGAACTTTGGGCTGAAGTTGGGTTGTGTGTAGTTTATCTATCAAATTGATCATCGATAAGAAGTGTATAGCGAAAGACACCACAAGAAGCATGGATATCTTGATTGTGTTCATATATGTGGGTGGCTTGATCTTCACGGAAACTAATCCAAAGATGTTTGAAGAATTCAAGAAAGCTATGATCAAAGAGTTCGAGATGACTATTATTGAGCAAATGTAATACAACCTTGGCATTGAGGTAAAGCAAAAGGAAGATGGAATCTTTATTTCACAACAAAGATACGCAAAGTAGATTACCAAAAACTTCAAGATGGATGGTTGCAAGCCAATCAGCACACCAATGGAGTGTGAATTGAAGTAATCAAAGTATGATAGAGCAGAAAATTTGGACACTGCCAATTTCAAGAGTTTGGTTGGAAGTTTGAGGTATCTAACATGCACACTATCTGATATTGTGTATGCTACTAGGCTCATAAGTCAACACATGGATAATCCATAAGTCACTCATCTTGAGGCTGCAAAGAGAACTATCCTCTATAACAAAAGACCAACTAACTTTGGCTTATGGTTCTCATCAAACAAGGACTATAAGTTAGTCGGTTATAGTGATGATCGAAAGAGTGTCAACGGTTTTGTGTTTTTCATGGGAAACACACAACTTTCACTTGGATGTCAAAGAAGCAACCGACTGTCGCACTTTTAACTTTGAGGTCGAATGTGTAGCAGCTACATCATGTTCTTGCCACACAGTTTAGCTTAGGAGTTTGCTAAAGGAATTGGATATGTCATAAAAGGATCTAGTATTCCATGCTCATATGAAACATAAGGGAGTGCATACCAAGGAATGATGTACAAGTTGAATATGTGAAGTTTTAAGATCAAGTAGCCAACATCTTCACCAAGCCACATAAGCATGAAGACTTTATCAATTTTAAGAGGTTTACATTGAATGAAAAATCATGTTTAAAGGGGGGTGTTGGATTTTAAACTTGATTTGCTCCATTGGACTAATCAAGTGTAATGCCCAATTAGTTAAATGGTGGCTTGTCCAGAGAAAGTTCTAGAGAAATGTAGAAGTAAATGAGTAGTATAGATGAATTGTAATTAATATGAATGTGTTCAATACTGTCCAATTTGAATGAAATTTGAGCTTCCAAATTGACCAATTTAACAAATTTCAATTTAAGCATGCAAACAATTATTTACAGCTATAATGATTTGTATAAAGTTGTCGTAAAAAAATGTAAAATTCTCTCCGGTTAACAATCCAATCTTCCATGTGGCATTAATTAGAAGGTTTTCCTCATCATACAATTATTATTTCCTCTCAACAATGTAATTTTGCATTGTGAATAGTAATTGCAAACTATTGGATGTTCTAATGTCAATTTCTATTTTCTTACTTATTTTCTTTATGTTTTCTCATTTCTTGTTAAATTCTAAAAAATTGACATACTTGATTATTATTCAACTTTATACTGATTGAAGAACGTAATACAATCTTAAAATTGCAACATTCATTTTCAGGTAAGGGATTTCAATGTGGCAAAAGAAGAGGCTGATATTAGTTATTACGCGGGTTATGTCGGTAAGATTATTTTCAATATTTGTTACAAGTATATATATTATCATTGTTATAAGTTATTCATTAATGAAGAATTGAAAATGCTATAGGATCTTCATTCATGCTTGGAAGATCTTTGACAGCAGTATTATGGGGAATGATTTCAGATCGTTATGGTCGAAAACCTGTTATAATTATAGGGATCATCGCAGTGTAAGTGTAAAACAATTCAACAGATTCTTTCTTTAAGTTATATTATGTGATTTATCTTATAATTATTGTTGCTTAATTTAGTGTAATCTTCAACACACTATTCGGTCTTAGTACGAGTTTTTGGATGGCTATTATAACGAGATTTCTTCTTGGAAGTTTAAACGGTGTGCTTGGACCAGTAAAGGTATGAGTAAGTGTTTTCTATTACACCTCATTACTATTGCTCATCTCATTCAAACTTCAATTAGCATATGTATTTCACAAACTTCTATATTTAACAGGCCTATGCTACAGAGCTTTTTCGAGAAGAGCACCAAGCTATAGGACTTTCTACTGTAAGTGTCGCAAATAATTTTTTCCTTTCAGTTTTTAATACTGCATTTTCATGATAATAATTCAATGTATGATATGCTTTCAGGTTAGTGTAGCTTGGGGCATAGGTTTAATCATTGGTCCTGCATTGGGTGGATATTTGTCTCAGGTACTATTTTTATTCTTTGCTTTTTATTGTTAAAATACAATTTTCAAAAAGACTTGAATTTGGTACATGGACATAAGATTCAACTTGATTACTAAAAGAGTGGCCTTGCTACTAAGATGTATTGAGATTCAGGCTTTGTTGCTTCGATTCACAGATAATAGATAAGGTTTAGGAATTCAAATCCAATACTTTTTCATTTTGAGTTTTTTTTTTTTTTTTTTTTTTTTTTGCAATTTGGGATTTTCTTTTGTGTTTTTGTTATATGTATGGAGGTAGTGGCGAATTTATGTGCACATTTTTTCATTTATTTTTCTAATACTTTGTAAACTTTCTTGTTACAGCCAGCACAAAAATACCCAAAAATATTTCCAAAGGATTCCTTTTGTGATAAGTAAGTGAATTTATTTTTGCTCCTATCTTGTGTTTTGTTAGTTTATCCATTAATGATATGTAGATTTCTCTCTGATTAAACAAATCATTATGCAGGTTTCCCTATTTCTTGCCCTGCTTTATTATATCAGGACTTGCACTTACTGTAGCAATTGCATGCATCTGGATTCCGGTATGTATTTTAGATTTTACATTTTTCTTCATTTAATACAAATGTTTGATGCTTCTGTCTTTTTCATGTTTTGTGGCTTTTACTTTAACACTTTTAAGATAAAATTTCAAAATGTAGAAGAATTTCTATGTAATCTTTTTAGTTCAGTTTTGCTTTGCCTACACTATTTATATAGTCTTCTATGTCTCACTCATTAATATAATTTTTTTGAACTATCAACAGGAAACACTTCACAATCATAATGGTAGCAATAAGTCAAAAGATGATGTTGAAGCTTTAGAAAATGAAACCAACAAGGTCGAAAAACAAAGGACAGTCCAAAAGAATGAAAACCTATTTATGAATTGGCCCTTGATGTCATCTATCATTGCTTATAGTATCTTTGCACTTCATGATATTGCTTATCAAGAGGTAGATTTCTAACTAATGATTGTAGGCACATCATAGTTGTTAAACTATCAGTTAAGGGCGCAAAAATAAGTTACTTTAGATGTATTTTCTCTTTCATATAAACTAAGATAATTTCATGTAAACTTTGAAAAAAAAATAGATAAACTCTTGATTTTACTAATGACTTTATAATGACTTTACAATGCTACATTGAATTGGCCTTGAAATACAAATATTTTTAGTATTGTTTCGATTTGGTTTAATTATTATTTATGTGCTACAACATTTGAATTTGACAACCTTGATGTGCATCTCATTCAATATAAGTGAAAAACATCTGCTCATCTTGTTTTCTTTAGGTTTTCTCATTATGGACAGTCAGTCCTCTAGGGTTAGGGGGTTTGAACTTTACAACAGATGATGTTGGTAATGTTCTTTCAATTTCAGGTACATCTTTGTAACCTATAATAAATAGAGTTAAATATGTTTTTAGTCAATGTAAAATTTCAACATTTCAATTGTAGTCCTTATAAAATAAAAGTCTCTACCAAATTATCATGCATGTAGTTTTAGTTTCTACTATTAAGGCAACATATATTTTTAATGAATTTTTTTATGGATGTTTATGACATTTTAAAAAGTTTCTTCACAAAAAATGAATTCAAAATTTAATTTCTAGGACTATATTTTTATATTTAATTCATCTAAAGTTAAAAAATTCTAAATTTTTGTAGATGATCTCTTTATAGTGTTCTAAAAATTATTGCAGTAAATCATTTCAAAAATTTTAAAATTAAAGGATAATTAAACATGTTTCATTTCACTATGGACTAAAAGTAATTGTTGGCTAATTTTGTAGGGACTAAAAAATGTATTTTTATTTTATAGGGACTAAAATTGAAAAATAGAAATTTTATAGAGATTAAAAACATATTTAACCTTAATAAATATTTATCATTGTTGGGCATATGTTTTACTATTATAAAATAGATATCTATTATATATATTTAAAACAGACTCCGCTGCCACCTCATACTATTTCCTCCACATATGCAAACATTTCCCACTTCATCCAAAAAGCTGACGTGTACGTCTTCATAGAGAGTTTTCAATTCACTATCTTATACTATATCTCTTATTTAAATAGTATTTCATAACGTCTACTTAAAATTTTCTAAATTAATCCCACATTATTATTTCATAACGTTTGCCCAACATCTTTCACATTAATTCCACATTCCTACTCAATACTTTTTTTTTTTTCGGCATCAATCAATTTCACATTTTCGCCTCTACCTGCCATCTACTTATTTGCTAGCAATTGTATACATCTTTTCAGAATATATAATATTGAACTTAATAAGATGAGAAGTTTCTTCAACTTCTTCTGAATTGAGAGTACATATGTCTCTTTTGCTTACCTCTAAAATATATTTCGACTATTTATATGTGCCTTTTATTGTTGAATACTTCTCTTTTATAAATTACATTGATAAATTGAATATATATTATTGATATAACTACTATATCAATAATAATTTTCAATTGAAACATAAAACTTCATATTGATTTTTCAAAAAATCCACTTAAATTAAATAAATTAAAATATATCCGCCTTTTATTGTCTGGTACTTCTCTTCTATAAATTACATTGATAAAAATGAATATATATTATTGATATAACTACTATATCAATAATTACTTGACAATTAGAACATAAAACTTTATATTGATTTTTTTTATAATTGACTTAAATTAAATAAATTAAAATATACCTGCGCAACGCGCGGGTTAACATCTAATTACTAACTTGAGGAATTATTAGGAGTTGCACTTGTCATCTACAACCTTGCCGTATATCCATTTGTGGAAAAAACTTGTGGACCTATTGGCATTGCACGCATCACAGGGGTCAGTTTTCATTTTTTTAATCATTAAATGTCATAATATTAGTTGTTATGTTACTTTTTAACTTATAATTGATATTGAAATTGCTTCTTACTATTGTTTTGTATTCAGATTTGTTCCATACCACTATTGCAAAGTTACCCCTTCATAGCAATGTTGTCAGGCATAACTTTATACATAGTCATTAGTATTGCTTCCATACTGAAGAATGTTATTGCTGTAAGTGTCCCCTCTTTATTTGTTTAACCATTTATGAATAATATTGAGTGTTTAAAAATATATTAACTTGAGTAAAGTTTGAAAAGATTATCTATAATACAAATTTGCGTGATTGTTTTCATTTTGATGGACTTAGGTGACGATTACAACAGGTTTATTTCTTATACAAAACCGAGTAGTGGTAAGTGTATTCATTATCTTTTGTTTCATAAAAAAGATAAACTGTATTAATTTTTTTTATGATTTTGACATGTTGATTTGCAAAACAGGAACAACACCAAAGAGGGGCAGCTAACGGAATTTCTATGACAGTTATGTCTCTATTCAAAGCTATTGGCCCTGCTACTGGTGGTACAATGTGAGTGTTCTTCCAATTTCTTCAGCTTTTGTTTTAGTTACTTGCCATTAAAGCAATGATAAATTTGAAATAGTGAGCCCATAGGCCCCACTTACCCTACAAAATTTTATGGTTTTTTAGTTTTGGAGGCTTCCTTTCTTAGAGCTTTAATAACTATGAACTTTTTGCTCCCTCAAATATGTGGGTTTGAGCCCATAAGTAAGAGACTTTGTGAAATTGACGGCTCTATTTGCCATACATAATTCAGAGAGGTTTATCCAAGTCTCTACAAGGGATTAATATTTCAAAAAAATAATTTCTATAAAACTTGAATATTAATCTATATATATATATATATATATATATATATATATATATTCATATTTGATCTGTAATATGGATTATCTGATTAATCTGTGAATAAAAATACATGCCATATAGTTGAAGTTTTGGTCCACGTGCTTTTTTACTACAGTTATGATATATTAAAATTCATTATGAACTTTTTTCTTCTTATGATTTTGGTCAATGCAGATTAACATGGTCACAAAAACGTATGGATGCTTCTTTCCTCCCAGGTATGATGCTTAACTTTTTTTTTGTCAACAATACTCAACCTTAAATGGTCAACATTTATCTTGTTTTAAATGTCAATTTCTTTCTTTTCACCTCAGGTGTCAATTATTAGGAAATCTACATCAGTTTGATATTTTGCAATGTATTACTAATTGACAACTTACTATTGTGCATCTAACTACAGGCACTCAAATGGTGTTTTTTTTTCTAAATTTGGTTGAAGGACTTGGAATACTTTTGATGTTCAAACCATTCCTTAGTGAAAAGAAGAACACACACCCAGATCAGTTACATTGATATGAACCAACCTTTTTGATTCATGCTCATCACTGTCACTATCACTTGATGCATTATTGGATTTGCCATCATATGTTGACCAATGAATCTTGTTTCTAAATTCATAGTAGCAATACCAAATAAATAAAAAAGCAAACGTGGAAGCAAAACAAAAGAAACAATTAACAAAGAAGGAAAAAAAAAAAGGAAGATGTGTTACGAAGAAAATAGGGGAAGTTATTATGCTTCTCTTATTAGAATCATGATTCTCAAGTTGAAAGAGACTTCACAAATTCGCCTTAAATTTATTTCATTTAAGTTTATGGAAGTATATAATACAATCATTTTAATTGTGATTATTGTTGCATATAATTGGAGTTGGTTATAGCTAGTTATAAGTTGGTTACTATTAATTATTAATTATGAAGTAGTTAAGATTTGTTTGTTATGTTATGATTGTCATATGAAGTATTTTATAAATATTTTAATCAACTTTACTTACTCCATTTTTCTTTGTTTGAATAAATTTTTCTCACTCTATCAAGTTCATATAACCAATTTCTCTCACTCTCTTAGTTGGGCACTACAATGGTTTTCAACATAGTACTAAAGTCATAACATCCACCATAAATGCTCTACCGCGTTCTTTTTTATTTTTCTCCCTTTTACCGTTTTTTTTATTTTAGAATTCCCGACCAATTGTCTTTTTTTTTTTTTTTTAGTTTGATCTCT
>JBBPBQ010000002.1:41389326-41484985 GCA_037974755.1 Cicer yamashitae
TTTCTTAAATTATTATTATTATTATTATTGTTATTATTATTAATGTATTATTATTATTATAATTATAATTAATTAATTAATTAAAATAACATAAAACCACAAAAAGACAAAAAAAAAAAAAACACCCTCAGTAGGAGGTTGCACCCCCAGCCAGCGACCTCCCACTGGGCCCAAAAATTTCAGCCCTTTAGCTGGTCGCACCCCCCCCAAACGATCTCCTGTTTAGCCCAAAAAGTAGGGCAGATTGGGAATTTTTTTTCAGAGTATGGCAGATTGGGAAAGTGGGGGAAAAAAAGGGATATATGGAGAAAAAACTCGTTATTTTGCTGCTAAGATTCCGTTTATTCTTAACGAGATGTTTTATGTTATTACCAAAAATGTTATATTACTCCCAACGACTTTAATTTATCTTTGAGATAAATTTTATTTTCAACGATGAATTCTTAATAATAATAAAATTGTTTTTTTTTTATTATAATGAAAAAAAAATATCGTTTTCACATACATATCTTTTCTAGCAATTTATTATTATTAGAAAAAATTTGTTGTGAAATATATCTATATTCATACTTGTAGTGTTAGATTATATCAAGAAACTGTTTTTTTCCTGGATCCAGATCCTCTCAAATTATGTTTCTAGTTTAAAATATTTCAGTATCTCAAATTATTTATATATCATTTTAATAAAAATATAACATTCATTATTTTTTTTAAACTATTACACTTATTTATTAAAGTAGATGCAAGTGTATAGTGCACAAACAATAAATGAATTATAATAATATTTTAATCTTAACATATTATATTTTCAGTAAAATTGGTATACATGTTATTAGAGATATAATTTGAGTATATTTAATTTTTGGGAAAATTATTACATTTACTTTTTTTGAGATCACCGTAAATGACACTAACACACTATCTAATTTTGAAAAAAACACCACATTCTTGATTCTTATTAAAAAATTGTGCATAACATTTATTTTCTGTCAGTCTTTCAACTGTATCCGTCATTTATCAAAAATACATTATAATACACATTTCGATTGTACTACTAAGAACATAATCATACATTTCAAAAGAGTAACAAGTTCTCATATAAAAAACACTTTGGATAAATATTTAATATTTTTCCAACATAAAAAATTATAAATGAATTTAACTAAAATTCTTTTAATAATTAAATATAGAATTAATTATTTTTCTCATAATTAAGACTAGAGAGACTAACTATTTTTTTAGGAAATGAACACATAGTTAATGAAACGCATAATATTGTACGGGGGAGTAATGACTAATTTTGTTTTTGAACAAATCTATTCTGAAGACTCTTACGCTCAAGTTTAATTAGATACAGTACTTCAAAATCGTATTATTTTTTAATTTTAATTTATGTTTTAAGTTTTATTTATTTATTTTTCTTTTAAATATAAGTGATTCTTGAGTAAAAGAAAACATATCAGTGATTCTCTTTTTCTCAAGTGTACCAATAAATTTACATATCATTACTTCCATTTCGATTTATAAACAACAATTGAATTATAATTTAATTTTTATATATTTAATTTATATAAATTAAATATAAATATATATATATATATATAAATTAAATATATTAATTTTTATTAATTCAGTTATAATTTAATTGTTTCTTATAAAAAAGGAGAGGAGAGAGTATTTTCATACGAGTCCAAATCCAATTGTCAATTGATGCTGTCTGGCTGTCACTTGTGCATGTTGGTCGTTTGAGTTCCGTGTTCAAATTTGATTTTAGTAACAAAGTATGAGAAATTTGATTTTAGTAACAAAGTATGAGCAAGTTCAGCCCGGTTAGTCAGACTTGTTTATAGAGATGTTGTTTTATGAGTTTTTTATTTTTATTAAATAATAAATTTAGAATGGTTCATTTTATACAAATTAAAAAAACATATAAAAAAAAGAAATAAAATAATATTTTTATTAAAATATTTTTGTTAAGTATTAGTGATCTGGAGCATTCCTATCATGTAAAGTGAAAAATATTGCATTGAAAATAATATAATATAATATTAATTAAAAAATACAATTAGAAAAATAATTAATATTTTATTTTAAATTGCGAAAAGTCATTTATTTTAAGAATAATTATTGTACAAATAGATCTCCCTCTTTGTAGGACGGAAGTAGTATTAAAGATACTGTATGTGCTAGGATATAATTTGGATTTTTCTTTTCCTTCTAAAATAAGGGAAATAATGTAACAGGATTATCATATTTTTTTGTGCAAACTCAATTATCATATATATCACTTAAAATTTGTACACAATATTCCTTCTAAAATGAATATAAAAAAAAATGATATTTAAAAAATGGATGTATATAATTTAAAATTTAAATAATTATATAAAATTTTCAAATGATATTTTTGTTTATAATTTATTTCAAATGGTGTATTAAAAGTTAATTTTTTTAGACATGAGAATTATAATTTTATAATTTATAGTGAAAAAATCAAATATTATTATTTTCATAAATTTATTATTTATTATAATGAACATACAAAATTTATCTTTGATTTGTTAATAAAAACCTTTATTTGAAACGTTTAAATTTCTGCTTGAAAAATTCTGATGACTTCTTACGACCATACCTACTCACCATATACAATACAAGTAGGCCAATAAAATTGAGACAGTTTTTGCCTCCATTTTTTTTATGAATATTTTGTCCTCATTTTTTCTTGGCCGTCACGGTACATTAATTTTTTTCTTCGTCCAAGACAAGAGTCTAAAAGGGAAAACGAAATAAAGATTTAGTCTAGTCGTAAAAAGAATTTTTAGTAATTGTTATTGTTTTTAGTTGTTGATCTTTCAAGAGAGTTAGTTAATATTTATTGTTGATAAAAAAATTAAATTAAATTAAATTAATTAAATATATGTCAGTAAAAAAAGTAATTAATGTATTTTAAAATTTAAAGAAGGTCTTATAAAAGGGACAAATATTTTCTTCAAATAATATTTAGTTTCGAAAATAGAAAACAATATTAAAATTGAATAATTTGTCCAACATTTTTTACATGAGAACAATTTGTAACACAAATAACATAGAGATGAAAATGATAAGAAATATGAATGCATAAACATATTACGTGGTAGAGAAAAACCTTTTTCTACTAAATAGTTTAACAAAATCAAATGAAAGTCCATTAAAATCTGAATGGTTTGTAAATACCACAAAAAATTTGTAAGTTGTAAAAAATCTTAGTTAAATACCGTTATATTTATATTACTACACCGTTAAAAATGTTCAAATTATCTTAATTCATTAAATTTTCGATTGAATATTTCATAATTTTTTTAATGCAAAACAGTTTTTTAAAATTCTTTTAAATTTTAATCAAATACTAATACACCTTTGAAATAGACTAATTTGGTAAAAAAATATTTACACGTAAACTATTTTTGACACTAAAATATAAATAACTGACATGTAATCTCCGTTACCTAACACTTCAAAAAAAAATCAGTCAAATTTATACTAAACTTAACCAAAGAATACATTTATTAAAAATTAATTTAGATATTATATTTTTTCAAAAGACTAAAATAACTTGCATCCCCAGTGTCTGCCCCAATTTAGATCTTTAATATAAAATTTACCACTTAAGGGTTGTGACATACTCTCTTGCTAAAACATAACGTGTGAGAATTGACCTTTTGTAGTTCATTTTCAATTATTTGAGTTCCAAGAGTTTCTCAAGGAACTCTATAAATATTTGCTCAACCACTTGTTTTTCACTTGGTGTGGAATCAAAAACAAACAAGAAAGTGATAAAAACAAGCACTGCCTTGATATATCTCTTTCTGATTAATCTTTTTGTTTATGTTTCATATAAAGTGATATAGAAAAATAGGGAAGAATTGAAATTTTGTTACAAGCATGGAGGAAGATCATATGAAAGAGCCATTGTTGGAGAAGCAGTACTTTAAGGATTGTCCTGGTTGTAAAGTGGAACAAGCCAAAGAACTTAATCAAGGAGTATCCATTACAAATCTTTGGATTATTTGGATGGTGGTGCTATGTTCCAGTAAGGAATGAACTTCATATTTTTTTTCATATAATTTAGGACAATTTTATTTTTTCCATTTTTGTCCTTTGGCACTTTTGGGTATTTTTGAGTGCTAAGTTTGCTAATGCTGCTATTATAAATTCTTAGTATACTAGTAGTTGTATACTAGACTCTGCGGCATGTATTAACTCTGAGATTGGACTGGACTTGTTGCATGCTGCAGAGAATTCCAGATACAACCAGACTTGGATCGTCTACAACAGTTATATAGACGATCCAATTTCTAGTTTAGTAGTAGTAGCAGTAACTTGGTTATGAATTCAATGAATTTTCATGTCTTCCTCAATCAATTGAGTTCTCTTATGTCTATTTGTTTTGTTGACATTTTCAGCACTGCCAGCATCATCTCTCTTTCCCTTCCTTTATTTCATGGTGAGTTTATCCATCTACAAAGTTTTACTGTATATTTCCTCCAGCCTTAAATGTAAGTAAATTTGAATCATTAAAAATTGATGTAATATGAACCTAATAAATATATCATTGTTTGTTCACTAAAAATTATTTATATTTAAGGCTAGAGCAAGTACTTTCCACAAGATTCCTACACTGATTTTGTGACAATGACACTATTATTTTTTGTAAGTTTTCTTAGCACATGAAAGATAATTTATTTATGTTTTAAGTTTTTTTTAGTGCATATAATAAATAATTCGTTATGTTAAAACAGTATTGGGATCTGCAACAAGAATTAACCAACAAAATAGAAAACTAACAAATGCAGGAAAAGAAACGGAGAACGTTCCTTGTTTTCTGCTGAAAACCAGAAAATGGAGACTGATTATTGTTCTCCGTTTCTGCAGTTTGAATAAACTAGTTTTGGTATCAAAGTAAATGAAAATTAAAGAGAGATAAGGAAAGAATAACACCCAGATTTACGTGTTCGGTCTCAATTGATGAGACCTACGTCACGGGCAAGCAAGCAAGATTAATCCACTATTGTTAATTGAACTTTACAAGATTAAAGCCTTCTCAAGATTGATCTCCTAGTATCTATCACTGTTTATAAACCAGCAATACTAGCCTTTTCACTCAATCTTTCTTTCTCTCCCTTTAATTTTCTTTCTCTGATTTCCTATGAATCACGAATTGCTTATGCCTCTCTCAGTTTTCCAACTATTATTGCTACAACAACACATATTTGTTACTATATTACAGCTTTATATATAGTATGCACAAACAAACTAACTATAACCACCTATCATAACTAACTTGGCCAAAGGTAGTTATAACAACCACTAAAGCTTAACCAACTTTAGTTAGATGATTTGAGCACATATTCAAAATTCTCCACCTTGACTCAATATCAGAATAATTCAATCATGATCTTGCTGCCATTGCTTCATCTTTACTCTTTGTTGAAGCCAACTATGTCCGAGCAATGCTTGAACTTAGCTTGTGAAAGTGATTTGGTGAATGCATCAGCTGGGTTGTCCTCAGTTGCAATTTTCTCAACTGAAACCTGCTTTGAATCGATCACATCTCTTATGAAGTGATACTTAAATTCAATATGTTTAGACTTATTATGATACACTTGATGTTTGGATAAGTGTATAGCACTTTGACTATCACAATAAATTGAAACACAATTATGATTTATTCCTAGTTCACCAATAAGTCCTTTCATCCATAAAGCTTCTTTAACACCTTCAGTAAGCGCAATGAATTCAGCTTGAGTTGTAGAAAATGCTACCACTGACAGTGTAATTGCTCTCCAAATTACTGTAGTCCCATATAGAGTGAAAACATAACCAGAAATTGATTTCCTAGTGTCCATGTTTCCAGCATAATCCGAGTCCACATATCCTTTGATTGGTTCATTGTCATGATGAGTCTTTTTGAATTTTAAACTTGTTGTCAGTGAGCCATTTAAGTACCTCATAATCCACTTGAGTGCTGACCAATGCAATGCTCCTGGATCAGTCATAAATCTGCTGACAACATTCACAGCATAAGCCAAATCTGGCCTGCTGTAGATCATTCCATACATTATGCTGCCAACTCCACTAGCAAAAGGAATTATACTCATTCTTTGTCTTTCCTCATCTGTCTTAGGTGAGTCTTGCATAGACAATTTGAAATTTTGTCCTAAAGGAGTAGTAACATGTCTTGCTTCATGCATTCTATATTTAGTGACAACTTTCTTCGAGTAGGTAGCCTGAGAAAGAAATAGTTCCCCCTTCATTCTATTTCTTTTTATATCCATTCCTAAGATCCTCTTGGCCTCTCCAAGTTCTTTCATCTCAAACTCATTACTAAGATCAGCTTTGAGCCTTTTAATCTGGTCTTTACTTGAGCTTGCAAGAAGAATATCATCCACATAGAGTAATAGGTAAGTTGGAGAACATTCTTGACCTTCCTTATAAGCTGGAGAATGTTCTTGAGCTGGAGAACGTTCTTGACTTTCCTCTTTCAGAATGTAAACACAGCTGTCAAAACTACATCTTTGGAAACCAGTTCTTATCATGAAATCATCAAACTTCCTGTACCACTGCCTAGGACTTTGCTTTAGGCCATACAATGACTTTTTAAGAAGACAAACCTTGTTGCTGCCTTTAGCAAATCCTTCATGTTGCTGCATATAGATGGTTTCTTCAAGATCACCATGTAGAAATGTTGTTTTGACATGAAGTTGCTCTAATTCCAAATTTTGTTGAGTTACAATTGAAAGCAGAATTTTGATTGAACAATGTTTTACAACTGGTGCAAATACTTTATTGAAATATATTCCTTCAAGCTGAGAAAATCCCTTTGCAACTAATCTTGCTTTGAACCTTATCTTCTCTTTTCCTTGAATTCCTTCCTTTATCTTGAACACCCATTTTGATCCAATTACCAATTGACTCTTAGGAATGTCAACCAAAGTCCAGGTTTGATTCCTTTCTAATGACTGCATCTCTTCATTCATAGCTGTCATCCAAGCTTCCTTGTCTTCACTATTAATGGCTTCTTTGTAGATGCTTGGTTCATCTCTTTGAAGATCTTCAACAACACTTAAAGCATAACAAATCAAAAATCTGCTTCACCATATATGATTGGAGGTTTTATGACCCTTCTTTCTCTATCCCTTACCAAGTTGTAATTGGCCAAATTTGATTATGTTGCTGCATTATCATCAAGTGATGTATCAGGTATGTCTTCATGATTAATCTCTTGATCTTGAAGTGACTCCACCTCAATCTGAACACTCTTAGTATTGCTGTTTGAAGAACTGTCAAACGGAGAACGTTCTGCGTTTCTGCAATGTTCTTCGTTTCTGCAGCACTGAAACGGAGAATGTTCTGCGTTTCTGCAGAACTGAAACGGAGAATGTTATTTGTCAATCATGGGCATTCTTGTTTCATCAAACACTACATCTCTTGGTATGATGCACTTGTGCACACCTTGGTCAATTCTCCACAACTTGTAACCTTTTATTCCTTTAGGATATCCAATGAAAACACATTTGATTGCTCTAGGATCCAACTTATCTGGCCTTATGCGAGCAAATGCTAAGGAACCAAATACCTTCAGATTTGAGTAGTCAGTTGGTTTGCCATTCCACATCTCAATTGGTGTCTTAAATCCAATAGCTGATGAAGGGCATCTATTGATCAAATACACTGTTGTAACTGCAGCTTCTCCCCATAATGATTTAGGCAGCCCTGCACTCAAGATCATACATCTGACCCTTTCCAAGATTGTTCTGTTCATCCTTTCAGCAATGCCATTTTGTTGAGGGGTGCCTCCAACTGTTCTATGTCTTTGAATACCTAAGTCCTTGCAATACTTATTAAACTGCTCTGAAAGATACTCCAGGCCATTGTCAGTTCTTAAACATTTCATCTTAGTTTCCTTTTGAGTTCCAATTTGCATATGCCATTCTTTAAATTTCATAAAAGTGTCACTTTTATTTTTAATGACATAGATCCATACTTTCCTAGAATAATCATTAATGATGGTTAAGAAGTAAGAACAACCAGCATGAGTTTTTGTCCTTGAAGGACCCCACGAATCAGAATGAGCATATTCAAAAGGTCTAGAGGTGTTGTGTTGGTCAACACCAAAACTAGTCCTCTTAGACTTTCCTAGAATACAATGATCACAAAATTCCAATTTTTCAATTTTGTCACCATTAAGCAAATTCTGTTTTGATAACTCAATTAAGCCTTTTTCACTTACATGTCCTAACCTCATATGCCATATTCTAGTAGATGAACGCAAACTAGAACTAGCAACCGAAGCTTGTGCAATTATGGTAGAACCCTCTAAAATGTATAAACCATTTCTTTTAATGCCTTTAACAATGATATCATCTTTATTAATAATAGTCATGATACCATTCTTTATGTTTGTGGAATATCCTAAAATGTCAAACATACCAACAGAAATTAAATTTCTTTTTAATTCAGGTATGTACCTTACATCATTCAACAGTAACTCCTTGCCATTGAACATTCTGAATCTGATTGATCCTTTGCCTTGCACCTTACATGATTTGTTGTTGCCAAGCAAAACAATTCCACCATCACGAAGGTCTATTGATTCAAAATAATCCTTCCTTGGACACATGTGGAAAGTACATCCTGAGTCTAATAACCAATTTTTTTCACCTTCAGAATTTGAAATCATCAATGCCTCTGCAGATTCATAACCAGCATCAACAAGCGCAACATTTCCAGAATCTTAAGAGTTTCTTGATTCATTTCTTTTAGGGCAATCTTTCTTGAAGTGTCCTTTCTTGTGGCAATGGAAACATTTATACTCCCCTTCAGATTTAGTTCTTGAATTGGACCTATGTTTATTCCCATTTGATCTTTTCTTGTCAGTTCTTCATCTGGTCACATTCAGACTTTTAGCAAGATTATCATTCTTGGTCTCAAGTTTTTTATAGCTTTCCTTTGTTTGGATAGATGTATGCACTTCTTCAAGAGTAATTGTTTGTTCTTTTCCAAACATAATAGCATCCTTGAAGTGTTCATATGAACTTGGTAGGGCTCTAAGCAAGATCAGAGCTTTGTCTTCATCATCTA
This sequence comes from Cicer yamashitae, assembly GCA_037974755.1. NCBI lineage: Eukaryota > Viridiplantae > Streptophyta > Magnoliopsida > Fabales > Fabaceae > Cicer > Cicer yamashitae. Next base: position 41,398,444 of record JBBPBQ010000002.1, read on the forward strand.
GCTTGACTTCTAAATTTTATAAATCATCAAGAATCTTGTTGAAATCAGCAAGTTGTGCTGTAACAGGTTTCTCTTCATCCATTTTAAAAGAGAACAATTGTTGTTTCAAGAAGAGTCTATTTGAAACTGATTTAATCATGTAGAGAGATTCAAGTTTAAGCCATAAGGCTGCTGCTGTTGGTTCCCTTGCAACATCCCTTAAAGCTTTGTCTCCAAGACACAAGATGATAGTACTCTTTGCTTTTTCAATCAGTTCTTCCTTTTCTTGAGTTGACATTGTTACAGGAAGAGCTAATTCACCCTTCAACGCGTTCACCAAACCTTGTTGTACCAGAACAACATGCATCTTTATCTTTCACAAACCAAAGTCATTTGATCCATTGAACTTTTCAATATCAAACTTTGTGGTTCCAACCATTGTTGCTCCCTTTCCTGACAGACGGCGCCAATTGTTAAAACAATATTGGGATCTGCAACACGAATTAACCAACAAAATAGAAAACTAACAAATGCAGAAAAAGAAACGAAACAAAGAACGTTCTTGGTTTTCTGCTGAAAACGGAGAACGTTCTTGAGGAGAACTAAAAACCTGAAAACGCAGAAAACCAGAAAACGGAGACTGATTATCGTTCTCCGTTTCTGTAGTTTGAATAAACTAGTTTTGGTATCAAAGTAAACGAAAATTAAAGAGAGATAAGGGAAGAATAACACTCAGGTTTACGTGTTCGGTCTCAATTGATGAGACATACGTCACGGGCAAGCAAGCAAGATTTATCCACTATTGTTAATTGAACTTTACAAGATTAAAGCCTTCTCAAGATTGATCTCCTAATATCTATCACTGTTTATGAACCAGCAATACTAGCCTTTTCACTCAATCTTTCTTTCTCTCCCTTTAATCTTCTTTCTCTGATTTCCTATGAATCACGAATTGCTTATGCCTCTCTCAGTTTTCCAGCTATTATTGCTACAACAACACATATCTGCTACTATATTACAGCTTTATATATAGTATACACAAGCAAACTAACTATAACCACCTATCATAACTAACTTGGCCAAAGGTAGTTATAACAACCACTAAAGCTTAACCAACTTTAGTTAGATGATTTGAGGCACATATTCACACGTTATACAATAGTAGTTTATTGTACCGTGGCATTCACCATCTGGCTCGAGCACGAATCAAACGAACGAAATACGTCCATAGAAAAATTTCATAGATCAGAAGGATTTCTTCGATATAAACTCTTGATGGAATTTCTTTTATACTCTCTTTTTATTTAAAATTTTTTGTACCCTAAATTAAAATTTTTATATGAAAATATTTTTTTATTCTTTTATCTTTAAGAGGTCGCAAGACGAGGATGCTACTACTAGAAGGATAATTTTTTTCTTCAATAGGAGGTCGCATCTATTGCCATTTATTTTTTATATAAACAAAAGATTAATTGTTAATTTAATAAATAAAAAATAATAAAAAATTAAAAAAAAATTATATTAATAAAATCAAACAAAATATATTTAGTAGAAAAAAAATACATTTTAAAATTAATGCGGTTGAGTAGATGTATCAAAACAAATTAACATGCTATATTATTTTAACAATTCTCTCATATTTTGAAGTCTATTACAGATAAACTAACACCTTGATTTTATTTTGTTAACAACTCCTTCAATTTTTTCTCTGGATCTAATAAATAAAAAATAGAATAAGAGGAAGTTACCAACAAAATAGAATCAACATGTTAATTTATAGTTGCAAAATAGGAGGGAATTATTAAAATAATATAACTTTTTTTTTGGCACATATATTCAACCGCATTAACTTAGATTTATTTTTTTTCCATTAATTGTATTTTGTTTGATTTATTAATGTAATTTGGTTTTTTTAATTATTTTAATTATTTATTAAATCAACAATTAATGATTTGTTATAAAAAAGCTAAATGGCAATAGACAGTAGCATCTCAATGATGGCAATAAACTCTTCATTGTTTTTCCTCTCAACAATATAATTTAGAATTGTTACACCAACCAATACTGCATCTATCCCTAAATATAAAATCTTTTTGAGAATTTATGTTCTTTCTTTATAAAACTCTATTTTGAATTTTCAACTATATTAATTATTTCTTTATTAAATATATCCTAATTAATTTGCATTTTATTCTGCAATCAACAATAAATATTACGATAAAAATATTAGTTAATTTCCTCTCTTTAAAGATAAATCAATAAAAAAACATTATCACCTCTTAACAAATATAATAATATTATTTACTTTCTTAATTAATATGATTTGGTCGATAGTTATATATCTCTCAACACATTATTTTTAGGGATGACAACAAAATCCGCACCTGCGGGTACCCACCCGAACCCGTTTGATTTGGACGGGGAAAACCCGCTTTAATTGGGTGCGGGTGCAGATTTTCCCCGAAATTAAAATTCGGAGGCGGGGACGGGTTTGGGGGTGGTGATATCCACCCCGCACCCGAACCCGCCCCGCAAATAATATTATTGCAATTTTTAAATTTTATATATATACACATATTGAATATACTTAATATTTTTAAAATATTAAAAATTATAACATTATCTCTATAGAAAATATTTTTTAATTTTATTATTGTCTAATAATAATTATTTTATTATATTATTACAATAGGTATGATTTTTAAATTTATAATTTTATATATATGAGTGGGTGCGGGTGTGGGCAGGGAAACCGAACCTGTTGCGGGCGGGGATGAGATATAAATTTTACACCCGCTATGAAACGAGGGGCAGATGCGGGTTTTCCCCGATTAGCCGGATGCGAAGGTGGAGGAGGCGAAATCCGTCCCCGCCTCGTTCGCATGCCTAATTTTTTTTCCCTCACTTCCCCATTTATTCTTCTAGGTCAAAACATGTATCCTAAATCGAATTTCATAGCGCCATTATCACTAAAAAAAATTGGTATTTGTTATAACAAATCTAGCATCTACTTCGTAGCTAATCTCTAGAATCATTTTTCCTAGCTAATTCATAGTAGATTTTAAAAACATCATAGCTAATTTGCAGCTGATTCATAGTAAAAAAAATTATTAAAAAAAATTGTTCCCAATTATTTTCGCTAGCTATATAGCTAAGACTTGTCAAGGGAAATTCGTAGTAAATCTATCACAAATAATTCGGAAGCAATTTTGCCTAAATAATCCATTAAAACATATTTTCAAAGTGATCTTTATGTTATCTCGATTGACTTTCTATTTGATAAAATTATCTCAAAATTGAAATCAATAACAGTACATTTTGAAATCTAGTTTTTAAGAAAACAACACATTTTGAAAGATTTCTCTAACCAAGAATAGAATAAACAGCCAACCACCATATAAAATTCTATACGAGTAGAATATAACATGGATCAAAAGTATTAATTAACTATCCTAATACATGGATATAAAAAAAAAATATTATCCTAATACATAAAGCTGTCAAAAAGTTTCAAAGTCTAAAGCTCCTTTATAAAATTCTCTATTAAACTCTTAATATTAGACCCCCTATTGAAATAAATTTTTTAAAGTCCCTTATTGAATTTAATTTTTTAAAGTCTCGACTCAATTATTTTATTATTTTTTGTGAGCTTAAATGAGGGGCTCATAGGTCTAATATTTTGTTAGGTGATATTTTTTTATTGAAAAATTTTTTAAACTTATTTTTCTCGGAAAAATATCGAATAAATTGTTAAATCACTTGTTTTTCGAAAAATTGTGAAAAAAATCAAAAAATTCTTTTTCTTGAAAAAAATTGAATTTCTTTTTCTCGAATCAAAAAAATTTTAAGAAAAAAAAAAAAGAAATTGTAAATCATTTGTTATAAAAAAAAATCGAAATATTTTTATCAAAAAAATTATTTTTGAAAAAGTAGGCCTTTAGGCCCCACTAAGTCCACAAAATTTTAGGGGCTTTTTTTTGGGTCATTTTAACTATGAAATTTTTTTCCCCCTCGATGTACAAGGGGAATGAGATGAGTCGGTACTTATCCCCTAGGTGGTTAGGGGACGAGAAGATTGTAATTAACATCTCGCCGGTAATGGCCGGGGTATTAAAAAAAGGGAGTGTGTAGAGGTGGTACTTACCCCAAGTACCGGGCTCGAATCCGGCAAAAAAAACTCGTTATTTCCACCTGGTGGATAGGGGGACGAGGAGGTCGTGAGGTAGAAATAAATAAGCCTATTTAATAGAATTTGAAAAACCTGATATTTATAATATACTACCTTCAGCTCTACTACCTCTTGAGCAGAATTTCAAATTCCCTCAATAACAGAATCTCAAGTTCTTTGAGTTCAAAAATATCACCTTTTCATTTTGATATTGAAGTATCTCCCTCTTCAATTGTTCTAGTTTTTTTAAATATATATTCTTGTAGTGTATGCCCTTCTTAAAAAAGTTGAAATACTAAAGGATACTAGAGACATAAGAAATAAAATTTGTAGAGACATAAGAAATAAAATTTGTTATCAAATTTGACTGTGCTAACACTTAGCGACGAAATACTCGAACAATAAAATATTTGGTTAGTGCTGAATTTTATACTGATGTACATAATATTATTCATCATTGATGCAACCTTTATTTTCAGGTAAAGGATTTTAATATTGCAAAATCTGAGGCTGATATTAGCTATTATGCTGGTTATGTTGGTAAGATTATTTTTAATATTAATATTTCTTATAAAGTATATATACTATCATTGTTATGAGATGTCCATTGATGATGATTGAAAATGTTGTAGGATCTTCATTCATGTTTGGCAGAACTTTGACATCTGTATTATGGGGAATGGTTTCTGATCGCTATGGTCGAAAACCTGTAATAGTTATTGGTATTATCACAGTGTAAGTATATCTGTCAATAAATTTGAATGATTTCTTTAAGATATAACAATAATGTGTGGTTTTCTAATGCTCACTTGATTTCAGTGTCATTTTCAACACACTATTTGGCCTTAGTACAAGTTTTTGGATGGCTGTTATCACAAGATTTCTTCTAGGATGTTTAAATGGTGCAATTGGACCAGTGAAGGTACTAGTTTTTAACACCTAAGAATTAGCAACATGGTTTTAAATTGTGATTGTGGTTACGCTGTAAATCTTTATATCGCAGTAAAATACAAACAAATACAGCTAAGAATATCTAAATGCGTTATATTATTTAATGTTTCATCCATGGCACTAGGACTTTTGGATGTGGTCACCTGGATTATACATATTTGCCTGTATTTGACAAACTCCTCTATTTAACAGGCCTATGCTACTGAACTTTTTCGAGAAGAACATCAAGCTCTAGGACTCTCTACTGTAAGTCTCACCAATTCTTATATCCTATCACGGTTTTAAAAATCGATCGACAACTGTAACTGTAGTCATAAATCTGTATTTTTTATGTCTCTACGACTGCGTTACACTTACAAGTGCAATTGTGACTACCTAAATTGTATTTGACGTCAATTTAAAACTTTGTCCAGTGTGAGTTTTTAATATTGAATTTAATCATAATAATTATAAGTGTGATAATGTTTTAGGTTAGTGCAGCTTGGGGCACAGGTTTAATCATTGGCCCAGCATTGGGAGGCTATTTGGCACAGGTACTATTTTTATTCTTTGCCTTGTGAAGTATAAAATACATCTTGCTAAAAGCCTTATATTTTGTACATGTACATAAGATCACTATATATGTGTTGAATGTTGATAATGGCAAAAATTCATGTGTAAATTTGTCATTTATTTCTCTAATTCTTGAGAAATTTCTTCTTGCAGCCAGTGGAAAAATATCCAAATATATTTCCAAAGGATTCCTTTTGGGATAAGTAAGTGGAGTTTTCCTACTTTTTACTTTTTAAAACTAAAATGAAAACGGAAAATGTTCTATCAGTTGATCCTTTATTGATATGTGGATTTCTATTTGTCAAAAAAATCATTTTGCAGGTTTCCTTACTTCTTGCCCTGCTTTATAATATCAGGACTTTCATTTCTAGTAGTTATTGCTTGTATATGGATTCCGGTATGTATATTTGGTCTTCTTTATGCTTTATGGCTTTTATTTTTTTAAAATTTATGATGAAATTTCATAATGTAAAATCATGTTTGTATGATGTTTCTTACTCAATTCTTTAAACTAAACGCAGGAAACACTTCACAATCACAATGGTAGCAATGAGTCCAAAGATGATGCTGAAGTTTTAGAAAACGGAAGCAACATGGTTGACAAAGAAAAGACAGTCCAAAAGAATGAAAACCTCTTCATGAATTGGCCCTTGATGTCATCTATCATTGTTTATTGTGTTTTCTCACTTCATGATATTGCTTATCAAGAGGTATATTTTTAATTAATGAGCTTAAAATGCATCTGAAGCATTAGTACTTGTAGAATTGTTAAGTACCTGTACCAGGTACGTACTATTGGTATAGGTACATGTACGGTACTCGTGGATATTTCATTTTTTCTCATTAATCTATTGCGAGTGAAACTTGTGGTTTTTTCATATATTAACATAATGATATATAATAATATAATATTATTTGTATATCTGAGTTTCTTTGTTATAACCGAATACAATTTTTTACTTTAAAAATTTTGATTGTTATGTTGTGAATTGAAGAATTTAACTCTTTTAATTAATGTTTTTTTAAAAAAACCTCATGTTTTTTCTTGATATACACATTCCTTGATTCATACTTCTTTTACTTGCTTTCTGTAGGTTTTCTCTTTGTGGGCTGTCAGTCCTCCAAGATTAGGGGGTTTGAGCTTCACAACCGATGATGTTGGTAATGTTCTTGCAATTTCAGGTGCATCTTTGGATTCCTTAATTTAATATTTGTTTTGAGGATGAATTCATTGATCAAGAATTTATTCTGAAATGTGCCTTTTTTAATAAGTATATTTTGATGTTAAATGCCATATATTATATACTAACTTCTGAAATTGTCAGGTCTAGCACTTGTCATCTACCAACTTACCCTATACCAATATATGGAAAAAGCTTTTGGACCTGTTGGCATTGCCCGAATCACAGGGGTTAGTTTCATCTGATTTTAGCAAATGTTGAAATACTGCAATTCATTGAGTATCATATGAAATATGTTCTTATACTATGATTCTATATGCAGATTTTTTCCATACCACTTTTGCAAAGTTACCCCTTCATAGCAATGTTGTCAGGCATGACCTTATTCATAGTCATCAGTATTGCTTCTATCCTGAAGAATATTGTCTCTGTAAGTGCATCTCTTTATTTATTTAACCATTTATGAAATACTAATTTAGACACGGACACTAACACTAACACGGAGACATCAGTAAGAATAACTTAAAAAATAAAAGTGTGATTGAATGTAACCTATCATATGCGTCAGTCTAAGATACTGACACATGTCAAACACTAGACATACATTCAATACAAGTGGTCGGTGATACATGAAGTAATATCGAGGATTTAAATAAAATAAATTGGATTCACTTCACCAAAGTTTTAGAAAAGGTTATTTGTATCACAGATTTGATTGATTGTATTATTTTTTATGGATTTAGGTAACAATTACAACAAGTTTATTCCTTATACAAAATCGAGTAGTGGTATGTGAATTTATCATCTTGGTTTCATCACAAAGTTTGAAATTAGTTTTTGATGGAATTGTGACATATGTATATGACATGTTGATTCGGGAAACAGGAACAACACCAAAGAGGTGCAGCTAATGGAATTTCTATGACAGCTATGTCTTTTTTCAAAGCTATTGGTCCTGCTGCAGGTGGTACAATGTGAGTCTACCTCTAATTTCTTGCACAATATTAATATAGATCGCTAAAAGGGATTAATAGTTCAAATGATAATGTTATAAAACTTGCATATTATTGTACAGGTTTCATACTACATGATCTATAATAAAAATTATTCAAATTTATCAGTACTCCATGCAGTTAACTCGGTTAGTGACCCGGAATACCAAAGATGTTTGTAGTTAGAAACTATCATAATCGAAACTACTAACATTTAGCTATAAAAAAAATCTAATCTATCTATGGCTGAAACTACATCCGAACCTCCTTACTAACTATTTGTTGACTAGATTGAAAGATGTAGACAACTTATTTCCTTAAAATTTAGATATCTAGAGAGTTTAACATAAATTACTCACACCACTTTGATCCATTTTTGGTAGACAAATTTTTTCGTAACTAATTCATTCTAAATTTTCTTCTTTTTATCATTTCGGTCAATGCAGATTAACTTGGTCACAAAAACGTATGGATGCTTCTTTCCTCCCAGGTACGATGCTCAACCTTAAATGGTCGACATTTTAACTAGCTTTAAATGTCAATTTATTATTATTTTTTTCACCAAAGGTTCTCCATTAATAGGAATTAACACAAACAAACAATTTGCAAAAGCACGAAGTCTTTTTACCCAACATAAACTCATATTTCGCAATGTATTAATTGACAACTTATTATTGTGCATAAAACTGCAGGCACTCAAATGGTCTTTTTTTTCCTAAATTTAGTTGAAGGAGTTGGAATACTTATGATGTTCAAATCATTCCTTGGCGAAAAGAAGAAAACACATTTGGTTCAGTTACACTGATATCAGACAAACTTTGCTAGAGTTATGCAGTATTATTATCACTGTCATTATTGAGGACAGTGATTGGTAAACTATATGCATTATTAGCACCAGTGTTATTTGATTTTAAATTTATGGTACCAATTATTAATTAAATGTATAAAAGCAAATGAAAATTTATCACATAAGAATGAATGAGAAATACTGGAAGTTTTGTGTTTCTCTTATATTGGAAACATGATTCTCATATTTATTATCCCAGTGATTTAGATATCAATATGCTTCTTAATACATCTTGTATAATTCAAGTGTGAAAATATTTTTATGTAAAAAACTCATCAGATCCATACAAATAGAAATAAGATACACAGCATGGTTTAACAAATTGGTTTCTACAATCCCAGATGTAAAATACAACATTAGCCTTCTAATGAACATCAACATTAACTACTACATTACAACAAAATCTAAGTCAATACTCCGGAGGACAAATATCTACAGGTTGATGATACCTTCAAGTGTTCATACCATTCAACTCACCAAAATTTTGCCCTTAAAATTAGGAATGGGGCAGGGTAATCCAATCAGAGCCCAAAAATAAGTTAGCCTTCACAATGATATTTGGAAGCAAGCAACCGCCAACTGGATCTGGCTTTCAACATTGGATTTCTTCATCTGTCAAAAAAATAAAAAAAAATATGCATAAATAAAACTTCAAGAATATTAACCATAGTGAGATAGCAAATTTCTATTAAAAAATATAAACATGTGTGAGATGCATGCATATTACCTAAGATTTGGTCTTCTGCTAAAAGTACTTGTGTAAATGTTCGAAGAACTTTTAAGCTTATGATATACCAAATTTCACATAACTAGTTTTCAGCTTATTTTCACAAGCTCCCTAAGATAGTTTACAGAAGCAACTTATACAAAGTTTATCCCCATTTTCTCTTCAATAGTAGAAAAACCTATATATAAACTCTCATATCATAAACACTTATTGAATAGGCAATTAATTAAAAAAATTATCCAAATACTCCCCTATTTTAGTTTAGTGTACCTAAACCATCTCATTTAGTGTTTCATGTTTGGTGCCTAGAGATCGGTAAGTAACACCTTAAAAGCTTATGTGGGTAACCACTAACCAGAGTTGCATAATAATATCCCAAGCACCTGATTTTTTTACTTGTTGCATATGTGGGTGAATTGTCAAAATAAGCCCTTGTATAATACTTTTAGTAAAGTATTCGTGCAAGTTTCAAATAACTGAACAATAGTATATACAAAAGAACTTCTCATATAAGCTAAAGACTAATTTATTTTAAAATTAGCTTGAGAAAATAAGTTAAAAACGTAGTCTTTAGTCAATTGTTATTATGAAATCATTCAAACCTGGAAAGACATAAAATAACTTAGTAATCCGAAAACATGCTATAGATCCATAAACCTATTTTAGCCATGAATAGACTTCCAATCACCAGGACTATCTGTGAGCAACTGCAATAAAATGTCATCCAAAGAAACCACGGCATTTCGCTGATCCACAAAAGCATTTCTTTCTCCCTCTGGGTGCACTACTACCCTTAGCATGACCACCAGGGACAATTCCATAATCATATGTTAACTCTGCCATCGGAGGAATATGTCTAAGGGCGAAAAATGCAATGTGGATAAAGGATTGATTGTTTTCTGCATATACGATGGGCTGCCATAACACATTTGGGGAGCAACTATGATTCATAAATCTAGCCACATTTCCAACATTCTTGGCACTTATAATTAGAGGCGATGGTATAGTATAATCTTCACTCGATACATTTGAACTTATATCTTCCAATAGGCTAGGTTCATAATTCCACTTGAATGGTTCATAAATACGGCTTGTATCAAAAACATATTCATCTCTATCTCCTTCCGTGTTCCGACATAGCTTGGCTTTGTCAATAACTTCTCCTGCATATTCACAAATAAAGCTACCGGCACGTATTGGATCGAGGGTACGTAGCCCCCACCCTCTACTCTTTGTTTTGAACACTTCCATGTGTTGTTTTATACCAGTCTGGGATACTCGATTTTTGCAGTTAGGAAAACACTGACACATAGGGCCACATTCATGAATCAGTGGCTTCCGACCCACTAGAATACTATTTGCAGCATAAGGAAAATCGCCTTCATTTCTTTGAATGCAAGAGCAGTTCAAATCACCTGGGACACATGCTTTGTTACAATTGCAGCCTAAAGAAGGCTGCACTATACCAAAAGATTTTGGTTTTTTGAGAGACTGGAAATAAGTGAAAAAAGCAGGACCCTTCTCACCATCAACATCATTGACGAGCGATACTGGAATACTTTCAGCTCCTGTGGAGAGGTCAGCAAGAATAAAACCATTCCTTGAAGACGAACCAGCCTTCCACTTTTGAGCCAATCTCCAAGCCGCAAAAGCACTCGGTTGTCCAGGCAACCTTACCAACTTATACTTAAATACACCACCACCAGATTTTCCCCTTTCGATCCAAGAATCTTGGATTTTATACAAACCATCATACATATAGATTTTTGCACTTCTATTCATAGCATCTCTCAAGCCGCGGATGACTCGAATTTCGTTGTGCCTTTGCGAACTTTTGTCCAAAGCAAGATTACCCCTTTGAAGCTTCTGATCAGTCACATGCTTATCTTTTTTGTTGAAATTCTCACCTTGGCCACTATAAATTAAAATATTATTATCCTCAGTATCGTCATCATATACTCCCGATGAAACAACACTTAACGCCACAGGTTCCTCCTGAGCCTCATCCTTAATATTCGTGTAGTCAATTCCACCCATTGACTGACCATGCAAACCCACAAGACACATTTCCATTCGGAAAAAGAAAACATCTCCAACCTCAATCCCAGGCACCTCTCCTACTCTTCTCCTCATATTTGTCCGAACCCCTTTGCACGTCAAGGCATTGCTTGCTCTGAGATCCGCACGCTTGATAGCAAGCACCGAACTCAATTCCTTCGACTCTTCAAGTTGGCATAGCCTTCTCCGAATCGAATCAAAAGTCATGAGCACATGAGTAACCGTTTCCCGATCACCGTCATCTTTTAACAATGGACTAATACCAACCGAAGAACTCGAACCATCACCCTGCGTCTCCCGATTTTTCTTATTCCTTTTATGAAACTCCTTGGAGTTCTGTATATTCTTCGCACCGCGCTTCTGTCGATCATCTAAGTCACCATTCAACCCCTCCAAACCAACATCTCCATGGGCTTGTGTGTTCACCTCTTCATCATGTGAACTCTTGTAGAACCTAATTGGAGTCGCTTTAGCAGCAACAGGACTTTCTTTAGTTACTTTAGCATCAACAGGAGTATCTTCTTCTGTTGATGTGGCATTAACATGAGTTTCTTGAGCTCCTTTTGGAATAGGATTTTCATGGGGTTTCTCCAATGAATAAAATGGAGGAAACCCAGATGGATAATTACCAGAGGAAAAAGATTGAATACATTTTGGAACCACAGGAGCTAAACTACGCAAGGGTTTTGCTTCTATAATCTTAGATTTGTCAACTGAATCTGATGCATGAACAGTGTTGTCTTCCATCATAAACCCTTTCAACAAAACCTAACAAAATCAAGTTTCAGTTGCATGAAATTTCACATTTTTACTCTATAAAAGCATAATAATGAAGTAGTATGGATGATTTTGATGAAAATGGTGTTTTAAACGTGAAATCTTAAACGAAATGAGATTTTAAAACAAAATAGATTTTATTGAGAAAATAGATTATGTAAAAATTTGAGAAAGTTTACCTAAACTTGAGTAGCGGTTGAAGCTTCAAATGGAGAAGAAGAGAAACTGGGAAGAGAAGCAATTGTGAAAGAATATGACAGTGAATTGTATTTTGGAATTAAGAAATATTTTCTACATTTTATTTTTTGCTTCCAGTTTTTGTCCGTTTGAACTGCTTATGTGGTGAGGTGTAATATTGTTTTGCAAAAAACAATAAATAAAAAATATTTTTAGTTTTATAAAATTTATTTTTATAAAATATTTTAAAATATTTTTAAAAATATTTTTATAAAATAAAAAATAATTTGTTTTTTGACAATATTTTAAAGTTTTTCTAAAAATTTATTTTTATAAAAAATATTAAAAGAAAAAGTGAAAACAAAATAAATACTTGATGAGTCATCAGAACTCAACTCATTAAAACTTTAAATAAATAAATTATAAAAAGAGTAAATAATTTTTTGATGGAATAAAATGAGTAATTAATTGGTATGCTGGACTATTTGTTTTTTGAGAGGAAAGATATTTTATAATTCAACCAAATCATTTGTTTTTTTTAGAGGAAAGATATTTTATAAGTCAACTAAATCAGTTGTGATAAAAGAGCTAATACAAGAATATTTCTCAATCTAAATAATGTCTTCAGAAATTAAAGCTTGCTTCGCTAAATGGTGAGCAACGACATTAGTTGTTCTCTTCATATGAGCAATAATAGATAAAGAAAATAAAGAAAGAAAATTTCGACAATCGACCACAATAGAGCCGAACAAGAGTTGTTTAAGGAAGGGGGATTGATAACTATGACAACATTAAGGGAGTCTACTTCTACCATGATGTGACAAAAATCCAAATCTAAGGCGAATTGGAGCGTCGATCTAAAATTCATAGCTTCAGCCAAATCCGTGTCAGGGAGAGTAATAATTTTCCATGTAGTAGCAGCTAAGACCACACTTTCACCATCTTTGTATGAGAGGCAAGCTGCGGAATAACTATGTCTTTGAGGAATGTGTGCAACACCAGCTTATGAGATATAAGCAACTAAGTATATTTTGGATCATTGGTGAGATCAAGATTCTTTACCTTACACAATTACTTCATCATCATCACAACGAGATCAATGAAGTTGATAAAGGTAAAAACTATATTAAGTTCAAAAGACTTCTTCGTTCAAACACACTTCTAATCACATTAAAAGCAAATATACTCGACTTTAAAAATCCAAAATTATCCCTTATTTGGAACTCTTCCAACTCATAGTACCACAATATATTGGTTTGGAGATAGTGTCAATGTAACACCTTACAATGACATCTTTCTTATCATCTATCAAGAATATGTTTTTAGTCAATTAAATACTCAAGGACATTCATGATTACAATTTAATGACCTTCACTAAAATAAAATCAGTACCCTTTTGTTGTGCTCCAAGCATATGAGATATATGGTCTAATACATATAATGATCTACATGATAATTCCAATTTCCATAACAAATGAAATCATTTTCATGTATTCTTTCTTAAGTGATGAGATAGAATATTGTTTGATAGACAAATTATTATGATGTTATCTTATGTACGTAGACGAAGATCAAACAACTTCATCGATCTGTCTCTATAGATCTTGAATCCCAACACTTAAAAAACGTCGCCTAAGTCTTTCATCAATAAACATTTATCAACTATGCTTTTACGCTTTATAGGAATATGTTTATTTGATGAATCGTACATTTTTTTTTTACTTTTAAGACCAAAATCAATATAACGCTCCAACTAACATCTATATGTACACAAGCTCACAAGAGAAACTATGAAGGATTTAAACATCTTGACTAAGAGAAAGTCTCACCATAGTCTATACCATAGATGTGGTTGAAACATTTTGTAGCATACATTGCTTAAAGGTATTCAAAACACCATCTATTCTAGTCTTCAATTGAAGACCCATTTGCACCTTATATCCATCGGGGTAACTCCATTAATGTCCAACCTTATTGGTTCACATGGACTCCCTCACATATTTTGTGACGACACAACTTATGGTATCTATCCAGATTTTGTATAACCAGGTTAAGTGACATGCCCACAACACTTGTGGAATTTACTAATGTTCCATTACCATAGGTCTTGTGCTGCTTGGATTTCTCCAAGTTCTACAATTCTCCCATTGATTCCTATTTAACACATTTAAGAAATACATAAGTTTCCACGATAAACTCTTTATCATTGGAAACTTTGTAGAAAAAAATATCTTTAGTTTCCTAAGGATATACTACAAATTACATTTATTTAGTTTGGTTTCAAGCTTATTTGAAAACAAATAAACTTGACAACTCAAATCTTCATAAATGTCGTTTTAAGCCTTTCAACTCATTCCATATCTCATATGGAATCTTTAGTCTCTAATGGAACATGATATCTAGTTAAGAAATAGTTGTATAAAGCCCATTTTTTAGAAAGAGTTATTATATTTGACTGACTCATAATCAGACTATGTCTAACAAGGTTTGATTTAGAAAGTCGTCAAAACTTCTAGCTTAAGTATTTACCATCATGATCCAATCATGTGATCTCAACACTCTTGCCAATATGATTTTCTACTTCATTCTTCAACTCTTTGAATACTCCAAAAAGTCTTTTAGTTTATGTTTCATAAGATACACAAACACTCATTTACTATAATCAATAATATATGTAATGAAGTCAAGAAGTCTACCTTTTACAAACTTGCTTAGTAACTATACATCTCATGTATCATGGCAAAAGATCACTAACTCTTTCATCATGATTGATGATCAAAGCTTAGTTATCTTTTCCAATAAGTAATTATCATAAACGCCAAATAATTTCCAATTGAATGAGTCAAACGGACCATTTTAATAACACTAGAAATATGTTCTTACTTATATGGTCTAAACAATAATTTGAAGGTATATAAGAATCAAATAACTAGATTTGAACTTATTTTCATGTATGTCACAAATGAGTAGCTTGAGATCAATGATGACACATGGTTCGTGTCTTTCAAGACCTACTTCACTAAAAACATCAAGTTAATAAATGGAACAACAATTGTCATTTTATTACAACAAAACATCATTTCTTATCATCTGATGAAAAGAAAGTAATGTTTCTAATAAGTTTTTAAAAATAATAACACTTATTAATGTCCAAAATAAGCCCCAAAAAAAGTCAAAGCTCCTATTGTTTATATAGCATCAATTACTACATATCATATATGTAGGTTGACTTTTGACATTAATCAATATTCTACTTTTACACATTGTATTTTATACCTATGTTGTAGAAGAAGTTGACTTCCATGACAAAATTTTGAAGAGAAAGTCTAACTTTCTTTCTTTAACTTATACTCTTTTTGGTATATGAAACACTTCTTCCAATATTTGGTCCAACCTAATAAGAACTAAAACTTTCATTTGTAAACCCTCTTGCCAAATTAAATGCAAGAGTACTTGGCTTGAATTTATTCTTGCCCATGTTCTACTCGCTTTAAGTAGCATTCAAGACCATTAATATATTCTTTGCAAACCAAGTTAATGGCCAACTTTTGACCAATAGGAAATTCCAATTTATCTAAGTTCTCAATGTACCCAATAATATGAAGTACATAACATCATGATATGAATGGTCATATCATACACTTTCATGATCACAATATCTAAATATCCTACATCTAAGGAATCAACTTGATGCTTCTTACAAGCATCATTTTTGTCCTAGTAGAAGCAGATTACTCAAGACTCAATTGTTCAAAATATATAACTTCTCTCAAATTTTGAGGATCATCCTCAAATTTCGTTACCATTGTAGAAATGTATTTCTTGATATATCTTGTCTTTCTCAAGAACATTTCACAGTTAATATTGTCCAATTTCATGATAATTGAAAGGTTTAAATATGTGTTTAGTCCTTGCAATTATAACTTTTTTATTTATTTATTTTGGTCCTCATAAGTTTTTTTGTTTGGTTAACATCCTGCAAATATAGTTTCATTTTAAAATAGTCATTCCATCCAATTTCTGTTACAAAAATTGTAACACCGTTAAAACATAACCATTTTTTAACAAAAAAAAACCCAAATATAATTAAAGTATAACCTTTTTTAACCTAAAATTAATCCCAAATATTTCAGTCTCCTTACCTAAAAAAACCTAAATTGCGTATTCTTCTTCTTCATTGTTTAAGTCATCTTCCTAACCAACATTTTCATCCATTTGAGATTCATCACCGTATTCAAATTCAAATTCATCGTTATCCTAATCTTTTTCTTCGTCCGGTGGTACTTGTTGGACAATGGTGGGTTCTAGAATTGGCTTTGAATCAAAGTTTTTCCTTCTTAACGTGGAGATTAAGGGATTTTAGGGGAGTATATGGAAAAATCCAAAAATGGGAGTAAAATTTGATTGTAGAGGGAAAAGGGGCAAAGAATAAAGTCCAAGTCCTAGTCCTAGTAATGGTAAGGGGTGGTGAAGGAATTCACCATGGTGACAGAGTTGAACCTTTAATCAAATTCATTCTGCTTTTCTAGATTTTTTTTTATTTTATGAATTGCGACACAACATGGGGAATTCTACAACGGGAAGAGGATTGAAAAAAGAAGGTGCAATTTAGATTTTTTTAGGGAAGAAGACTGAAACATTTGGGTTAATTTTAGGTTAAAAAAGTTTATAATTTAATTATGTTTGAGTTTTTTTTTTGTTAAAAAATGATTATGTTTTAACGGTGTTACAATTTTTGTAACATAAATTGGATGAAATGACTATTTTAAAATGAAACTATATTTACAGGGATGTTAATGAAATAAAAAAACTTACAATGACCAAAATCAAAAAATGTTATAATTGCAAGGACCAAATACATATTTAAACCAAATTTAAATTACATAAACATGCAAAACTTATGTATCATGATTAAAACATATGTAGTAGGACTTTACTAAATATTCTCCCACTATTTTATTCAAATCAATGATCCTTAACATTGACATGAAAAATCTCATTGGGAGATTTTCTAGTGAGACCAATATGCATGTTTCACCTCGTTTTGAGACAGCTAAGTTGATTCACCACAAACATGTTTATTTATGTAGGAAACTCATTTCCAATTACATCGTGTGTAACTCTTGAATCAGTTGGCTGAACAACACTTTTTCTAATTCATTTTATGAATTAGAGACCAACTCATTTGCCTCTAAGTCCATTTCAATCTTATTGAATATGACTTAGTTAAGTTAGACCCAATGATTGTCAGTCGGATCTTATCATGTTGCGTTTTACCGATATAGAATAACATGTCTAGCTTTGGTATGACCTACACTATACGATACTAACCTTGACGAGTGTCACACGTCAGAAGATATTAAACTTAATATTTAATTTGAGGAGTTTTTAATTAAACGATCTCACCGACATATGTATCTCATACAATCGTCTCTCAACATGCATGCACACATACTCTCATAGTTTAAATCATATAAATAAAAATATCATACATGTTAACATACATCGTATGTATCATACACCACATGCAAAATAATATAAGATTAGGTAATATAGTTATGACCGCCTAACGCGAAAGGCAAAATTAAATAAATATAATTTACAAATCTTTAGTCTTTGAACTGACTTCATAAACCTCTCCATTGACGTCCTTGTTAATCTCTCCATAAACGTTCTTGTCATCATGAGCAATTATAATTATTTAAAATAAATAAATAAATTGGCACAATACGTGCACCATATTTTAAATAAACTACATCAGACAGAACATATTTTAATAAAAAAAAAGAACTTCAAACACACTAAAACCATAACTATATACCTTTCAAAGTTAATTCATTAAAATTAATTATTTAACACATTATAAAATATTAATATAAATAAATTTATTCTTCTAAGGAAAAATTATCACACAAGACTAAAATTAAATCGACAGCACATGATGAATCAACTAATTGAATCACTTATGGTATGAAACTCAAATAATGAATATAATTTCATTCAATTGAATTTATTTCCTTAAATCAAATATACTAAATTTTGGAAATAATTTGAAATAAATTCTAATATGGAAAGGCATTATGCGAATGAATTCATATGACCACTATATTGATCAAAATTCAATGCATATATTTAATTAAAACAAAATAATAATAGCTTTAATTGTATATTTGTAAAGTCAAAAACACTTTTGAACTTTGACCAAAACATCTAGAGAAGTGTGTTGGTCTATGTTCCAATAATCGGACCATCCAATGCAAAGTCTTCAATAAATTTGAACCCATTTTTTGCAAGGTTAGCGAAGTCTATTTGTGGTTTGTTAAGAACATCCAATTGACTCACATTTCATGCCATTGAAGCAGCAAAAGTGGCATGAACGAAAGTAGAACTTAAGGCCATTGTTGAATCAAGAAGAATTTTAGAAAATGTTTTGAATGGAGTGTTTAAAACGGTTTCTAGGTTTCAAAAGTGTGGAAAAATATTCGTGAAGGTAGTGAGGGAGTGATTGTTGGTGTTTTGATTAAAACCCTTAAGTTTGAAAAGAAAGAAGGGGCAATAACTATCATGCATGCGTTAAACAACATTAGACAACACGTGTTACGATACCAAGTAATCACACACTTTTCAAGAAAATTGTTCATATAAGCAATTGGATTTTAATCATCTAGAGGTAGTGGAAAATTCAATTTATCAAATGCAGAACATAAGTGTTTAATCAATCAGTCTATTTTCAGGGCTGGCCCAACCCATTATGAGGCCTAAAACGAAATTATCAGACGAGGTCTTTTCAAAGTTAATAAATAAATTATTAATATTTCTATTTAAATATAATCTTTCGTACTTTTTTTGATACAAAATCATTTATCAAATTATTGTAATCGATTTCGTTTAACAATTCTTTTTCAGATGAAAAAGAAACGAATAAATTAAAAACACATACCTTAATATATTTTGGCCACTGACAAGAGCTACTCGCACAATGAAAATTCAAAACGAAAAATAAAATCAAAGCAAGGAATAAGGAAGTAGGGTCAAGGGTGAAAAAACTTTTTGTCGTGTTGACAGCAAAGTTTCTGACGAAGGATTCTAAGAGACATTTTTAGTAAAAAACAATGCCTTTAATATAAGATGGCTTTTAGTGAAAAGGAATGCATTGAATATTAAAAGATTCTTCCAACGGTATAGTATCATCATCCTCATAAATAGTTGCATCGATTTTAATTGGCTAATTAAAAAAATTTTGGAGGCCTTTTTTGTTTCTGCAAATGGTTAAAGAGTTTTGATAATATATTATTGGGCCTCTATACCGTATAAAAATTAAAGTAAAAAAAATTATTTTTTGGCGATGCCTAAAATAAAGGCTTTAGGCGCCTCCCCCTTGGGCCGACCCTGTCTATTTTACTAGACGCGGACTAAACTTGCTTTTAGAGGGAAAACATAGTTTGTTTTGACTAGAGGCAAATGCATAAAAAGATTGCAACATCAATCTTTTATGAATGTTTAAATTTTTCTTTATAAAATTGAATCTATCTCCAGCAAGGGGTTTTATAAAAATATTTGTTCATAGATGGTCAGAGTCCTTATATTAATGTCTAAAATACCCTTTTAAACATAGTCTATAATAAAGTGATGTTTAATCTCTATCTGTTTTGCTCTTGAGTGTAAAATAAGATTTTTAGTTAAACAAATGACATAAGTATTATCATAGAAGATAAGAATGTTTATTCCTTTATTTTGCAGTCTTCTGGTTGATGTTTCATCCAAAGCAATTGAGTGCTGCAACTAGCTATTGAAATGTACTCTACTTCTACAGTAGATAGAGCAATGGTTTGTTGTCTTTTGCTTGACCAAGAGATCATATTCTCACCAAGAAAATGCAACTTCCACTAGTGCTTTTCCTTTCTACCTTATTTCTATGATAGTCAATATCACATAAACCTTTTAATTTGTACTCAGAGGATTGCTTATAAAAGAAACCAATATTAGTAGTACTTTTCAAATATCTAAAGATCCTTTTAAAAAAAGCTAAATGTGATATTTTTAGTATCATATTGAAATCTTTCACACATTATACAACATATCAAGGCTGGATGAGTTAAGTATAGGAGAAAACCAATCATCCCTTTGTGTATCTTTTGATCCACCTTTTCACCCGATTCATCCTCATCGAGAGAACAAGTAGGATGCATAGAGGTGAGCATGGGTTTGCATTCATCCATCTTAAATTTCTTAAGAATTTCTCTTGTATATTTGGTCTGATGAATGTATACACCTTCACCACTTTAATGAATTTGAAGTCCAAAGAAAAACTTAAGCTCTCCCATCATATTCATTTCAAACTCATTATGCATTAACTAAGAAAATTCTAGACATAACTTAGCATTAGTAGAACCAAAAATGATATCATCAGCATAAACTTGGACAATGAGAATATCGTTTTTATATGATTTTCTAAACAAAGTAGGGTCTATCAAGCCTCTTTCGAAATCATTTTTCAAAAGAAAACTGATTAGAGTATCATACCAAGCCATTTGAGCTTGTTTCTGACCATACTCAGATTTTTTCAGTTCAAAAACATAGTTTGGAAATTCATTATCATCATAGTTAGGAGATTGTTTAACATACACTTGGTTATAGTCATTTAAAAATGCATTTTTCACATTCATTTGATATAAAATATTTTTTAAAAGCTGTAAATGAAAGTAAAATCTTGATTTCCTCTAGCCTTGCCACAGAGGTAAAGGTTTCAGTATAATTAATATCTTCTTGTTGACTATAGTTTTGAGCCACAAGTCTAGCTTTGTTTGTTACCATTTCACCTTTTACATTTAACTTTTCTGAAAAGCCACTTGGTTCCAATAGGTATCTTTTCTTTGGGTTTGGGTACCATATCCCATAGGTCATTTCCCTTGAACTGGTTTACTTATTCTTGGATGACTACTATCCATCCATCATCTAATAAGGCTTCATCGATTGATGCATGTTCAATTTCAGATAAGAGTCCAAACATAGACGTTTCTTTGAAAGAAAATGTGGTCTTTAGAGGATACTTCATATTCCCTATGATTAGTGTGTATGTATGTGATGATTTGTATTTCCATCCAAGTATAGGTTCTTGTTGACTTTTCCTAGTAGATGGTTCATCATTATTTGTTTATGTGCTATCATGGTCATCTCCAAGTACTTCAAAGGAGAAACTTTGTTGCTTCATATGATCTTTCTGATTCCTCTAGTATCCATCCATCATCTAATAAGGCTTCATCGATTGATGCATGTTCAATTCCAAACAAGAGTCCATACATAGATGTTTCTTTGAAAACAGACATAGTCTTCAAAGGATCATTCATATTCCCTATGATTAGTGTGTATGGATGTGATGATTCGTATTTCCATCCAAGTCTAGGTTCTTGTTGACTTTTCCTAGTAGATGGTTCATCATTATTTGTTTATGTGCTATCATGGTCATCTTCTGGTACTTTAAAGGGAAACTTTGTTGCTTCCTATGATCTTTCTAGTTCGTATAATATTTGTAAATTGACAAAATCTTCTTCTAGCTTTAAGTTTTTATGGTCAAGCTTCTTGTCATCAAACTTGACCTGAATCGATTCCTCAACAATCAGAGTTTCTTTATTGTATACTCTTGAGATCATGAATAAAACTAGGCTTTAGACCTTTTAGAGTATCCCAAAAGATGCACTTTTGAGATCATGAATCAAACTTTCCATGATTCTATTTAGTATTCAAAATATAACATATACATCCAAATTGATGAAAATAAGAAATGTTGGGCTTTATTCTTTTCCACGGCTCATAAGGAGTCTTATTAAGTATAGGTCTTATATAGATTCTATTTTGAATGTCACTTGCAGTATTCACTGCTTTTTCCTTTCTACAACAGAATTTTGTTGGGGGTATTCTAGGAGAAGAAAAATGATGTAAAATTTCATTCTCTGCACAGAAGTATTCAAAAAGTTTGTTTTCAAATTCACCACCATGATCATTACGAATTGTTGTAATACAAAAACATTTTTCATTTTGCACTTGTTTGCAGAAAGTAGTGAAGACTTTATGTGACTCATCCTTGTATTTAAGGAATTTTACTCATGTCCATTTGGAATAGTCATCAACAATGACAGGTCCATAATTTAATTTTGACCACAACAGAGGTTGTCCTTAGAGGACCAAATAAGACAATATGCAAAAGTTAAGTGGTCTAGAAGTGGAAACAACATTCTTTGGAACAAATGATTATTTTGTTTGTTTCCCTTCATGGCATGCCTTCTTAAGAACATCTAATTCATACTTCTGATTTGGCAATCCTCTAACTAAGTTGAGTTTGTTCAACTTTGAGATTAATCTCAAATTAGCATGTCCCAAACTTTTGTGTTAGATCAGTTGTTCTTCATTCACTGACATGAGACACTTTACTTCTTGTTATTTTATATTTGACAAATTTATATTGTAAATGTTTTTTTTCCTTTTGCTAGTAAATAGTATGGATCCATCTGTTTGACTAATTATCTTGATTTTTGATTGAAGACAACATCAATACCATTGTCACTTAATTGACTTTTGTTCCTCAATAGGTTATGCATCAGTCTTTTTACAAGTAAAAAAATTTTAATAGAGGGAGGAGATCCATTGCCTACTGTACCACAACCTATGATCTTACCCATTTGATTTCCTCCAAATCCTACATATCCTCTTTCCTTGAGTGTTAGGTCTTGGAACATAGAGTTTTCTATTGGAACCAAGTTGATTTTATACTTAAAGTTTTGATGATAACAACATATTTTACGAGAACAGTATAATTCACTTCAAAGAATGTGATAGAAGATTCATGTTTTTGAAGAAAATCTAAAATAAGATTTGATTCAAATTTATAATTGAAGAAAATCTATAATAATATTTGATTCAAATTTATAATTGAAGAAAATCTAAAATAAGGTTTGATTCAAATTTATAATTGATGAAAATCTAAAATAAGATTTGATTCATATTTATAATTGAAGAAAATATTTGACCAAGTTGAAAAGAAGATATGGTCAAGATTTGAAGAAGATTTGATCAAGATTTATCTACAACAAAATATGAACAGAATCAATCCGAAGAACTTACAAACCCAATCTAAACAAAATACGAACATAATCAATCTGAAGATAATACACTTTTTAGAAAATCAATAGGAGATGACATTCTTATTATTCAAATTTATGCTGATCACATTATTTTTGGATCTACTAATGGCACTCTTTGCCAATAATTTTCTAAATTGATGCAGCTTGAATTTTAAATGAGTATAATGGGAGAACTTAAGTTCTTCTTAGGGATACAAATTTAGCAAAGTCAAAAGGTATATACATTCATCAAACTAAATATACAAAAGAGATTCTCAAGAAGTTTAAGAAGAGTGATTGCAAACCTATGGCTACACGAATGCACCCTACTTGTTCACTTGAAAAAGATGATTCAGGCCAAAAAGTTGACAAAAAAAACCTATAGAGGAATGATAGGATCCCTACTTTACCTTACCGCTTCCAGATCTAACATCATGTTTAATGTATGTGTATGTGCAAGATTTCATGATGACCCTAAGTACAAGAAACACATTTAACTGATATTAATAGAATCCTTAGATACCTAAAAGGCATTACCAACCTTACCTTGTTCTACAAGAAATCTCCTAAGTATAAACTGAGTGGATAGTGTGATTTTGATTATGCTGGAGATAAACTTGAGAGAAATAGCACTAGTGGCCACTACACATTTTTAGGTGACAACTTAATATCTTGGTCAAGTAAGAGACAAAACACCATTGCAATGTCAACTACAGAGGCTAAGGACATTTCAACAGCTGGCTGCAGTTCTCAACTACTTTGGATGAAACATCAACTAGAAGACTACAAAATCCTAGAAACCAACATTCTCATCTATTGTGATAACACTTCTATCATTTGTCTAACAAAAAACCCAATTCTATATTCTAGAGCTAAACACATAGAGATCAAACACCACTTCATTAGGGACTTTGTTCAAAAAGGGGTACTAAACATTCAGTTTGTAGACACTGAACACCAATGGGCTGACATATTAACCAAACCACTAGTTGAAGATAGGTTTGACTTCATCAAGAAAAACCTAAACTTACCTTCATACCTGACTGATGTTGGGATAACTTCAAAGTATTTAAGCTTTACATTAGTTTTTATATTTTCTGGTAATATGTTATATTCTAGTTATTAAAAAAACGAAAAAAAAAATATGAAAAAAAAAAGTTTCACTTTCAAGTCTTGTTGTCTGATGACAAAAAGGGGACAAAGATATTTGATAAAGTGGGGAGAAAATGAAACTAAAACTTAGGGGGAGTCAAAGAAATATAAAGAAAAGTTATTATAAAAAATACAAGTTTTGTCATCATTAAAACAGGGGAGATTGTTGAAACCAAGTTGATTTTATACTTAGAGTTTTGATGATAACAAAATTATTTTATGAGAACAATATATTTGAATTCAAAGAATGTGAAAGAAGATTCATGTTTTTGAAGAAAATCTAAAATAAGATTTGATTTAAATTTATAATTGAAGAAAATCTAAAATAAAATTTGATTCAAATTTATAACTGAAGAAAATCTAAAATAATATTTGATTCAAATTTTTAATTGATGAAAATCTAAAATAAGATTTGATTCATATTTATAATTGAAGAAAATATTTGACCAAGTTGAAAAGAAGATATGGTCAAGATTTGATCAAGATTTGAAGATGATTTGATCAAGATTTGAAGATGATTTGATCAAGATTTGATCAAGATTTATCTACAACAAAACATGAACAGAATCAATCTGATGAATTTACAAACGCAATCTGAACAAAATTTGAACATAATCAATCTGAAGAATTTTCAAACTCAATCTAAACAAAATAGGAACAAAATCAATCTAAAAAATTTACAAACTCAATATGAACAAAATACAATTCAGAATTAAACAAGGACTAAATTGAAGCCATAATTTTAACTATAAATAGATACTCAAGGCTAAAGAAGAAGATTATCAAAAAGCAAAAAAGAGTAGAAAAACTCAAGCTCAAAATTCCAAATTCATCTTCGAGTTCAAAGAGAGAAACACTTGTTCGAATGAGAAATATTCTCTAAGTGTTTTTTCTTACAGCATGAGAGTTATTATTATTATTATTATTATTATTATTATTATTATTATTATTATTATTATTATTATTATTATTATTATCATTATCATTATTATTATTATTATTATTATTATTATTATTATTATTATTATTATTATTATTATTATTATTATTATTATTATTATCAGCTTTGTTAGAAGCAAACACTTTAAGTTCCAATCTTTTGTATCCAATCCGATAGTGGCTTAGTTCCTTCTTCAATCTGAGGTTGTCAGGTTGTTAGGAGAAGACTTGGCTTGTTGGGTTAAGGTGGTTAGTTCCTCAAAAGTCTGGGGTTGTCAGGTTATTTGGGAAGACTGGCTAGGAGGGTTAGGTGCGTTGTAATTCAAGGTATTTGAATTAGTGGATTAAAGCCTTCTGAATGAGGGGACTGGATATAGCCAAGTTAGTGGTGAACTAGGATAAATTTATGTGTCAAATTATTTATGTTTTCATTGTTTGCTACCTTTGAATCCGATTGTTTCTTGTCTAAGTAATTCATAAAAATCAACCAACCTTCATTAAATTTGCAAAAAGTTATCAACTTTGGCAAACACAATTCAACCCCCCTTCTCGTGTTTGCACCTTCAATTGGCATGAGAGCTCGGTCTCAAGGTTGAGCACTTTATAGTGTTTGAGGAAAGAACCAAGGGTTCAGCATGTCTGGATTCAATGAATCAGTAGATGAAGAATTTAGGTATTTTCTGACTTTACTTGATCTGATTTAATTACTGCTATAAATGGTTTTTTAAATAAGAATCACAAATTGCCTTTAAACACTTAGGAAAGAAAATACAAATCTAACTGAAAATGTTAATGCTTCATCGAATCAAAGTGTTGAATTTAAAACAGAAAGTGCAACTCTGAAAATTGATATTACTGAACTTAAAACAGAAAACGCAACTCTGAAAACTGATATTATTGAACATAAAACAAAAAATTCAATTGTGAAAACTGATATTACTAAACTTAAAACAGAGAACGCAAATCTGAAAACTGATATTGCTGAATTTAAGGCTGAAAATCTAACTCTAAAATGTAATTATAGTTCAACATCAATTGAAAATACCACATGTAACTCTGATAAGCATGAAGAAGTATTTAAATATTTTCTTGATAATGGAGCTAGATTTCCAACGGCTATATGAGTTGTCATCAGCCTTCATGAAGCCTGTAAAGGAATCTTAAGGTCAAGGAAGCAACAAGAGTTTAAAGTGCAATCAATCAATCACTTAAACAATCATACTTGAGAATCCTAAAACTCTTCAATCAAAGTAAAAGCTCCAGTTCTGTTTCACTAGATTTAAGGATCTATTTGTTGACTCTTTTCATGAGAATCTAAACTCAAACAAAGGTTGAGTATATTCTGATTGATCAACCTCTTTAAATCATTTCATTTGAAACTCGAGACTATTGTGTTGAAGATAGTTTGAGTGAATTGTAAAAAATCTTTTTGTGGTTAAAATGTGATTTGCAAAAACTCTTTATGAGATTGAAAGGTAATTGATGGAAATCCTTTCAAGGTAGAAAGGTGAAATATTGTAGTTGATCAAGATTGATTTGGAAAGTTGGTGTGAAAAGCAAGAAAAATCTTGTTTGAACATTTTAGTGAAAAAGCTCACAAATTGTGAGGACTGGACATTGTCCACTTTGTGATTGGACATAGCTCATAAATTAAGCAAGAATTATTTTAAAAAAGGGGAAATTACAATTCAAAACCCCCTTCCTTGTAATTGACATTGTCATTTCAGCTCCATGGAATACCACAAAGTCTCTTTTGTGGAGCTTTGAGTTACCAAAGTTGTGAAAAGAGAAAAAAAATGGGGTTTGAATTGTGTTTATAAGATTTTAAAAAAACTTCAAACGAATGATAAAATAATAAACATGATAAAGAGAAAGCAGGTAGAAAGATACAAAGAAGAAACACAAGCCGATTTATCCTGGTTCACTGTAACATCCCAGTTTTTCGAGACATTGACTAACAAAATTCTAAACATAAAGGGACAAATTTGTTTTTATTTTAAAAGATTATCTTAAATACTCATTTAATTTAAAACTAGTTAATAACTTATTCAATTGTATTTTCAAAAATAATGAATCAGATTATTCACAATTTGAAAAAGTAAACTTAATGCGTAAAACAAAAGAAACTCCTAAAGGAAAAACTCTTGGCGTTTTACTATCCAAAAATAAATCCTAGTTGGTCATAACTCTGGACGCTTGTGGAAAACTCTCCCAACAAGTCTAATACCAATATAAAAGTATCTTGAAGCCTTCAACTACATGCTATTGTGCTTCCTCACATTTCTCCTACTAGGTTGTCCCGCGACATTATTTGCTCGAGTAACACTATATGTGACGTTCTGTCAAATGTAAGGGTCATTTCCAAGTACCAAACACAGAGCAAATAAGCATATATATATATATATATATATATATATATTATAGAAAAAATATAATTATATCATATAATTCATTTAACAATTATAACCACAAAGCACCAAAGATACAAATCAACTAAAATGCACAAATCCTATTTGCTAGACTATATGTCAATGCATGATTCCGGAATATCACCACCCAATAAAGAGAAATTTCCCACCATTGAAAAATTACTACCCCCGTTGGACGAATGCTCTTCAAAGTTTCATGTTCAGTACCCCACCGTTGAGTATTTTTCTGAATCACATTGTCTTTTCAAGGAATTGTCGTCACGTACTCGCGACTAGATCCAGGCCACCGATGCATGAATGAATGTCATCACATTAGTTAGTAACCAAATAGGTCACTCAAATAGAGCGTCCAAAACCATTCAACCTTGTCCTAAACCAACCTAGTTTAGACACAAAGTTTTCACCTTAAATAACCACTCGTTACTAATCAAAGTATGCAAATTGCTTAATCTCAGAATATCACTCATAAACATTTAATTCATCTAACACACATATTTTGGAGATAACACACAAACATAACCAATACATAACATCACAGTGCATTTATATCACATATAATTCAAGTAGGAAAGCGAATGGATCGATGACCTTACCGTTAAAAGTATCGTTATTAAGGTTCCTACGCAGCAACATTTGCTCCAAATACGTTACACCTTCACAAATAAATGTACTACTCACTTAGTATCAAAACTCATTTATCCCTAATTCCTATTCAAGGTTTGGTGTCGGCTTAAGGTTTTAAGACACATCATTTATGTATATTTTTAAAAGATATCAATTCTCTCAAATTAGCAAGCACACAAACAAGTAACAATAAAAAGAGATTTTGAGTATATTTGGCACAAGTTCCTTACAGAAAATCCAATAAAATAAAGGAAAAATATCATTTTTCAAATATTTCTTTTGGACCAAAATTCTAATATAACAAGCATCAAAGATCCCTAAGATTTCCTTAGTTCACTTCCAAAAAAATTAACAATAAAATTTAACGACACTTCAACACAAAACCATTTTAATTATTACAAAACAAATTAACAACTCTATCATAATTTTTATTTTATAAATCGACACAATATTCACACAATTATATCTTAAAAATAATAACTTTAACCTTCTAGAACAAATAGCCATAACAACAACTTTCAACACGTTTATAGAAAAATTATTATAATTAATATCAATAAGGTTTCTAAAAATTTCTTCAAAACTCAAACTATCACAACATAAAATTTTAACCAAACAAAAATTGATTTGGTAGCCAATAATGATGTCTATTGATTAAAACATGATCTAGTCTTTATAACGACTTCTATCGGATGAAAATTAATTTTTAACATAGATAAATGTTTTCTCTAATAAAAATAAGTTTCTATATTAATATCATCAGAAAATCAAGAACACTTTCTAAGAAAATAAATTGCATGTCACGATTTGCACATAGAACAAAAATACCATGAAACTACTACTTAGAACCGATTAATCATTAAAACATGAAATTCTAACCGATTAAGGCCATGAATCAAAACTTTTTGAATAATATAATTTTCATTGGGATCACTTTATGTTATAAAGCCCTAAATATGTTTTAGAAAATAAAGGGAATCCAGTTTTAAGTATAATCAATCTCTCAAAGAAACAAACAAGGTAGTAACTCCAAGAACAACACAGCAAACTACACAATTTTCTTTAAAGGAAATAAAATGTTTCGCTCTTATTTTCTTTCATTACGGTCCTAGAACAAAAAGAAAAATCATTAAAAAAGTCAAGTCTTCAAATAGGCTATAATTTCAAGAGGAAACAAAATGATCATTTTAAC
Organism: Cicer yamashitae; assembly: GCA_037974755.1. NCBI lineage: Eukaryota > Viridiplantae > Streptophyta > Magnoliopsida > Fabales > Fabaceae > Cicer > Cicer yamashitae. Next base: position 41,428,306 of record JBBPBQ010000002.1, read on the forward strand.
CGTAACAATGTTACACGATTTTGTTTTTAAACCTAAAAAAAAATTTCTTACACAATAATAATAATAATAATAATAATAATAATAATAATAATAATAATAATAATAATAATAATAATAATAATAATAATAATAATAATAATAATAATAATAATATTAAACACATCTTCAAAATTATCCATTGTCGTAAAGCTATTTACTAAAAATCAACTTTTGATTAGTAACCACTTTACCATAAGAATCAATATTTTAATTTACAAACATAAATTTGGTATAAAAATTCTTCATTTCAAAATCAAAGATTTTATCAAATTGAGTCAGAGAGAAATTAAAAATATTAATAGATTATATTAATAAGTTAAAGTTCAAAGGTAGAAATGACATACTAAAATTTGAACAAAATCGGAGCAAATTCCTTGCAGACCGCCATAACCGATTTCCCTTCTTTCTCTCATCGTGGCTGCATTGATATTTCTTTCCCATCTCTCTCGCACACTATTTAGGATTCAATATTCATTTTTCTTTTTTCTAACCTAAAGTAGCTATTAACTAGGGACTTATACATCTTTTTTTTTTTTTTTTTTTTTATCTAACCTAAAATAGCTATTAACTAGGGACTTATATATCATTTTTATTTTCTTTCTTGGTTAACCTAACCTAACAACCAACTAGAGATTTATATGGTTTTTCTCACTAACTAACATTTGGGCGGTTGACTAATCTAATTTTTTTTTGTTTTCTAGAAATAGTTAAATAGTATCATTATTATAAGTATTTTTTTCAAATACTTCACAAGGAAATATTCTTTTTAAAAAATGATTTTCACACAATTTAGCAAAATATTCAATCAAATTAAATAAATCATGTCAAACACATTATAAATTATTGAAAAACAATAAAAATATATTTCACAAACTACTAATAATAGAGCCATTACTTATCCGTAAGGTACCGGGTTTGATTCCTGGAAGACAAAAATTCGCTAATTCCTAACTCTGTGGAGGATGGGGGGCGAAAAGGTCGTGAATAATAGTGTCGATAACTGGGGTCGGGTTGTTACATTCACCATCAACATATTAGCTACGTCTAATCCCAAGTCTTCTTAACCTTTTAGCTTAGTACTCACTCAATGATGTTTAAAGAAAAATGCTCTCAAAAAGTATTTTAGGTTTCTTAGTACTCAGAGCTAATACAAGAATTTTCACGAGTTTCTATTTGTGATGGCAATAGGTTTTTCTCATGTATATTGCAATGATGATATCGAGTCCTTTTATAGGGTTTCTGACCATTGTTGTGATTACTTGAAATCACCGTGAAATAGTGACTTGTATCGAATCTTCACAGATCTTAAATCAACATTAAAAACTTGTCCAAATTCGTCTTCATAATTCATTCAATGTATCTTGATAGAAGCGGTAGGAAAACCAAAGGATGACATTTTCAGAGGAAGTCATGCGCTTCTTCAATAAGAGGATAAGTCTACTATGATGAGCAGAGGATGTCGGAATATTGACTTCTTATCAGTGTGTTGAATTTATCAGAGTGTTGACTTGAAGCGTTGCAAGAAGGTCAAGTAGTTTACCGGATTTATCTAACGTAGAATCATCAGAGTAAACTTGCAATCAGATTCAATAGAGGCGCGTTTAGAGCACATTTAATAGAGTCAGACACAGTTTTAACATATTATTCAGATCACTGGCTTGATTTCCTTGTTTATCTTATCTTTTCATCAGAGGATGCAACATAAAGCCTTTAGAGTTCATGACATGGACCTGCACACTTAAATAAGTTAATTATGTAAGACCAGAGGTGCACCTAAGAGGGGGGGTGAATTAGGTGTTAGGAAATTTTCTTATTTTCAGAGGTTTAGTGATTGATTTATGTTATTCGGATAGTGTAGGGCAATAACTAAATGGCAGAAAATAAATGGACACAACAATATTATCCTGGTTTCCCTTATGATCAAGGGTACATCTAGTCCTCTTGCACACTACAAGAGATTTTTCCACTATTGTCAGAAAATGTTCAAATCCCACCCTAGGATCTCTGCTACAAACTTCTAACAAAACTTCTAAGATAGCACACCACTATCTTAGATTACATTACTTGAAGAAAGTACTACTTTCTATTGCAAACAATATAACCAATTTAGTGATTTTCAACAAAATGTTCTTTAACTTGGAATAAGAATATAACAGTTGTACAATGATATCAATCCAATATTATTTCAAATGTACTTTGAGAACCTTTCTCAATGATATGAAAATGTATAGCAAGTACTTGAAATATGAAAAATGACTTTGAGAAAATTTTAGAAAATTGTTCAAAGTTGTTCTAAGTTAGGTAGTAGGATTGTGTGATGATTAATCTGAAACTATGGGGTATTTATACTCCATAGACATCACTTCAGATCAATGGCCTTTGTTCCAAGAGGTTTGATGAACAAATGCAATGATCTAGAACCATTTCAGATCTGAAAAATTGCATTGATTCCAGTTGTATTCGAATACAATATGTATGTATGTATTCGAATACACCTCTTTTAACGTTCAGATTTATTCAAAATTTTCATCTCGTGTTTGAATACAAAGTTCATGTAGTTGAATACAAATAAGTGTATTTTGCCACTGACTTGTTGTTTGTATTCGACTACATCAGGTTGTAGTCGAATATAGATGTGTAGTCTGAGCTACTGACTTAACACTTGTATTCGACTACAGCACCTCGTAGTCAAATACAGATGTTCAGTTTTTGCTACTGACTTAGCATCTGTATTCGAATACATTATGATGTATTCGAATACGACATTGTTTTTTGTCAAAAACTTTAATTTTAAACATTGTTAATGTAATTTTGACATGTGAAAATCCTTTTTATGCATATGCAAAGATGAATGGTTTTTATGTACTTTTGAAGTATTGATTGCATCATGTACTTTTACATTTATTAAACATCTAATATGTTTGAATATAGTTGACTTTTGATATTTGGACTTCTTTTTGAGCTTTGTTACTTTGATCAAAATTCTTGGTCTTTGTCTTCATCAAAAACATGTGTTTAATATTCTCCCCCTTTCTGATTATGACAAAAAAACTTTGTTGTTTGGAGAGACTTCATAATTTAAAAAATGCTTCCCCGTAATTCATGCGTACCCCCCCGTACTCTTTGAGTTTATGTGATCATTTTGGTAAAATGTTTGAAGACCTACAAAAGGGTTTAAGAACAACAATATACCAAATTTTCTCCCCCTTTTGACATGATCAAAAAGAAGGAAAAATATAGACAATATAATCCAAGCAAATAAATATATATAAAGGGAAAGCATCACACAAGGTAATTATAAAAGAGAATATTGCTTAATAACACGGAATCATGTTCAAATAGTACATTACAAATAAAAGCATAATTGAAAGAAATCTAACGAAGATAACATAAACGATTATAAAGACAAACAAAAGACATCAAAAATATTTCCTAGTATTCGATTTACATGTCAACATCCGGAGGGAGGTGAAGGTGATCAATCTTGTCGGACAAACCACTAATGGTTTCATGATTGTGGGCAATGGTGGTTTCTATAGTTTGAAAACGAGTGTTGATGGAGGTGTTCATGTTCTGGAATTGGGTGGTGATGAAGGTTTGTAAGGAGTTGAGTTTTTCCATCACCATACGATTTGAAACATGGTCATCATCTGATGTTGTTTCCTCTCCATCGTCGTCCGCTTGGGCATCATTATCTGCGGGGGCAGCCGTATCTTCTTGAGCGGCAGTAGAAGTTTGACCAAGATCACCTTTATGAACATATGTCTAAAGCTGTTCATTCCACACTATTTTCATACTAGGAAACACATTCAAATCTAGCAGGTTGTCTTTATTGGGTGTATATACATTACCTCGCCAGAGAAGTCCACCTTAAAGTGATCCAGAATCCTCGTGACTTCCTTGGCGTAAGGTAACCCAATAGCTTCCTTTGAAGCAAATATGAGAGATTTAACAAAGTAAGCCCAGTTGAGTAGACATCCTTCAAACATGAAGTACATAATTTGAAGCTCAAATTCCGATATCTGAGAGTAATTCCCAGCCTTAGAAACCAGGATGTAACTCAGAAAATAATGCAAAAGGCGGTAGTCAACGGTTAGATTGCCAACTCCATACCGTTGCCTAGCGAATTCTGAACCAGCTTGTGTCCTCTTTTGTTCCATAGTATTTTTGTCAAATCGACACAAGGAAACATACGCATCATATTTAGTGATATTTGTCCATTCACACAAGTTGTCGGGCCTAAGTTTCTAACCTTGAAAGGGAATCTGCAAGATTTCTCCAATAGTTTGAGTGTCTAACTTGATGTGTTTGCCTTTTACCCAAGATAGTAACATATTTCCTTCTTTGGTGAGATTACAGTAAAAGACCCTAACCAGATCAGGATAAATAGGACCTTTATAACTGATAAATTCCTCTACATGTTGGGCCTTTAGTAATTCAGGAAACATAAAAGCGGAAAAGGAATCAAGAGTACCAAATTTAGGAATGATGATCCTTTTATCGGAGTAAGTGGTGTGGAACGGGTCGATTTCTTCCGATGTGTGAAGTAGGCGAGATAAATCTGCGACATTATCACTCTTATTCCTCCTCTTTGAAGGACCCACTGCTGCATGTTTGGTTCTTGGTCCTTTTTTGTGAGCATCCATGGTGATTAAGGGGATTTACCGATTTGGGGAAAATTTGGGGTTAGGGTTTCGAGAAATTTGATTTTGAATGGCAGATAGGAGTTAAGATTGATCTAGGTTTCAAAGTATGTTGATTGGGTAACTTGTTGCAAGTGAGAGAGGATTAAAATTTTTGGAAAAAAATGAAGAAGGTGTCGGCAGTATTCGAATACTAAAAATGCAAAAGTGACCTAAAAACTGAAAAAGCTTTATATATGAAGGAAAAACGGGAATCTGTATTCGACTACACTCTTGTTGTATTCGAATACAGGTGGTTCTGGAAACGTGTATTCGATTAACGAAGGTTGTATTCGAATACAGGATTTTCTGCAAATGTGTATTTCAATACATATACTATGTATTCGGCTACAAAATCGAGTTTTTGCTTAAAAACGAATTTTTCCACATAAAATACAACATGTAAGGCACATATTCATATATTAATAAAAGATAAACATTAAGGAATTAATTCTAACAACTTATCAAGAGAAAATTCTAGATCTTGAAGGGAGATGACAAAGTATAGGTACCTTGCAATTTAGAGATTGTTTTCATTTAAAATGTCAAGTTCTCTTCATATCTTGTAAAATGAGTCTTTAGGTAGAGGCTTTGTGAAGATGTCTGCTAATTGATTATGTGTATCCACAAAAGTTACTTCAACATTGCCTTTGAGCACATGATCTCGTAGAAAGTGATGACGTATATCAATGTGTTTAGTCCGAGAGTGCATGATTGGATTCTTCGAGATGTTTATTGCACTGGTGTTGTCACAACTTAGTGGAATGCATCCGAGATCAAGTCCATAGTCATATAGCTGCTGTTTGAGCCAGAGAATCTGTGCACAGCAACTTCCTGCTACTATGTATTCGGCTTCAGCAGTGCTAAGGGCAACACAAGCTTGCTTTTTACAGAACCATGATACTAATGCATTACCTAAGATGTGGCAATTGCCGTTTGTGCTTTTGTGGTCCGTTTTGCATCTTGTATAATCAGAATTAGAATAGCCAATGAGACTACATATGCTTCCCTTTGGATACCATAGGCCTACATTGGTTGTTCGTTTCAAATATTTCATAATTCTTTTTACTGCTACAAGATGCGATTCTTTAGGATCCGCATGAAATCTTGCACACAAACAGTCATTAAACAAAATATCTGATCAGCTGTCCGTTAGTTATAATAGAGATCCAATCATACCTCGATATTTTGATATGTCTATTGAAATACCGGATTCATCTTTGTCTACATAGGTTCTGGATCCCATAGGAGTTGCACTTTCTTTGCTATTTTCCATCTCAAACCTTTTTAATAATTCCTTGCAATACTTTGCTTGATTTATGAAGATGCCATTCTTGAGTTGCTTGAGGTGAAGTCCAAGAAAATAATTTAATTTTCCCATCATAGACATTTCAAATTCTCCTTGCATCATTAATGAGAATTCTTCACATATGTCGTTGTTTGTTGATCCAAATATGATATCATCAACGTAGATTTGAACCAGTAAAGTGTGATCATTATTTCTTTTAATAAATAATGTCTTATCAACTTTTCCCTTTTTCAAATCCTCGTTCACATAGGAAGGTACTTAGCCTATCATACCAAGCTCTTGGAGCTTGTTTTAGACCATAGAGAGCTTTCTTTAATTTGAAAACATGTGAAGGATTCTTGAAGTCTTCAAAGCCGGGTGGATGTTTGACATATACTTCTTCATTAATGTAGCCATTGAGAAAATCACTTTTGACATCCATCTGAAATAGTTCAAAATTCATAGAACAAGCATAAGCAAGTAATAACCAAATTGCTTCTAACCTTGCTACTGAGGCAAATGTTTCATCAAAGTCAATCCCTTCTTCTTGATTGTATCCTTGAGCAACCAACCTTGCCTTGTTTCGAACAACTATACCGTTTTCATCTAGTTTATATTTGGTACCAATGATGTGTTTATTTCTAGGATTAGGAACAAGTTCCCACACTTTGCTTCTTTCAAATTGGTTTAGTTCTTCTTGCATGGCAAGTATCCAATGATCATCTTTAAGTGCTTCACCAATCTTGGAGGGTTCTATTTGAGAAACAAATGCCATATTCAAGCAAGCATCTTGCAGTTTAAGCCTTGTTGTAACTCCTTTGTTGATATCACCTATAATATTGTCAATTGGGTCATCTTTATGGGTTCTCCATTCCTTGGGAAGATTATCATCTTGCTTTTCAGCATTGACATCATTTTCTTGAATTAGTTGATCATCTTGATTTTCTTTGCTTGTATCATTACTTACAAAATCATCATAAGAAATATTTTTGTCTTCTCTCAAGGGGTTAGTTTCATCAAAAGATAAATGCATAGATTCTTTGACTAATAAGGTTTTTTTATTGAAAATTTTAAATGCTTTACTAGATAATGAGTAACCAATAAAGATACCTTCATCGGCTTTCTCATCGAATTTTCCAAGGTTATCCTTACCATTGTTTAGCACGAAACACTTACATCCAAAAATGTGGAAGTGAGAGATGTTGGGCTTTCTTCCTTTGTAGAGTTGATATGGAGTTTTCTTTAGAATTGGCCAAATTATTACCCGGTTGGATACATAACATGTTGTGTTTACAGCATCTGCCTAGAAATATTTTGGTAGACTTGAGTCGCTTAGCATGGTCCTTGCAAGTTCTACCAAAGATTTGTTCTTTCTCTCAACAGCCCCATTTTGTTGAGGTGTTCTAGGTGCAGAAAAGTTATGGAAAATTCCATTTTCTTCACAAAATTCTACAAAAGAGGCATTTTGAAATTCTCCTCCATGATCACTTCTAATTGACACAATTTTGATTGATTGTTCATTTTGGACTAATTTGGCGTAGTTTTTAAATTCTTTGAAAGCTTCATTTTTATTTGCCAAAAATAGGGTCCAGGTGAACCTTGAGTAATCATCAACAATTACTAGTCCATATGAATTTCCACCAAGACTTTTGGTTCTTGATGGACCAAACAAGTTCATATGTATTAATTGAAGTGCTCTTGAAGTTCATATAACATTCTTGGGTTTAAAAGAAATCTTTGTTTTCTTACCTTTTTGACAAGCATCACACAATTTATCCTTTATAAATTTCACCTTTGGTAATCCTACAACAAGGTCATGCTTGACTAACTTGTTTAAGTGATCCATATGGATATGTGCAAATCTTTTATGCCATAGCCATGCATCATTGTTGTCGCTTACCAAAAGACATTTCATTTTTAAGGATAAATCGTCAAGATTAAGTACAAAGATGTTTTTGAAGCGCTTACCAACAAACTGAATTTCATTTGAAACTTCATTTTGGATGATGCATTCATCTTTGTTGAAGGCTATTTTGTATCCTTTGTCGCAAAGCTGGCTAATGCATATGAGATTGTGTTTTAGACCTTCAACATAATAAACATCTTCAGTCGAAGGAGATGGGGCTGTACCAACTTTTCCAATGCCTAAAATTTTTCCTTTGTTGTTGTCTCCATAGACCACATAATCCTTTGATTCAAGAGTTAGAGCTGAAAATTTTGTTTTATCTCCCGTCATATGTTTAGTACATCCACTATCCAAGTACCACATATTTGAGGTACTTTGCGTGCATATCTACAAAATTAAGATCAAGTTTTATTAGGTACCCAATGTGCTTTGGGTCATTGAGGATTAGTACCTTTCTTGACCCACACGTAATGCCCTTTTGGAACACTAAAGTTTCTAACGTGACAGGAATTAGGTATGTGACCATTAAGACCACAATAAGAACAAGTAGGAGTAAATTTATTTTTAATGACGATTTTTTTCTTCATATTATAACCATTAAGATTTCTTGTGAACAATTTTCTCTTTATAATGATGATTTTTTTCTTCATAATTATAACCTTTTCTTGGTTGGATTGGTTACTCGCTTTAACAAAAATGGTTTTATTCAAGCTTGGTTTATCAAATTTTGAGTATCCAAGACCACTTTTGTCATTTGAGTATCTTTACATATTTAAAACGTTTTCCAATCCAATTTGTCCCTTTTCGTATCGCTCAATTACTTTATTCAATTGAACACCTTTGAAAGAGAGAGAATCACACTTATCGCATGTAAAATTATGTTTTAGTTTTTCAGAATCCTTCTCCATAGTGTCAACTTTTTCTTGAAGAGTTGAAATTTATTTCTTTTGGGTTGACACTAATTTAAACAGATTTTTACATTCGATAAGTAGTTCTTTAATGGCATTTTGAGCATCATTATATTCGATAATTAATTCACTATTAGTCTTATTATGATGAGGGGAGTCTATGTTACTAGCCTCTTCTTCTTTGTCCGATTGATGCGATGCCATTAATGCAACATTTGCACATTCGTCACTTTCTGTTTCCGAAGATGAACTCACTTCGTTGTCTTCCCATGCTATGTATGCCTTTTTGAAGTCTTTCTTTTTGATGGCATTCTTCTTGATAATATTCGGACATTCTGCCTTAACGTGTCCTTGCTTACCACATTCAAAGCAAGTGAAGTTTTGGCTTGAAGTAGAACTATCCTTCTTTCTGAAATTTTTCGTTTTGAAAGTTTTATCGTTTTTAAGAAACTTACCAAATTTCTTAACGAGGAATGTGATGTTTTCATCTTCATCTGAATTTTCGTCTTTGATTTGTTCTTTTGATTCGGCTTTTAAAGCAATGTTTTTGGTCTTCTTTTCTTGACTTTCATTCTTTTCTAACCTTCCAAGTTTGATTTCGTGTTCTTGAAGTTATCTGAACAATGCACGAAGAGACATTTTGGATAGGCTTTTGTTTTCGAAGAATTCTGTCACTTTTGGTTGTCAGGCCCTTTTTAATGATCTTAATACCTTTAGATTTAATTCATCGTTGGTGAAGATTTTCCCAAGTGCCGACAAGTGGTTGGTTAGATGAGAGAACCTTTTCTGTAAGTCTAAGATAGACTCTCTGGGCAGCATTCGAAATAATTCGTATTCTTGAGATAATGTATTGAGTTTAGATCTTTTTACCTCAATAGTCCCTTCATGAGTTACTTCAAGTGTATCCCATATTTCATTAGCTGTTTTGCAGTGAGATACACGAAAGAAAATTCATCCATTCCAAGTGCTAATTGTAGCATGTTTTTAGCCTTCTTATCAAACAACACTTTTCTTTTATCATCTTCAGTCCATGAGGTTTTTATCTTTGTTTCTTCTTTATTGTTGATGACCGTTTTTGGAATGTAGGGACCATTTTCTACTGCATCCCATATGTCATCTCCTTGTGCTTCAAGATAGGCTTGTATGCGTATCTTCCAAAAGTCATAGTGTTCTCCAACGAAGCACGGTGGTTTGTTGCTACTACCACCATCTCTAAAAATAGGTTGTGTGGAAGCCATGGGTAATGATTGAGGAGTAAGTTACCTGAACCTGCTCTGATACCAATTGTAAGACCAGAGGTGCACCTAAGAGGGGGGTGAATTAGGTGTTGGGAAATTTTCTTGTTTTCAGAGGTTTAGTGATTGATTTTTGTTATTCGGACAGTGTAGGACTATAAGTGAATGTCAGAAAATAAATGGACACAGCAATATTATCCTGGTTCCCCTTATGATAAAGGGTACATCCAGTCCTCTTGCACACTACAAGAGATTTTTCCACTATTTTCAGAAAATGTACAAATCCCACCCTAGGATCTCCGCTACAAACTTCTAACAAAACTTCTAAGATAGCACACCACTATCTTAGATTAGACTACTTGAAGAAAGTACTACTTTGTTTTACAAACAATATAACCACTTTAGTGATTTTCAACAAAATGTTCTTTAACTTAGAATAAGAATATAACAGTTGTACAATGATATCAATCCAATATTATTTCAAGGGTACTTTGAGAACCTTTGAGAAAATTTTAGAAAATTGTTCAAAATTGTTCTAAGTTGGGTAGTAGGATTGTGGGATGATTAATCTGAAACTATGGGGTATTTATACTCCATAGACATCACTTCAGATCAGTGGCCTTTGTTCCAAGAGGTTTGATGAACGAATGCAATGATCTAGAACCATTTCAAATCTGAAAAATTGCATTGTTTCCAGTTGTATTCGAATACAGTATGTATGTATTCGAATACACCTCTTATAACGTTCAGTTTTATTCAAAATTTTCATATTGTATTCGAATACAAAGTTCATGTAGTCGAATACAAATAAGTGTATTTTGCCACTGACTTGTTGTTTGTATTCGACTACATCAGGTTGTAGTCGAATATAGATGTGTAGTCTGAGCTACTAACTTAGCACTTGTATTCGGCTACAGCACCTCGTAGTCGAATACATATGTTCAGTTTTTGCTACTGACTTAGCATCTGTATTTGAATACAATATGCTGTATTCGAATACGACATTGCTTTTTGTCAAAAACTTTAATTTTAAACATTGTTAATGTAATTTTGACATGTGAAAATCCTTTTTATGCATATGCAAAGATGAATGGTTCTCATGTACTTTTGAAGTATTGATTGCATCATGTACCTTTACATTTATTAAACATCTAATATGTTTGAATATAGTTGACTTTTGATATTTGGACTTCTTTTTGAGCTTTGTTACTTTGATCACAATTCTTGGTCTTTGTCTTCATCAAAAACATGTGTTTTACAAATTAGAGCTATAAATTGTTCCCAGAAAATAATTAAGGATCATTGTCCTTCAAACTAACTTGGTTATAACATGTTCATGTGAAAAAGATTTAATGTGGAGAAACGAAAATCAAATTATAAGTGTTATTTAATCTAATGGCAAAAATATTGAATTTAATTTATATGCACTATGAGTGTAAAAAGTTTTTACGTTGACAATGAATCACAACTATCCGAAGTTCAAAAATGTTTCACTTGTATGGTAACTACCTTTAAAGTAATGGATATTAATGAGTGGTTGTGATGTGTTGACAGTGTAAAATATTTTACTCTATTAATGTTGCAAATTAAACTCAAAAATATATATTTGACTATCATGGACCACTTTAATAGAGGTTCATGTTATAAGTCACCCTACATAAGATACTTCTTACTTTAGAAATTTTTGCTCTCGTCCTTATGTCTTAGCCAAACTAACAAATGCCGATATTATTAGATTGAACGTCTTGTCCAGGGTTTGAACTTGGGATCTCACAGTTGTGTGAGTTATTTATGGTGGTATTTACCTTTTCTTCTAAAAAAGAAAAAAAAAAAGAAAAAGAAATTTCTATTCCCAAAGTACATCAAAAAACTGATGTACTTCGTTATATTAGTCCACCACACTTTGTGCGAGGAAATAAATGCCCCCTGGTAGAATCTTCAAGAGGTAAATTTGATGGCATTTGGAATATAATATGGGTTACTCAAACCCAAAAAGTGTCCCTAAACAATATGGGTTGAGTTTATAAAAAGACTAAACTAAAGTAAAAAAAAAAAAAACAGAGCAAATACAAAAAAAAAATAGAATAACACAATCAATTTATCATAGTTCACCACTAACACGGTAGTTACATCCATTTTCTTCAACATGAAGAATTTAATCCACTAATTCACCACTAAATCATACTTCCACTAAACACCTACTAGTCAAACTGATTGTGTTCGAGTCTTCTCAACCTTCTAGCTTAGTGCAATCAAGTTGTTGAGGAAGTCAACCACTATTGAGCTAGGTTACAAAAGAATAGGTTTAGGTTTTCTGAAAACAAAAAGAGAGGCTCTCACAAGTGGGTGTTTAGAAAGTTGTATTCTTAGAAATTTTTCTCTGGACTAGGTAAAACAAATAATTAACAGCAAGAGTGTAGAGACAGCTGAAAATTTAGGTGCAAAATACACAGGAAATGGGGGTTTGAATTGTGTATTTTGTTTTTAAGAAATTTATGGACTAACAAATGGTGAAAATAAAACAAGTAAAAACATAGGCAATAAACAGAGGGAAGAGGGATAACACAGTAATTCAAATCAAATTACAACCACTTAACTTCACATTTTAAGTCTTCTAAACATCCAACTTGAAAACCACTGGTCGTTGAGGATTTACAGTCACTATCGAGCCATGTTTAGTTTTTTTTTTCTGGATTTACTCTTACTAGAGGATGGTAACAATATTGCTCACAGACTTAGCCCAATTAGAATGATATTACAATTGTGTGCTAAATAAAATCTAAATACTTGATTATTAATGATTGATTGATATTCAGCTCGTATATTTTTTGTTCTTGTTCGTATTTTTTCTTCTTCTTCAAGTATTTGACTCGAACCAAAAAAGTACAAGTAGCCACATGATCGACACTATTTGAATTCAAGCCCGAAACTAAGGAGAGGAGCATTTCAGGTTACCTAACAGCTCGATCTCTTAGAACCAAGTTGGTTTGAAGAACTATGATTTTTACTTGTTTTGATGATAACAAAATCATTTTGTGGGAACAATTTAAAGCAATATTGTTCTAATTAATTGTGTAGTTCCCATATCAAGTGAATTTTTTATGAACTTACGTTTCATCCTCTAATGAATGGACTAAGATAAAGGAATACCAAGACTCCGCTTCTAATTCCTTTTTTTAAGTCTGGTGAACGTGTTTTGAAATGCGTCTCTGGTAATTCTGGCAATACAAGCAATGCTCTAATTCGCCTGCCTCTGTTGACTACAACAAGCATCTGATCATCTGCCTCTGATAACTGATCCGCTGTCGTACACGGATCAAATACGATTTGAAATAAGTGCAGAAAAGGGTAATAACCCGAGTCGTTTCGCAAGGACTCCTAATATATTGATATTAACCGAGTTGAAATTCGAAATTGGGGGGGTTTTTATAGTGATTTGGTATGGACAGATAAGCAAAACGATTAATCCACTTATTCGAGTTTCGGACCTATCATAGATTCTATCAATGAATTTTAATTAATTTCTAATTTGTGATTATATTCTTATTTGACTACAGAATTGATCAAACAAGCGTACAATCAATCCTACGTTCGGTTTCATTGACTGGATTAAGCATCACAATCATTAAAATATTACAATTAACGATCAAGCGTCGCAGAATTATAATTCAATTAAATTATAGATTGAAACCGAATTCTGTCAAATAAAAGTAATCGATCTTATTGAAATTCAGTTTAAGCAATCAGAAAATCAATATAATCAGATGAACGAAAATAGAATCATGAATCAAAAATCGACAGTATAACCTGAACCTCCAGGTGTGATGAAACTCTGAATTCGTGGATTAATCTGATGAAATTAGCCTTCCATGGGATTGAAAATAAAAATACGTGTATAATAATATTCTGTCCGAAAATAATCTGATGATAGAAAGGAAAGAAATCCCAAAATATATAGTGCTCGGGCTTTTGGGCTTTAAAACAAGTAGCCCACTATTTAAATTATTACAAAGGTCCAGATTACGAAATCTGAAATTTAGGCTCAGTAGAATTCGGAATTCAGATTTGTTTCCAACACAAAAGTTGTAGCTCTGATTTTTGGCTTTCCAACGACTGCTCGCATGCCTCAATCAGATATCCAGAGCTCAAGTTATGGCCTACAGAGCGAGCATGGGTTAAAATGCAAATAATAAAATTGTAATTCAATTTCAACCCAAAGTTTAGAAACAAGCTAAAAAATTATTCTAAGCTATAAAGTGATTTTAAAAATACCAAAACAAAAGGATAGAAATATGTGCCCAAGTGCTATGATCAATAACCTTGACAAGCAAGTGATTGTCTTCCTTTGGTAATTGCATCAAGCATATGATCGTCTGACTCTGGTTAATAATGTATGCTCTGATGAAAGTCAATGTTCCGAAGACGACAAAGTTTTTGCGCATCCTCTAATAAAGGTCTATGTTCCAAAACCTGATCCTGGAGAAAGTAGGAACAATAGGCTTTAGAGGCAACCAGAAAGGAAGGATAGCAGGTTCTAGTACAATTGGTAATGGCTCTTCACCCTCCATTAAAAATGTTTTATTTGTTAAAGGACTGAAGCATAACCTACAGAGCATAAGTCAATTAAGCGACAGTGGTTATGATGTTGTCTTCAATCAAAAGTCTTATATGGCAATCAGTCAAATGGATGGGGCTATTCTATTTACAAGTCAAATACAGAGTAACCTATACAAAATAAATCTTTTTAATTTAGAAAAACAAGAGGTCAAGTGTCTTATGTCTGTTAATGAGGTACAACTGACTTGGCACAAGAGATTAGGCCATGCTAATTTGAGATTAATCTCTAAATTGAGCAACTAAGAACTAGTTAGAAGGCTGCCAAATCTCAAGTAAAAATCATAAGTTTTTTGTGAAGCATGCCATAAAGGACAAAAAAAAATAAGAGTTATTCTTCTTCAAAAAACTTTGTTTCCAGAACAAGACCCCTTGAGCTTTTACACATAGATTTGTTTGGTCTAATTAAAATTGCCTCCATCAATGGTAAAAAATATGGACTTGTTATTGTTGATGATTACACTAGATGGATGAGTCACATAAGGTATTCACTACCTTCTGTAAGCAAGTGCAAAATGAAAAATACCTTTCAATCACAACAATTTGTAGTGATCATGGTGGTGAGTTTGAAAACTCCCTTTTTGAAAACTTATGTGAAGAGAATGGCATCCTACATAATTTTTCTTCTCCTAGAACACCTCAACAAATTGGTGTTGTAGAAAGGAAAAATAGGCCTATTTAAGAGATGACACGCACCATAATTAATGAAATGAATGTTGCAAAGCACTTCTGGGCAGAAGCAGTAAATATTGCATGTTATGTTTAGAACAGAGTCTAGATTAGACCTATTCTAAACAAGACTCCTTATAAACTATGGAAGGGTAAAAATCCCAACATTTCCTACTTTAAACAATTTGGCTGTATTTGTTATATTTTAAACACCAAAGAAAAGCTTGGCAATTTGACTCAAAATTACAGAAGTGCATCCTCTTGGGATACTCTCAAAGGTCTAAAGCCTATAGAGTATACAATTTGGAAACTCTGATTCAATCAATGTTAAGTTTGACGACAAACAACTTGACTTTAAAAGGTTAGAGCAAGATGATGATTTTGTAGGAAAACCAGAAGCACCAAAAGTAGAAGACAAATCAGAGGATACTAGTATACCAAAGGAGCAAGGCAAATTAGAGGAATCAGGAAGACCAGAGGATAACATCGAAAAACCAATCAAGACCTTCTAGAATTGGATGGAAGTACAAGTCATCACATCGAGACTCACTTATTATTGGAAGAAGCAAGTGATTCTCTGTAGACCAGATCTGCCTTGAAGGACACATCACTATTTGGTCTATTATCTCATATTAAACCAACCTCTGTAGATGAAGCTCTAACAGACAATGGTTTGATACTGGAAATGCAGGAAGAACTATATGAATTCAAGAGAAACGATATCTGAAATCTTGTTCCAAAACTAGAGGATAAGAAACCCATAGAAACAAAGTGGGTATTTAGAAACAAGCTGAATGAAAAAAGAGAAGTGGTAAGAAATAAAACTAGACTAGTAGCTCAAGGTTACAATCAACAAGAAGGTATTGAATATACTAAGACATTTGCTCCAGTGGCAAGGTTAGAGGCTATTCAAATTCTATTATCTTATGCTGCATAAAATAACATTATTTTATACCAAATGAATGTAAAAATTGCCTTTTTAAATGGTTACATAAAAGAGGAAGTTTATGTCAAACAACCCCTGGTTTTGAAAATTCTGAGTCTCCAGATTATGTATTTAAATTTAGAAAATCATTGTATGGTCTGAAACAAGCACCTAGAGCTTGGTATGATAGACTAAGAAATTTCTTGCTAGAAAATGGTTTTGAAAGAAGGCAAGTTTGCACAACCTTGTTTAGAAAATCAGTTGAAAATAATCTTCTCATATTTCAGATTTATGTTGATGATATAAAATTTGGTTATACTAATGGCAAGCTTTGCCAAGACTTTGTTGAGTTAATGAAAAAACAATTCCAAATGAGCATAATGGGAGAACTGAGGTTCTTCTTAGGAATTCAAATTCAACAGAAGCATAATGGAGTTTTGATTCATCAGACCAATTATGGATGAATGCAAACCAATTATCCCAAATTAGTGTTTTGATGTAAACAAACAAAAGTTAATTAAGACTTCTAATTATGATTCTAAATGATGTGTTGATTTAACATGTGTTCTAGAGTGTGATAATCAATGATAGGTACTAAGCATTTCAAGTAAGATCATATTAAAGAGGAAGCAAAAATATACAAACAGAACAAAGAACGTTCTTGACAGAAGTCTGAAAAACAAAGAACGTTCTCCACAGTTCTAAAACAATAAGAATGATCATATCCTCTATTAAGGAAAAGAAAGCTTCTAGGATTTACAAATGTGTTTCTAGTATTCCACTAGGAATGTACAGAGCTCATATCAGCAAAAGAACCACTCCAAAAGACAAAGGGAAAAAGCTATGGATCATGAAAAATCAAGCAAGATCATTTCTCCAAATTCAGCAAGATCATTCTCCACATTTAAGCAAGAATCAAGAATGATCTTGAGTGGATACTTCGGCATATCTCTAAGATGTCTACACACATGATAACAGGGATCATGAATCACTGTCAAAGATGGCTGACAAAGAAGCTTACAGTTCAGCATTCATCAAAACAGAAAACGAAGAATGTTTATACAAGAACATTCTTGTTTTAAATATGACCTTATCCATTAAACTGACACATGACAGCTGGACCTCTCCAATGGTCAAATGAACTGTCATGAGCCTCCATGAAGCCTATAAAAGGAACCTCAAGCTCAAGAAAAATGCAGAGCTTCAAGTGAAAAGCAATACATCACTTACTTACATTTGTATACTCGAAAGTCTCTCATTTACATACAAAGAATCAGTTATGCTTTCTCATTCGAATTTTAGAATCATTCTATTGAATTCTTCTGTTAAAGAATCTAAACTCAAACAAGTGTTGAGCTTACTTAGATTCTGCCAAACTCTTTAAATCATCACCTTGTAACTCAAGACTATAGTATTGAAAATAGTTTGTAGAAAATCCTTTTATGTTAAAAGGTAAAGTGTAAAAATCGTCTCTAAAGATTGAAAGGTAATATGTGGAAATCCTTTCTGGGCTGAAAGGCAGTGTTGTGTAACAGATAGGTTGATCTAGACTGGTGGTGTAAAAACCAAGAACATTCTCCGTTTTGAACACTTAGTGAAAAATCTCACAACTGTGAGGACTGGACGTAACCCGATTTGGGTGAACCACGATATATTTTTGTGTGATATCTCTTCCCTTATCTCTATTTATTTCTAGTCTTTTAATTATCAAATTAAATAGATAAGTTAAATTGGGTGTTTTTCACTAACCAAGAACGTTCTCTGTTTTCGGTTTTTCATAACCAAGATTAATCTTGAGTTAAATACTTTAAGTTTTAATAGGAAATTTTAAAAAGGTGAATTTACAATTCAAACCCCCCTTTCTTGTAAATTGACATTGTTACTTCAAAGCTAACCGTACTTTTTGTTTATGTTGATAATATTATTGTTATAGAAGATGATTTGGCATATGCAGTCAATGTGTTGAACCAATTCATGCATGATCCGAGGGTGAGACACTTGCAGGCTGTAAATCGTGTTTTACAATATCTCAACTCCACTCCAAGGAGAGGACTCTTGTTTAAAAGAGGTGGAAGCCTAACTATGCAGGCTTACATTGATGTTGACTATTCATGTTTACTGAGTGATATAAGGTCTACTTCAGACAATTGTTCTTCCTATGTGGGAATCTTGTTGTTTGGAGGAGTAGGAAGCAAAACATAGTTGCTCGATCAAGCGTTGAGACTGAATTTAGAGCTATAACACTATAAATTTGTAAGCTATATATTATGGATGAAACTTGTGCTAGAAGATTTAAAGATAAAGTGTGAAAGTCCTATAAAGTTGTTTTGTGATGATAAATCGATCATCAGTATTGTTCATAATCTCATTTAGCATGATAGAACAAAACATAGTGAGATAGATCGACATTTCATCAAAGAGAAGTTGGATAGTGGATTGATAACTACAGTCTAGATTCCATCTGAGCATCAGCTAACAATTGTGTTAACAAATGATTTACCAACCGAAAGATTCAACCAACTTGCAAGCTGAGAATGATAGAAATCCATTTATCAGCTTGAGAGGGAATGTTGTGAGTATAACGGTCTATTTGTACGTATTAATTAGGCCCATTAGCATTAATTAAGCCCATTAAATTGAGCATAGTCTATTTAAATAAATTAGTGATTGTACTGATTATTATTGAAATAAAGTTCAGATACATTTTCCACATAAATATATTCAATGGAACTTATATGGTGTTAGCTTTTAGAGAGATTTCATTATAAAATTTTGGAAATTTAGAAGCCTTTTTATGATAAGCTTTAAAATATTAAGACCTGATTAAATATTTGACAAAGCTATAGGAATCTGTAGAGTAATTTTTAACTGGTAATTTACTATGATTCAGCAGCAACAACGGCTTTGTACTAGTCCACATTATTGTAGTATACACTTTAAAAATTTCCATATTTCTTTCTCCTCTAAGTTGTTTGTGGATCTTGTTTTTGCAGTATACATCTTTTATACAGTATACAGCTTTTATAGATAGTCGATGTTTAACTTTGGACATTTAATCACCTTTAATTCATTTGTTCAATCATGAAATTCAATGTTTATAATAAACTATTAAGTAAAATAACTCGTGATAATCTTGAAGTAACTTATTGACGGTGAAAAAAACACTCAAAATAATTAAATTACATAGATAGTATTAACACTAATATTTATTTATTCTAACACTAGTCACCAAATCCTACTCAAATAAGGAAACAAATTATGAACATATCTTCATGAACTTATCTTATTTGGATCTTATTTTACAGAAAAGCTTTTACTTTGACACAAGAACATTAGTATGGCCTCATCATTGATGTGAATTAGAGCCAGAGAATTGGCAGTCAAGACTGTATCTCATTGAGAAATTCATATGATTGAATTATGGAGTCTAGTAAATGATAAGAGTCCATTCCAATACACAACATAAAGTTAGACAAAATGTTGAAAATGAAAAACACAATCAAGTATGTAAAATTATTCAATCTATTTGAATATGTATATGTGTGTTTGTGTGTTTAAAAAATTATTCAACTTTGATTGCAAATACTGTATGAACATAATGTCTACCATCAAGCCATGTAAGAGACCCGAAATTGTATCCACCATGAGCTTCCTTGGCATAGAATGACACTTTATAGGTCAATCTTTGAACACTCTCTGAAAACACAAGTTTGTTGGGGATGACCTTCACAACCAATCCTTCTGGTGCATGCACCTTTGCAACATATGTGGCATTAAAAGTTCCAACATTGGTGACTGTTCTTGTGACCACTTTTACTTTCTGATTTCTTTTAAGTGTTTCTATAGAGATTGATGGGTAATTAATGTTGGATATAAGATCTTGAGAGGTCTTTGGACAAGTGACATTGGTCTTTGACATTGACCTTATGATTTTGTTTGAATAGCCATAGTAACAAAGGAATTTGATGTAGTCTTCTACATTTGTTTCAAAGACTAAACCAGGGTTGAGAGCTTTGAGTGGATTAATTTCACCAACTCCCATTTCATGTGGGTTGGAAATGTAGTTTGAGCTATTGGTCACAGGCTTCTTCATGTTATTGTAGGTTGTAGCTGAATGATGAAAGAACAAAAAAATCATTAGTATCAATCCTCTCTTTCCCTCTTGTATATGAAGCACTAAACAGACATGGATACAGACACAACTAATTTGAAATAAAAGTGATTAAATGTAATCACATGTGTCAGTGTCGTGTAGGTGTCGGGAATTGGACACGTTGACGCATCGACATTGGTAATAAGTTGAAGAAATAGAAGTGGTTCACTATAACCGTATATGTCAGTGTCGTATCAGTGTCAGATACCAAGCATGCTTTGAAGTTTCAATCTGAAGTGTTGATACTATATTAAAAGATTGAAAAAAGATTTTGGTGTAGAACCTGTTGTCATTAATGCTGATTTGATCATTGAAGGATTCCATCTTCCATGTACTGATTTAATGAATGCTGCAGCACCTGACACATGTGGACAAGCCATAGATGTACCAGATTTTATGCCAAATAAGGAGGGCTTTTTCCCAATTGGAACACTTCCTGGTTCATCACTTTTGGGAACCATGGCAGCCAAAATGGAAACTCCTGGAGCCATGACATCAGGCTTGACAGCAGATTAGTGAAAATAGTGAGTGCATTGTTCTAATTAAGATGCTTATCTAATTCTTGAAACATGGTAGAAAATGAATTACCTTGAGAATGTTTTCTGTAAGGCTTGAAGGGCCTCTGGATGAGAAAGATGCAACAATTGGTGCAGGCCTATATCTAGGAACTTCTACTGTTGGAAGAATTGTTGCAGTTGGGTTCCTAAAACAGAACCATTATGGACTAAGAATATAGCTAGCATATTATTTTTCGTTTTCCAACCATTACAAAGATAAAAAAGTTATCATTTATTATTTTATTTACTTTACTATCATGTTTCTTCAAATATAACTACTTAGACAACTACTAATGCAAGTTGTTTAAATTTGAAGTCTTTGGCTCTTTGCAACTACATCATGAATGCATTTGTCCACAATTCTGTCATTTCAATAAAATAACTGTTTCTTCAATCATGAGTATGACCAATACCTAAAACATTGTCAATGCATTTTACATTTACTGTCATTGTTTGATTAATAATTGCATACTTAGTAAAGTTTATGCAACGATTGATCATGCTTACTTAGTAGAGTTTATGTACTGAAGAATCTGATGCCCTTCAAGATTTCCAATCTCAGTGAAGGGAAATGCTCCTGCATCAAAGGAAACATCTATATTGTTCTCGTCGACGAGTATCATCCCCATGGCTCTTGCATCTTGTAAAACTAACTTTTTGATTCGCCGTGAAATATTTGGATCGTCATTAACACAAACAACAATTTTTCCTGCTACTTTGTTGTAATCTAATGATCCAGGATAACAGTTCCTGCAGTTTACAAAATACTTAGTATACTTTTCTATGTTGGGAAACTTTTATTGCCTAATAGTTGTTGTTAACTAGTATTAGAACCTAGAAGCACTACACAATCACGACACCAGACATAACATTGACACTAACACGTAGATACTAATAATGATTTAAAATAAGTATAAGTGATACAATGTAAGTGCATGTGTCTATGTCATCTAGACACCAAACACACTTTTAATTTGAGGTGTCGATGCTACATAGATTAGAACTCCTAACATATGTGTGGAATCAGATTTCCTATGTTGCTTATACACATACTTGTAATAACAAAAATGTTAAATTTGACTGAATCTCTTTTGAATTGGCCTAATGAATTCCATACCAAGATAAAATTAATGATCCACAAAATTTTCAGACATGAAATCGAACTCTATTATTTTTTGTACCTAGCTTCCGATGTTGGCGCAAATTTGGCAGCAACTTCATCTCCAAAGACAAGAGAATACATCGTTGAGCTAGTAAGGTTTGAGAAGTTAATGCCAGCACCCTGACAACACAAGGGTAAAATTTTTAGTACATGAAAAAGATATCATAGTTAAGTCTATCATAATTCTTTTGCCTTGGAGATCAAGAAACCTACTATGAAACTTTTCCCATTTCCAAGTACAAGAGTTGACTGAAAGTTCCTATCAATATTAGAAGCTGCAACAGTAAATATCCATGGTGCTGTATTCACAACTGTGTAAGGATCAGGACCATCATTTCCAGCAGAACACACAACCATGACACCCCTTTGTTCTGCATGAAATGCTCCTATAGCTATAGGATCATTCAAATAATCTGATTGCATTAGTGAGCTAAGTCCAATAGAGATTGAGATTATATCAACACCATCTTTGATAGCATCATCAATAGCCTTTAATATGGTTGAACCTGAACAACCTTCTTCTGAGCATGTTTTATAAGCAGCAATTCTAGTTGAAGGTGAACCACCTCTTGCAGTTCCTTTTGCTAAACCATAATAACTTGCATTTTTTACAATGACACCAGCTGCTGTTGATGAAGTGTGAGTTCCATGTCCAATAGAATCTCTTGGTGAACCTTTGGCTCCTTCAATGTGAGTCTTGTTGTTACCTAATGTATCTTGTGTATTATAGTATCTTGCACCTATCAATTTCCTATTAAGAGATTTTTAATGTAACATATAATCAATTGTCAGTTTTGTTACATAGAACAGAATAGATTCAACTTGACATTTCTAACACAGAATGGATGATTACCTGTTGCAATTAGATTTCTTGAAATCATGACCCTCCATGCAAACCCCTTTCCATCTTGAAGGGACTTTCCCTATACCCTCATCTCTAAAACTTGGTGACTCTGGCCATATCCCTTGATGCAGAACAGAGACAGGAATTTTATATAATTGAACAATATTCAAATAAATTGTTCACAACATGCACGTAACAGGAAACATTTTATATTATAAAATGTTCATGATGATTTTACACTAAAGTTAGAAAAATTCTGCTACTGTGCTGCATACACAGTTTCACTTAGACTCTAATTTTGTCACATATCCCATTAAAAAATGTATGCTATTTTAGTGTTCCTTTGCAGTTTGGTCTAATTGCCTGACTTGCATGTCACTCAATAATCACTTGATTGTATAAAAAATGAAGAAGGGAGGCTTCTGGGAAGTGGTGACAATAACTTTTAGTGAAACTTTGTATGCCTTGGGATTTCCCATCTTTTATGTTATATAGAAAATTGAGTGCAAAATGCTTTAAAAGATTTTTAAAATGAAATGTTTCACATTTAAATTTTAACATTAGAAGATCAAATGCAAAATGTGAGGTAACAGTTTTTATGAAACTAATTTAGATAGGTGTGTTTACGGCAGTTATTCTCTCACATTAAATTTTATTCAAAAAAGAAAAATATGGGTGTGACAAGTTTAAACTCTGTAATAATAGTCTGCGAGAAAAAAAATAATTTTTTTTTTGGAGTATCACACGTGTCCGATAAATTTTTTTTTTTTCGATTGAAGAATGAGACTTTGTTTTAGTTTATATGACAATGATAATGAATTTTTATGAATTGATAAACTATATATACTACTCAACGAATGGTCTTTGCTGCTTCTCAATTCCCTTTGGCCCCTATTACCTCACTGTCACTTTCAGGGACGGCGCTATGTTTAGCATTGTGGGGTTGGAGACCCCACTATATTTTTTTTATTTAATTTTATATATATATATATATATATATATATATATATATATATATATTTATTTACGGACAATAGGTAGTTTGATAAATTGATTAAGGTTGTTTCTCATCTAAAATAAAAACTCACATAATAAATTGATAAAGCTGTTAATTTATATTATTTTTGAGTTTAATTATTCTATTAAATGATTGATAGATAATTTTAAGAGTTGAATAATTGTTATAGGTGGATATTGAGTTGATTCTTTTGTATAGTTTATTTAAGTTTTAGAGATTCTTTTTATATATTTGTTAAAGATATGTTGAATGATTAAATGTTTATTAAATGAGTATTATCAAAAATTAGGTGAGAAACTGAATGAGAGATGAGTGATTAAATAATTGTTTAGTTACTTATATAGATAGAAATACTTTTACTAACATTAAAAGTGAGGAAATCTTTCAATGTTTTCGAATATGAAACCACATAAAACAATTATTCGTCTTATCCCATAATGATTGTCATATTTGCAAAAAGAATATTTATTTAAAAAAATTGTCACTTTTGGTTACTTTAATTATTTTTTTCAACTGTACCATCTAATTAATACAATTTATATCACTCTCAAATTATTATTCTCCACTTTACCTTTTATTGTAACGAGAATACATCAATAAGTAATAAAAATAAATTAATAAAATTATCATTCTCGTTCTTTCATTTATCATCTTTTCTAAATTCGTGTGATATAATTAAATGCGATAAATACTGTGAGACAGATAATATAATGTATGTATAATTGCTTTGCAAAAGAGTTTTATATATTTAATGCTGCAATTTTTTTATATATTAACCTATCTCACAATTCAAATTTTTTAGGGTAATGTAAAGGTTATTTTAAAAAATTATAGATAATTTACCAGTTACGTTACATATAAGGTATTTTACATATTTTAATATATGTTTATTCATATTTACATATCGACCCCCACATTCATTTAATGAGGTTTTATGTTTCCAATTTAGTGTTTTGATTTTCAAGAGAAACATCTTTTTTGCTCTACTTAACACTATGAGCGGGAGACTGAAATGGGAAAGGGAATAAAATTTGGATGGTGGGAAATTTTTAAAAATATTTTGTGAAGAATTAGTTTCGTTATTACTTGATTAAAAATAAAATTAAAAATTAAAAATTATTATCTATAAATTAAATTTGCATTATTTGTTAAAGATTAAAATAACTTGATTTTAAATTTATAAGTTTTAAAATTAATTTTATGAGAAACTATTTAGTAGAAATTATTGCGGACTCATTTGTTATAGATAAAAATAATAATTTTTAAATTCAATAAATTAGGTATTAATTGTTATATATTTTAACATGATAAAAATTATATTTTTTTTAAAAAAAATATACCTCCCAAAAATGATTTTTATGAGAAACTACTCAATTCAACTTCTCATTTTATGCATTTTAAGATTTAAAAAAAAATATTTTCTAAAAAAATTGTGGCAAAAATATGAAATGTTTAAAATTATATATTATGAGGAGCTATTCAAATCAATTTATCATATAAGCAGGTCTAATATTTATAATAATTAAGATGAAAAGTTGTACCTTTGTAGTCAAGTAAACTAACCACATTTCAATTGATGACAAGTTAATCATCACCATAGTTCATTTGATTTAGATACAAAGGTTGAACCTTTATAATTCAATGAACTAACCACAGTTCAATTGATCGTCGGTTAATTTTCATTGTAATTCATCTGATTCAGATGAAAAGTCAAACATTTGTAGTCCAATAAACTAACCACATTTTAATTCATCGTAAGGTCATTCGATTCAAATGAAAAGTCAAACCGTTGTAGACCAATGAACTAATCATAGTTCAACTAATCACAATTTAATCCTTAGTGTAGTTCATCTGATTAGATGAAAAGTTAAAATTTTGTAATCCATTGAACTAAGCACAATTCAATTTATCATAAGTTATTCCTCAATGTAGTTCATCTGATTAAATGAAAAGTCAAATATTTGAAATCATTGTTTAATTGATCACAAGGTAATCTTCATTGTAGGTCATCTGATTTAGATGAAAAGTCAAACATTTGAGCCTAATGAATAAACCATGGTTCAACTGATGACAAGTTAATCTTCACTGTAATTTATTTGATCCAGATGCAAAGGTTGAATCTTTGTAGTTCAATGAACTAACCACAATTCAATTGATAAAAAATTAATCTTCATTGCAGTTCACCTAATTCATATGAAAAGTCGAAGCTTTGTCGTTTTAAAAGCAACAAACAAAGTTCGACTAATCATACATAAAAGGTGCTCACTATAGTTTAATTGTTTTAGAAAAAAAGTTGAACTTTTGTCAATTCAAAAGAAACTAACAAATCTTGATTTATCACACGTAAAAATTCGCTCACTGTAATTTAATTGCGTTAGGACAAAGGTTGAACCTTTGTCTATTCAAAAGAAACTAAGAAATCTCGACTAATCACGAGAGGCGACTCACTCGTTGTTGTTTTATATTCTTATTATTTTATAAATATGGTTTAATATTTTGTTTTTGTATTAGTATTATAACTTTTTATTGATTAAATATGATTTATGGCCTCTTTTGGTGAACAAGATATGATATCACTATTATATTATATCGCAATCCAGTGTTTGATCAAGTAGTAATATATGATAAGTTAACTTTGAAATCTATCTTATCGTGTTCTTAAGTTAAAATTTTACTTATGAATATAGTTGGGTTAGAAATCAATACGATATCATAAGAGCAATAATTTACTCTGTTACCGTTATAAAATATAATTTAATGGATTAATTTACATAAATATGGATGACTTTAACACAAGAGTAATTTTGTTATTTTATATAATCTAATAAATTATTGTTAAAAATTATAAAATATTAATATTAATTTACTTTTTTAAAATAAATATAATTTTTTAAATGGTAGTTTTCCATTTACATATAATCCCTACCATATCTGAAATTCAAATATTTAAAATTATTTATTTAGTAATGTCAATGGATTTGAAAGCAAATTAGACAAATAAAAAGACAAGTATTGAATCTGTAATTTATTAATGTCATTAAAAGGAGACATATGTAAATCAATTTATAAATATTCATATTATTCTAATGTCGTTCCTTCTTTTGATTGAGATACCATCATTTCATTCTAAATATTTTTTATAAAAAAAATTAGACAAATAAATGGTTTAAACCTATCTAAACATGATGTTACAATTACTTCACATCAATGAAATTTGGTCTATTGGCATTTTTCTTTTGTTGCATAGATCCATGGTTTTGTTCCTTATTTTACAACAATAGTGCAATAGAATAACACAAAATGACCAATTTAAACAAAAACAAAAAAAAAACATTAAATTTTCAAATGGAGAAAAAAAAAATTCTCATTGCAATTCAAATAGATAAAATTCTTATTAAATTTTATGATTGAAAACATTAAAATTCATTAATTGAATATGTGGTAAATATACAAATAACAAAAATCATATGTAAGATTTATAAAATAGAATCTATGTTTAACAATTATATGGATTTGGGAAAACAAAACAATTAATATAAAATACATGTGACTCATTTTAATTGGTTGCACCAATCACATGAATAATTTATCCACACTTATTTAAAGGCAAATTAGAATTTACCAATTTTTAGATCGGATTTTGCTCACATTTTCTAGAATTGAAAAATGAAAAGAAAGGACAAGAAACATTGATTGAATTTAATTATACCTCAACTTTTTCTATGAGTAATTATTTTTGCTTTCCAAACTCGTCATTGGGCATCATCGAGAAACTCTCAATTTAAGAAGCTAGCCTCGGATCATGTGCTTTATTTTAAACATAAAAAGTACTCATTTTTTTTTATGAATATAAAAATTACTCACTTCTCAAACTAAGGGACCAAATATGATTTAATATGCCAAGATAAGCCTGTAAAGTGCTATTGAGTAGTTATTAGTTTTATTTTCTCTCAGAATGAAAAATTATGTGGGTAGCAATCATAACAGCTAGTTGAGGGCCACAATGAGGTGCAAATTACAAATAATAGATGATGTCGATGCTGCAACCGTCAATAGGGAGTGAATAATAGTGAATGCTCAAAAAAGGTGTAGTAAGCAACGACAAATCTGTTTCACATGATAGCACCACTTGTTTTGGGTCTATAATCTATATCATGCTACTATGGCATGATATGTAACATGATATTTTTTTTATATCATGTGTGATATTGTGAGTGAATATTAATTTTGTTTTTGAAATTGTAACAATTGAATTAATTAA
The DNA here is from genome assembly GCA_037974755.1 of Cicer yamashitae. NCBI lineage: Eukaryota > Viridiplantae > Streptophyta > Magnoliopsida > Fabales > Fabaceae > Cicer > Cicer yamashitae. The sequence continues at coordinate 41,456,567 of JBBPBQ010000002.1, forward strand.
TCATAATTTTTATAAGTTCACAATTTTATCTTTGAAATTGTAATATGTCGATTCAAGAGATTCATTTTTCAAGTTCAATCGTTAGACAACATGTTAAATAAAGATGGAACATTTCACATGGACAATAGAACAATGCCACATATTTAGGGATGGAAGTGTTATGTCTCCATATCACTTAACATGATTTTGTTGGAATTCAAGTGTGAGTGGTTTAGTCTCACGTCGATTACGAATGAAGGAAATGTTGGATATATAAGGGAGGTGACACATATACCTAATGCGTTAAGGTTTTGGATTGAGATGCAATGTCAAGATCTCTTAGAGATCTTGGATGTTTAGCCAATTGATGTCTGCAACGCTTCTTTGGACTCCCCGACACAAGTGATATCAGAGTCTAGTTCGGCTTGTTGGAGAGGGGAGTGGTTAATTCCACATTGACTAGGAATAGAGGAAATATTGAGTGTATAAGAAATGTGATCCATCATATACTCACTGCCTTAAGGTTTATGGTTGAGATGTGGTGTCAAGGCATCTTAGGGATCCTAGACGTTTAACTCATTGTTGCTAGTGGTCCTCCCCCGGACTCCATCTTTATTATTATTTTTTCAAATTGTCAAATGTTAGTGGATAGTAATTAGTTAGAGGGAGGAGAAAATTGTCATAGATCAAATCTAGACCTCTTTCATGAAATTCCATTAACGTCCCAACTCGAAACCGGTACAATGATGTGTTACAATTTAATAGATCAATTTAGTAATTCATAAAATTAGAAATTAATTTGACAAATATTTACAATTTCAAAGAAAATAATTGTATATTCACTTGTTATATCGATTATTTAATTAACATGTAACACTCTTTCCTAACACTAAGTATTTACTTTTATGTTTGCTCAAAATGTTTTTGCTTTAATTGTGTTTCTTGCTTTTCTAAATTCACATGTATTCTTAAATATGATTTTGATCATTTATCTTTTATCTAATATTTGTTTGATTAATTTTCGTTCTTTATTTTTTATAACTGACATATTTTAGTAATCTTTACAATTACAACAAAAGTTATAACAATATCTGATCATTGAAATCTCTTATAACAATTGTCAATTTGTGTCTACTATAATATTCTTTCAAAAAAACGTCAATTTAACTGAATAATAGATTTGCACTTGAAAAAGCTCTTCTTGCATACTTTGAAATCAATATAAATATCATAGTTCTATGTATTTTTTTATCTCGTCTTTGTTAAATTTGTACACTTAACTTTATAATTGAAGTAAAATTAGACCTCAAAAGTTTATGAAAGTAATTATACAACTGTTTAAAAAAGTTATGATGAAAATGATTAATATTCATTATTTATATAAGATAAATGACGAAAATAAGTTAAAAAAAAAGATAAATGGCCAAATAAATATTTAATAAAAGATAAAGGATCAAAAGTATGTTTAAACCTATTTTTTTTTTTACGTGTTTTGGGAAAACTTTTTTTTTATTTGTTTTGATGTTAACTCATCACTTAAATTGTATCTATGTAAAAGAATTCGTTCAAAAGAAAAAGACCTATGTAAAATAGATTGCCGCATGGTTTCTTGTTACATTTATTTTGATATTTAACATGATATTTTAGATAATGTAATTTGTATATACATAATTTATTTAAATTCTATATTATAATAATATATTTAAAAGTTTTGTAAAAAAAAATACATTTAAATATGTTAAAAATTGGTGTAGAATAATATGCTTAAATTATTGAAAATGTTAATAAATTAATAATTTAACACAAAATATGTAATTTAATATAATAATAATAGTATTTTATTTGTATTTACTTAAATAGGACGGTCTAATATGCTTTAAAGATTTTTTTGGTGGCATGTAACATCTCTTTACCTAAATAAACTTTTAAAAATGTTTTTTATCCGGAAGATTTAGTTCAACTAACGATATCAAAATTGTTAGGCTGAATACAATATTTTAAGTTCAAACCTGAGACCTCATACTAGTGTGCAAGTTTTTATTTCATCTGCATACCAAAAAATATTTTTTTTTTTGCAACTGCTAATGTTAATAATTAGTAACTTACATTACAAAAAGTTAATGATTTGTTTATTTTGTGAAAATATTTACTATTTTTTAAATTTATGTTGATTTTATGTATTAATAAAGAAATACAAAATCTTCTTGAGATGAACAATTGTCTGAATTTTTTTAAACAATAAAAATGGCAAAACAATTTACTATTATTTTAAAAAAAAATGTCATCTCTAACTAACATTTATCTTCTCTGTGTCATTATAATTCATTCACTTTTAGAATCTCACATATTCTTATAATAAAAATAAAATAATTACATCTTAAAAAATAGAAATAAAAAATATTCTCACAAAGTAAATAAGCAATAAAATTAGCTGAATAGAAATTTATCCGCACCAAAACTTTTTGTTGTAAAAATTTCATTTATATATTACGTAAGAATAAAAAACATTTTTTTTATGCAGATTTATTAATGATCTAAAGTAAATATTTTTTTTCTCAGCCTAAATTTTGACAATGATATATATATATATATATATATATATATATATATATATATATTATATTTAATTCTTACGTCGTAGTTCAACTAATATAATATTATTATTAAATTAGATATTATATTCTAAATTAAACTTAAAACCTTAAAATTATATATAATTTGTAACAATAATTATCACACCTCATCTACAAAGAAAATCAAATTAAAGAAGTAGAAGTATGTATTAATTATTTTATTTGTTACTATGACTTACCGGTGTCAATAAGGCCAATGATGGTATCAGTTGATGAATGTAATTGAGAAGTGGAAGGAGGCTTCATTCCCAAATCTGAATCTAAGAAATCCCAAGACCTCGTTGTATGCAATTGGAGAATCGGATCTGGGAACACTGACACCACACCATCGTGTCCTATTTACCAAATCATTAACTAAGTTACCTCAAAAGGAGACAATACCAACATTTTCCAAAAAATTATAAATGTCCATCTATAAGTATAAGGGAGTCGAACCTTCGCAGAAATATTTTTAACAATACACCTCTAATTTTTTTATATTTATTCAACATTTAATTTTTTTTCTATTTCTTCTTTCCTATCAAATCAATAATATATTATATAAGTCTTTTTTATCCTATTGACCTATCTTTATTTTTAAAGGTGTATACACTTATAGATATAGATATATAAAAAATATTTTTCTATTTTTAAATACTACTCCCTTCATCATGTAATAATTATCGTCTTTGCAAGAAAAATTATCTTTAAAAAATTGTCATTTTTAAATTTTAATGCAATTTTCATTTCTTTTTACCAATTCTATTATCCTAATTTTTTCCAATTTGCATTTATGATAATTGAAATAACTAATAATTTATAAAAATTATTTAGTAAAATTATTCTTCTCTCTTTCATTTAATATATTTTTTTAATATGTGTGAAATACTCAAATGCGATAATAATTTTGAAAGGAGGAGAGTAAAATTATTTTGGGATGATTATTATATTTTGACCGTGATTAATAATGTATTTTTTCAATTTATAAAAAAGAACCTCTCATTTACTTCTAACTCATGATCAAAGTTAATGATTATTAATGGTATCATTATTAATAATTTTTTTCAATTAATAAAAAATAGCCTCTCATTCACCTCTAACTCGTGATTAAAGTTACTTAGCCAGTCAAAAAATAAATTACTCATAAGAGATTGAATGGAGATTTTCATTAGATTCCTTCCAATAAATTTTTTAAGGGAGAATCCCTCACAGTTGTTTGAGCTAATTACAGTGAAATTTACCATCTCTTCTAATAAATAAAAAGAATTCGAATCCAACTCATGGATATGTATGAGTAGTTGTAGACCATACTTTACAAAGAAGTGCAAAATTTTGTGCATTTATCCTAGAAATGTCAACAATATATTCTTTCTAAGGTACTCCTTCCTTCTATAACAAAATATAAAAAGAAAAGAAAAAAGAAAGAGAGTGCACTATTCTAATATACTTGTTGGGTTTAGTTGAAATGTAAATTGTTATTCTCATGTTAACTATAAATAAACTAAACCTTACATATATAAAAAAATGAATTATATATGAAGTGTTTTAATATTTTGATGCATTATCAATATAAATATTTTTTTGTTATTAATTTATTTTATTTGTCAAATCATTAAAAATAATGACTTCAATAATAACTATCTTAAAAATTATAATCTCTATTGTTGTTTTTGTCGACAAATCCTATTGTTTGCTTGTCTTTTACATCTTTTTGAACATAATTAAGGTTGGTGAACAAAATTATTTATGTATAGTAATTATAGACATCATAATTCACTTTCAATCTCTTTATAAGTACAAACACAAACAATCTTTACTTGAAGCAAAGAATCAATCTAATGAAATGAATTAACACTCTTTTCTCTTTTTGATCAAAACAAAATACTGACCATAAATAACAAGGTTTTAAATTGACGTCTTACTCACAATTACACAATTACAGTTACCTCGTGATCTTTGATATTACAACAAAAAATTATAGATAAATGCGACTGATGCAACTGGAATTGTTATTAAAAAGTTGTTAAAACCGCAATTGCGGTGGCGATGTCCCACAATTTAAAACATTGATAAAGAATAAAGTAAAATGACAATGTCTACACAAGAAAACAGTATTAAAAGTCAATGAATCATGAAAGTTAGGAATTGAAAACAGACAAAAAGAAAGATGAGTTATAGAAGAAAAGATGAAATACCAGACAATGCAGAAGCTTCAGTGTGTGTAAGCATTGCAGAGAATCCACTAAAGGCATGACTGTAATGGTGGATAAGTGCTATCCTCTCACTTTCTTCACTGCAAAAATTAATTAAGTTCAATTAATTTAAATATTAATTAATATGATTTAGGGATAAAAATGATTGGTGTAAAGTATGATGACAGTGATGGTAGTAATAACCTTGGAATGATTGATGATAATAATTCTAGATGAACTGATTCTGGTATTTGGTCATCTAAACCAATGTTGTTTGGTGATGAATTTCCCATATAAACAACGTATGGCTACATTCAAAGAATAAGAGAAGCTATAATTTGGTCACCTTATTATTATAATAAAATAAAATTATAAGATAAAGAGAAAGTGAAATATGAACCTTAGAAATTTGATCTGCAATTGCTGTATTGCAGATAAGAAGAGAAGCTAAAAAGAAGAGATGAAGGAGTTGAAGAAGAAACTCCATTGAAGATGAGATTAATTGTTGCTAATGAAAAGAACTGCTCATGCAATTATTCATTTTATAGGCCATGTGTGTGTTTTTTTTCTTGCTTGAAGCATGAAGCATGTGAAAGCATCTTTGTTAATTCTTTTGTTTGCTCCACTCTATGTATAACTAAGCTTATTTATTATTTATTATTAATATTATTTTATTCTGTTTGGCATTAACCAGTTCTACTGACTGATACTACTGCTACAATAAGTTTATTCTTTATTGTTTGTCAAAATCAATAAAAGTAATACAGGAAATTTTATCTCTATTTTTTATATATGTACTGGTGTTAAATTAAATTTAATCAATGTTGTCAAATTATATATCCTTGTAATTATTTCTCATCAAACATGGAACTTTAGACAATTTCAAAGTTTTGGTTAATTAATTTCAATTAAGGATGGGAGAATTTAAATTCAAATCTTAGTTTAAACAATCATTAGTCGAACTCCGATTTACTCATATTTATATTTATAGTAGTACAATTGTGCATACTAAAGAATAAGTGTTAATTGTCAATTCAAGTGCATCATACTCAACTAGTTTTACTCAATTACCCAAATTATTACTGTGAAAAAGAAAGGAAAAGAGAGATTCTAGTTACATGTGTAGATGCTCTCTGTTTTTTTTAATAAGATGGTATGAGTGAAGTAAAGCAGATCATATGCTTGAAATGCAAGTAAATTAGCCTCTTTTTTGTGGAAAGAATTGCCATGTGTAATTCTCTTCTTTCTCTCATTCCCATTAATTTCTTCATCTTCAAGTATTTTCTTTCTATTGGTATCTTCTTTGTAATAGGTTCTCACTTGATTCTTGGGCTCTTTGCCCAAAGTAACGTGTATAAATTGTATAGATTGTATTGGTATCTTCAATCTTGTCCATCCATATTCAATATTGTTTTATAAATGGCTCACAATTTTACTATTATATTCTTAAATATAAGTATTTATTGCATATTTCACTCTTATTATAAAAAATTTGTAGTACAGTAAATGAGTCTATTATAGTATAGATGTCTTTAAAATATCCTTTGTATTTATGTATAGTTAGTTTTGATTTTTTATATTTCAAGAAACTTAATAGTATTAATTAGGAGTTTGTTTGGAAAAGAAACAATAAATATATCTAATAATTTGAAACGAAGATTATATTTAAGAACAATTTTTTTGTCAAATAAAAGATTATATTTAAAGAAGGAAGGAAAAATCTTCAATGGACTTACTAGTCCATGTTAAACCCACCTCAAGGTGAATACTTATAGTCTTATACAAAGTGGATTTTAACATGTATCTCTTTTAAACTTGTCCATCATACAGCAATGCACTTTTGAGCCTTTTATATGACAATAAAAATATGGATGAACATCATTGAAGATAGACAACTTAATTTACACATTGATCCTCTTAAAACCATTTAACTACACATTATTTTCTGTCATTTACATGATATTTTTATATAATTCTGGATCCTTTTTTATAATTAAAGTATGTTGTGAGTTACAAGACAATTAGAAAACCCTCAAGAATTATACATGCACAAATGAAAAACCAGAAAAACAGCTAGTAAGTAGTAACACAACAGGCAAACAAAACATGCGCAAAATCGAAATGCAAAATCAGATTTGCACTGAATTTAAGCGTTTAAACCAGAGGCGCACGAAACAGATTCTCAGCAGCAAGAATGCACAGATAACAGTAGCCTGTATACCATAAACGCAATTGCAGACCTACGATTACGCATAAACGCAGAAGAAAAAAAAAGCAAAGAAAAACAGAATATGCATAAACAAATCAAATAAAACTGCCAATACCAAAACAAACAAAAGACAATCAAAAGAAAAGCCCAATTTATTAAACAAAAGCCCAAGGTGCTTTAAGTGATTTGTGAGTCATACCCCACAATTATCCACCTTGATCTAGGAATAAACCTAAACTGATTCTACTGATGGTTGAACTATTGCTTCCACTGGTTTAGAGCTTTCCTCTCTAGTGCCATGGGTAGTAGACTCCACCTCAAACTGAGATTTCTCGTTCATAGTTTCTGAACTGCTTCCATTTAGGTCTTTGCACATCATCCCTATTTGGGTCTCATCAAATGTGACATCATTGTTTATGAAGCATTTTGATTCTCCAGCATCCAACTTCCACAACTTGTAGCCCTTCAAACCCTCTAGATAACAAATGAAGATACACTTCACAGCTCTAGCCTCAAGCTTGTGCTATTTGACATGAGCAAACGCTAAAGCTTTGAATATCCTCAAACTAGAGTAGTATGCCAGTTTCCCATTCCACACTTCCATCAGTGTCTTGAAGTTTATAGCTAATGAAGGACATATGTTAATCAAATACATTGCAGTACTCGCAGGTTCACCCGATAAAATTTTAGGCAAACTAGTTCCTAAGAGCATACACCGTACTCTTTCCAAAATGGTCCTTTTCATGCGCTCAACTAGTCCATTTTGTTAAGGTTTCCTTGTCATCTGCATCTTAATTCCATGTTTACTACAAAACTCATTAAATTGCTCTGAAACAAACTCCAGACCATTGTCAGCCTTTAACACTTTCAACTTAGTTCGCATTTGATTTCTATAATGTCATTCTTTAAACTTTAGAAATGTTTCAAATTTATTTTTCAAAATATAAATCCACATTCTTCAAGAAAAATCATCAATAATGGCGAGAAAATTGGAATCCCTCCATGAGTAATCACCCTTGAAGGACCCCAAAGATTCGAGCGCACATACTCAAAAGGCTAACTAGAAACATGTGTACTACCCCTAAACAATACTCTAAGGTGTTTGTCCCTAGGTAGTTAATCCCAGCGTTTCCCGGCGAGATCCCGCTGTCCCGGTGCGGTACAGTGCCTGACCGCGACGGCATGGTCCGCGACTGCGTGAAACAATATCCGGACGAGATCTGGGTGAGATCCTGCTATCCTGGCATAGTTAATCCCAATGTTTCCCAGCGAGATCCCGCTATTATTTCTTCTTTCTTTGTTTTATTTTTTCTACTTTCACCTATGAAGAAGTAGAATATGCTAATGAAGATGATGCTTATCTTTGCTTCCTATGCTAGAACATGCATTTGAGTTTTAATATTTAGTTATTTTATTACTCTGTGTTAAAGACTTAATATGCATCATCTTTATTTCCTTGACTTTTGTTGGTATTTCAATGTATGTTTTGACTAAGAGTGATACTTGTAGATTCTTATTACTAATTATGAATGTTTCAGAGTTTGTGTCATTTGTTAATTTTGCATTAAATATAGGTTTATATAATATTATTCATGTAATTTGTTCAAAAAAATAGCAATTATCCCACCTATCTCAGAACGCCGCGCTATCCCGCTATCCCAGTTTTGGGGTTGGCCGCGACGCACCGCTATCTGGGATTAACTACCTATGTCCAATATGCAATTATTTCAAAATTTTAGTTTATCCAAATTATCACCATTCAACAAATTTTGCTTTGCAAATTCAACTAAACCTATTTCATTAACATGTCAAAGTCTCATATACCATAACTTTGTTTTATCATGCGGTGTTAGACTAGTTATTGACGCATGAACAATAATAGTTGAACCATCAAGAATATACAAACCATATTTCTTAGTTCCTTTAACTATCATTGATGCACTATTTGAAATCTTAATCATGTCACGTTCAATTCTAGTATTAAATCTTAATCCATCAAACATGCTTCTAGAAAAAAGATTTCTCTTAAATTAGAATACAAACCTCATACCTTGCAATAGGGGTTCAAGATTATCAAACATCTCAAGTGTATGGAACCCATACCTTTTACCTTGCAAGCTTTGTTGCCAAGAAGAACCACTCCACCTTCTTTTAATTTCAAGGTCTTGATGTATTTCTCTATTGGGCACATGTGATAGGAACACCCGGAATTCATATTCCAATTGTTTTCCACTTCCGAACTTGAAGCCTACATCCACACATCCTTGTTGTGTCAAAATTGCTTCCATTTTAATCCTCCATAAACTGAAATCATTATTTCTGGATAATTTCTCAATGTCAAACTTGATAGCCATGGTGCAAAATTCGATATCCCTCCTAATTTCCATATACAGCGCTACTTGTTGTTAATTACAAGACAATTAGGAAGCCTTCAAGAACTATACTGCACAAATGAAAAACCAAAAAAACAGCCATCAACACAACAAGCCGAAAAACGCATGCAAAACCGAAAGGCAGCAAAATTAGATTTGCACTGAATTGAAACGTTTAAATCAGAGGTGCACGAAACATATTCGCAGCAACAAGAACGCACACATAACAGTAGCACGTAAACCAGAAATGCAGTTGCAGACCCACGATTACGCAGAAACACAGAAAAATACAGCAAAGAAAAACAGAATTTGCAGAAACAAATCCAATAAAAGTGCCAATACCAAAACAAACTAAAGAGAACCAAAAGAAAAGCCCAATTTATTAAACAAAGATCCAAGGTGATTTAAGTGATTTGTGAGTCACACCCCCAAAAAGTATATTAAAAATGGCTTATGCCTCGGATAAATCCAGATTATAGTCTATATAGATAATTACAACAAATAATTACAATTAATGAGAACAAATCAATTTCTGATTTGTGTAACTTATTCTAGGGACAAATTGATAAATATAATTAATGAGATAAATTAATTCCTGATTCACATCCCTTCAAATTGATGCGGTTGGTCAAGTAGCATCAATTTGTTAACAAGAAACTGATGGCACAGACGAGGAACAACTTTGGGAAGAATATGTGCAATCTGCAATTGAGTGTTGACATGAGGAAGTGAAATAGCATGATTATCATATGTCTCCCTAATAGAATGACAATCTACTTCAATGTGCTTTTGTGTGCTCATGAAAAACTGGATTGGCAACAATTTGAATGGCACTTGTATTGTCAGCATAGAGATATGTTGGCTCTGTTTGAGGAAACCCAAGTTCAGAAAAAAGACTACGAAGCCAAATTATTTCAGAACAAGCAGTAGACATGACACAATACTCGGATTCAGTAGAGGATTTAGAGATTCTTGATTGCTTCTTACTTTTCCATGAAATCAACGAAAAACCAAAAAACATGCACCAACCGGTGACAGATCGCCGAGTGTCAGGAGACCCGACCCAATCAGCATCACTGTAAGCAATCAATGTAGAAGGTGTCCCAATAGGAAAGAGCAAACCCCGTTGAGAGGTACCTTTCAAGTGGCGAATTATACGACGGACAACTGCTAAGTGAAGATAACGAAGAGAGTGCATGAACTGACTTACCTGTTGGACAGCAAACGATATGTCAAGTCGAGTAATGGTCAAGTAATTAAGACTACCCACGAGTTGCCGATACAATAGAGGATCGTTCAAAAGGTCGCCCTCATCACGATGGTATTTAACATTAACTTCAAGAGGAGTATCCACCGGGTTAGCTGATTGGAGGCCAACCATAGAAATCAAGTTTATGGCATACTTATGCTAATGGAGAAATCTACCCTTGGAGGTGTAATGAACCTCAAGGCCAAGAAAATAATGCAAATTACCAAGGTCTTTCATATGGAATGAGGCTCGCAATTGTTGTTTAAGTTCTTGGATGGATGCCAGATCAGAACCAGTAATAACCATATCATCAAGGTAAAGAAGAAGAAGAAGAACAATGCCTCTAGAGGTGCGGTGAATGAACAAAGAGGAGTCATATTGACTTTGAGTAAAAGAGAACCCAATTAAAGTGGAACGAAACTTCTCATACCATGCTCTGGGAGCCTGTTTCAAACCATACAATGAGCGTTTGAGTTTGCACACACCCTTAGATGAAGAGAATATGCCCTGAGGAGGAGTCATATAAATATCTTCAGTTAGATCACCATGAAAAAATGCATTCTTCACATCCATCTGATGAAGAGTCCACCCATTAGAAGCAGCTATAGAGAGCACAATTCGAACAATTGTCATTTTGGCAACGGGTGCAAATGTCTCGTCATAATCAATGCCATATTTCTGCTTGTTTCCTAAGGCAACCAATCGAGTCTTGTAACGGTTGAGGGAACCATCAGAATTCATTTTCACAGAATACACCCATTTGCAGCCTATGGGTTTGATATGAGGAGGACAAGAGACAATATCCCATGTGAAATTGTCTTGTAGAGCCTGAAGTTCCTCATTCATTGCTTTTATCCATCGCACATCTTTAACAGCCTGTGAGTAGCAAGTAGGAATAGATATGCTAGAGAGAGAGGCAGATAGAGAATTATGTGAGGAATTATACCTGTTTGGTGAATATCTATCAGGTGCTCGAGACGCTCTACTAGAACGTCGTGGTGCAACGGCTACAAGATCAGGTGGCAGATCAATGTCAAGAGGAGGGATGGGAACCTGCTGTTTGTGTTTTCTAACATATACATTGCCTGGTTTAAAACGCTCTATAGATTGATGCATAATAGCAAACTTTTGAAGCATAGCAAAATCATGCATGGAAGGAGTAAGGCAAGAAAACATAAATTGATATAAAAAAATGTCACATTCCTAGAAATGCGGAAACGATGGTTAGAAACATCATAACACACAAAACCCTTATGAGATTGACTATACCCCATAAATGCACATTGAACAGATTGTGCTCCATGCTTATGCATTTCAAACGGAGGTAGGTGAACAAAACATACACATCCAAAAGTATGTAAAGCACTATAATCAGGGTGAGTTTTAAAAATACGAAAGAAAGGAGAATCAAGATCAATAATCGTAGAAGGAAGGCGATTGATCAAAAAAACTGTTGTGGATAGAGCCTCCACCCAAAACCTAGTGGGTACGGAAGCTTGGAGAAGTAAGGTGCGCGTCACATCAAGCAAATGATGATTTTTACGTTCTGCCATCCCATTTTGTTGGGAGGTATTGGGACAAGAACGTTGAGACAAAATGCCTTTCTACTGAAGGTACTTCTGAAACTCATGAGACATATATTCACCATTAGAGTCAGAGCGAAATTTTTTAATAGTTGTTTGAAACTGATTTTCAACATATGTCAAAAAAATTTGAAACACAGAAAACACTTCAGATTTAGATCGGAGAAAATATATCCAAGTAAAATGACTATAATCATCAATAAATGTGACAAAATATTTATAGTGAGCATGGGAAGCGATAGGAGACATACCCCACACATCACTATGAATCATCTCAAAACAAGTAGAGGCACGATGAGCACCAGAGGGAAAAGGAAGTGTTTTACTTTTAGCTAATTTGCAAACAGAACATGAAACATATACTGTAGAAACAACATGTTTATTTTCCAACAAACTAGTTTTAAATAAATGAGACAAAACAACAGAGTTTGGATGACCCAATTTTCTTTACCAATCCTCATGACAACTCAAAACATTATTGCAAGTAAGAGATAAATGACTGGAAATAAACTGGAGTGGGAACAATCTTCCTACTTTAGGCCTCTTCGCGATCACCTTCCCTAACACCTGCTCCTGCACAAGACAACCTGACCGAGAGAAATTAACAATACAATTGTTATCCACCAATTGACCAACAGACAATAAATTGGAAGCAAGGCCGGGTGATAAAGCACATTTTGAAAATTAGAGTTGATGTCACCAACATTCGTAATGGGGAGGGTATTACCATCAGCAATTTGAATTTTCTGATTGCCGTGATAAGAATGTAAATTGTGCAAATACGCAGATGACCCTGTCATGTGATTCAATGCACCAGAATCAAGAAACCATGGATGAGAAACATCAGAAGACTTACATTGAATGCCCAAGGCAGAAAAGGCAGAAAGTACCATTTGTTGAATCATTTCAGGCTGAATGGTACCGCCCTCAGATGCACCACTGGAAGAAGGACCAACTACAGGTCTTATCGTGGCATGGAATGCCTGCACCGAATGTTGTGTGAGTCGTGGGGGACGTGCTGACCCTGTTGTTTGCAGTAATTACAAAACTTCTTACTGCAACTACGAGCAACATGTCCAAATTGGTTGCATGAGAAGCATTGGACCTATCGCATATCACAACATTTACCTCTACTCTGAGCAGCATATGCAACCGTCACAGGTTCAGAAACAACATCATGAGACATGGTTCCTTGAGTAAGGAGACGTTGCTCCTCTATGAGAAGCTCACCAACACATGTATCCAAAGAGGGAACAGGACTCCTATTCAGTAAAACACCTCTAACAGCCTCAAATTCCGGGCGAAGCTTCATGAGAAATTGATCCCTCCTACTGGTATTGTAGACAGCTTGGACATCCGCAAGAGAAGTCTTGGGAACAACATGTATAATGGCATAGTGTTATGTCCACAAATTTAAAAAACCACAATAGTATTCTTGAACAGACAAATTACCCGGTTTGTAATTGGCTATCTCTAGCTCCAACTGAAAACACTTGGCTGTAATGTCCTGGTTGTAAATATGCTTCAAATAATTCCACATTTCTTGGGCAGTTGAGAAAGAGTGCAAGTTATTGATCATTTGAGGATCAATAGTACTGAGAATTCAAGAAATAATTTGAGCATCTTTGATTTCCCACACGTCTAAATCAGCTATCTCTGCTGGTGCCTTAGAAAACTCATCCAAGTGACTCCATAATCCTTTCCCTTTGACATACGTCTTGAGTTGAAATTCCCAAGTAGCGTAGTTCTTGCTGGTGATGCGAACACAAAAATGATATCTTTCTTTGTCCAAAACCATGAAAACCAATATTGTTGCAGCCAACAACAAAATGGACGTGACAGCAATACGTGAACAGAACAAAATCACAACTTGCACTGGTTAATAGAGGTTGAAACCTAACACGTGCACAAACTTAGACTTCCGAACAGGAATAAGTGAACAAATACAATCACGAACCAAAATCGAAGCAGAAATCAGAAACGCAAGTGAACAAATTCGACAACGAACAAACTCGATCACGAAATCACAAATTGAAGCAGAAATTCAATTGCGACCAAGGAGAATCAGATTGCAAGCAAGAGTTACGAACAATGACAACCGAACCAAGAAACCACGAGCAAGAAATCACAAAAGGGATTTCGAAAAATTCGAAACCTAAACTCCAAGAAATTTAGGATCGTAACAAGCTGATACCATGTAAGTAAAAATGGCTTGATGCCTTTCTCATTGTTATTCCTCGTATAAATAGAGATTACAGTCTATACACGTAATTACAACAAATAATTACAATTAATGAGAACAAATCAATTTTTGATTTGTGTAACTTACTCTAAGAACAAATTGATAAATATAGTTAATGAGATAAATTAATTCCTGATTCACATATTTATTAATAATACTCTAACAAATAGCATCACTTGCAAACACACTCTACCCAGATTGAGATACTAGACTATCATAGACTATAATGATGGAAAAAACTTACAAAAGAGTTTCACAGAGTAAAACAAAACATGTTCTCATAAAAAAATAAAGTAAAACAAAACATAATCATGTCAATAACAATAGATAGTACTCCTACTACTAGTTCACGCCAGAAAACTGCTTAGCGGTATCTTCAAAAGCAACTTGAAAACCCTGTGTCTTTAAAAGGCTTTGGTAACCTTTCCTCCTTAGGTAACCTAACTCTTAAAATCTTTTTAATCTGAAAATCCTAATCCATGGCTTTTAAATACCTCACCCCTCTTGAAGAACTTCCTATTTTAATTGCCCCAATAAATCCTATTCTTTTATACTTCCACCGTCACAAAATATATGCAAAAAGGAGTCAAGTTGATGTATTTGCCTAAAAAATTTATGTATTTGGATCAAATAAATTAATTTTATCTGGCCAATTTTTACTTATATTCCACGACAAAGAAAGTATCTTCCTCTATCTTGGCCAATTTCTCTTAACTCTTTATTGGCAAGTTACAATATTAAATATCCACTAACACAAAAACTTGCAGAATGATAAGGCTATTCATCTTTAAAAATTTCTTACTATTATTTCTCTAAAAAGAAGCTCTAATTACTTTGGATTCAAATCCACCCTTGCAATTTTCTTATGTAATACAATATACACTTCAGTCATACAAGCCCAAAACGTTATGCTTAATTTTACTAAGCTGTTTAGTTATGTCAGTAGACCAAGTTGACTTGAGACTATTCTGCTTTACTTCAGCAGCTTCACCCTCATCCTTTATCTCACTGCTTGCACCAAGTAGACCATCAGCTTCTTCTAATAGCTTTTGAGCTTGCTCATTGAGAGAAGCACAATTGGTTGAATATGTTGAGAGTGTCGCTTCCTTACTCTTGAGATTCAACACAATTTGGTCAAGGTCCCTTCCTTTTGTATCTAGTTGTTCCTTTAATGTAGCAATTTCTTCCTCTAGCTCCTTCTTCCTCCTATTTTCATCCTTGATGGCCAAAGAAATATTTTTTATTGAGTTTTTGAGTTCATTCTGTCGACTGTTGCTTGTGGCAGTCTCCTGCTTGATTCTATTCAGACGCATCTCATAATTCTTCAGTTTGTTCATAGACTTAACAGTGGATTGGAATTCTCGGCATGATTCAACTGCCTTTCTTTTGAACTCCCCAATAGCCTCTTGCACCTCAATTGTCCTTCTACTAACACATCCAAAAGCTGATGAAGTCCGGACTGCGTAGCATGATCAGAAGAGAATTCAGATAAGTCCTTAACCATTAAAAGCTCTAAGGCATTGATAGCCTCTCTAATTGATCCAAGAGATGCAGCCTCAGAAAGTATGGTTGCATGGCCATTAACAGAGATTTTTTTATCAACTAAGTTAATGGGATAATCTGAGTGTGAAACTTCAGTGTTGGAAGAAGACACTTGAGATATGGCTTCCAGGCCACTAATGGAGAGTTTTCTACCAACACGGTTGGAGGGATCATCCGAGTCAAAACCGTTGGTGTTGAAAGAAGTCTCTGCAGATTGAAGTTCACAAGAGGATACTGATTCCAGTTGAACACCATCATCATCATCATCATCACCAGCCTCATGTAATCTTTCAATGAAAGGAGGGTTATTTTGAATTGTAAAAGCATAAACTTCTTCATCCTCTCTAAAACATTTTGATGTTTCTCCTCTGACATCCTCCAAAGGCCTTTTAATTGGAAGTATTGATTGAGGGACTAAGACCTTTTCTGCATCAGTAGGTGGTTGAGTCAACGTGAGAACCGGCGAAGATAACACAAAAGTCTGATCATTCTGGAAAAGAGAAAGAAAAAGTCAAATTGAATTCGAATCCATAATGGAGTAAAAGACAAGAAATTTGAACCTTTACTCTTTGCTGTGGCGTCTCCATTGAATATGAATCAAGATTCACATTTATCATTGTTTGTGGGGGATGGAATTGGACATCCCAAGGACTACATGTTTGTTCATATAATACATGGATTCCGCAATAGCTAGCAACCTGTCCGATAGAGTCCTCGTTGTTGGTAATATGATCCGCATACGACACCTCGACCTGATTCCACTCCTTATCTGAAAACACTAAGTCCTCATTATCTTCAAATTTTAGCAAAAGCACATGATCAGTTTCTATCATGAACTTGTAAACTTTATGACAGCCAAGCGACCATTTATTGCCATTGACGGATACACGGGGGCTAAACTTGACCTTGATATCTTTCTTATCTCCACGTCCTATAACCAGACATAGAAAAATAGGAGGAAATTTGTTACGAAACCAGAAATACATTGACATTCCCCTTGTACGATGCGTGAACCACTCTGGAATTTTCTTCCCTGGGAAAAAACACTTTTTGTTTCCAGCTTCTACCCATTCCTGTCAATCAAGGAAAGATAATAGTTTAACTAAAATCATTGAGACATTGATAGGAATTAATACCAATTTTATAGGTACTGATTTTACAGATCACAAAAGTGAAGACTTCAATCTAGAAACTGAAAAAGTTGAATCTAAAAAATTTGAGATTTCAATTCAATAGATTGTTGTCTGCAAAACCTCTACTCCAGGAAACATAAATCCTAATTTCAAATAAGAAAAACAAATTAAAATGCTAAACAAATCTGAATAATGTTTATTCAAATCTGACTAATCCTAATTCATATTTGATTAAAAGAAAATACAAGTAAATAGAGATAGAGAGAGAACCTGATTCTATGAATCCATATTCAGACATTCCAAATACAAGTACAAAGTCAACAAAAATGCAACAAAGTTAAATTAAATAGGGATAGTGAAGGAACCTGTTTAAATAGCATGCTTATACTCTGGGAACTCAAGGCTGTGCATCCTTTTGCAGAGAAACTATCCAAGTTTGGTGGAAGCCCTTTAATTTCTCGAAGACACCCGCAGTCATCCAAAATAAGTTCCTTTAGAAAGCAACATTCTGCAGTGCATTCAGGGAGAACTGTGAGGTCTAAGCATCTCAAGGCTGTGCATCCTTTCACAGAAATTTTTTCTAATTTCCTCGGAATCCCTCTAATTTCTTGTAGACGCCTGCAATCGTCCATCTTGAGATTCCTCAAAAGGTGACATTCTTTGATCCATGCATGAAGAGTTGTGAAATTATTCCCCGATAGATTTAAATCTTTCACGTTGAAAAAAAAGGTTAAGACCTATTGGAAGGAAGTCATTGGATATATTGCAGTATGAGAGAACAAGATGATCCACGTTTGAAGACTTTGGCACCACTTTTTTACCTTTGTCTTGTTCAGATAAGGTCAACCCTTCACAGCTTGAAACATGCATCATACTTAGTTCAGGTAACATGAAAATGCTACGAGGTAAGTGAACCATTCCACACAATTGCAGTTCCAATTTTCGAAGCTGAGTAAGGTTTAGAATTGAAAATGGATATTCTTTTATAGGACTCCCCCTTATATGAAGTTCTGTTACTTTTTCCATCTTCCCCAATATTTCTGGGAAACTCTCAAGAATTGAACAATGTGAAAGGTTGAGTTGTTCAAGAGAGGTCAATATGATGGGTGGAAAAGTCTTCAGATTCTTGCAACCAGAAGCATCCAATATCACAAGATTTCCAAGACGTCCAACTGAGTCATGAACTTTAGTTAAATTCTCACAATGTCTAAATGACAATTTTTCTAAATTTTGGACACCAGATACATCAGGTATCTCAGTTACAGATTCACTGTTGCTAAAATCCAAAATTCTCAAATGTGCAAATGCCTGCAAAAAAAAGTATTAAAGAGCAAAATGAATAATCATATGAATTTAATGTGTATTCATAAATACACACGCATGCATACTTGCCTGCATTGGTTCACATGGCTTTAAGCAGCTATCAAGTAACTCAAGTATGGAAAGTTTCTTTGGATGGAAATAACATGGTAAAGATGGTAAAGGATATCCTTGCCATTTCAAAACTCTTAATCTATTTGGAAGATGTATGGGGCCTTTGGAGAAACTACCATTTCTTATAATAAGTGTTCTAAGATTGTTCATCTTGTTGAAGGCCTCTCCATCCCAATTTATTTCTTCGCCTTTGGGTCCTTTCAAGTGTGCTTCATCTTTGGGAAAATCCAGAATTAAGATATGAGTTTCGCTAGTTCCCTTTTTAAGACAATCACCGGCAAATAAGAATACATGAATATATCAGGAACATACTTATCAGGGAAATTACAAATTGACAGCATTTTATATTAAGAAGATCAAAAATCACTTGTGAATTGATACCGTCAACAGAATATTAGAAACATGGGGATTGAAAAAAAATACATCTACCATATTATAATTAGAAGTGACAAACCAAAATCATAAATGAAAAGTACAACCAACAAAATCAATCTTACTCACCTTATTTTTGCTTAAAACTTGGACTATGTCTTCACAAAACCATAACCTACTACGTTTGCCAGGCTCATGTGGTGATTCCTCTCGGACAATTTCTCTGCCCATGTCTTGTATCAGGTAATGTAATGTCACAAGACCACCATCAATCTTTATGAGTGATTTGTCAATCAATTCTTCAATACTATATTTCACAGATACGCTGTAATGAGCCGAAAGTATATCTTCGACATCTGCCAACTTATGTCCATTGAAGAAACAAGCAATGTCAAGAAAAACATTCCCCTCATCTTCCTCCAATGAATTATAGCTGACTTTAAGTATGTCTTTGATCTTTTTATCTGGAAATCGGTCATACCGATCTAATGTACGTTTGCATTCTTCTTCCCCTTTTCCAAACAAGTTGGAACCTATTACTTCCAAAGCCAATGGAAGCCTAGAAGCATAACCCACTGCACGGTTTAAAATGGTGGTGTACCTTGAATCAACTTTGTCAGTTTTGAAAGCATTCCAATACAGCAACTCACGAGCTTCTTTGTCATTCAACTCCTCCACCTTATATGTACTTTTAACGTCATGTTGTTTTAGTAAGCCATAGTTTCGAGTTGTAATGATTACTCTGCTACCCAAACCAAACCAATTAGGTGCTCCAGCGATAGCTTGCAACTGCTCTATTTTGTCAATATCATCAAGAACCAAAAGAACCTTTTTACCGGAGAGCCTTTGTTGTATAATTGACATTCCATTCCACACATTTCTCAACCTGATCTCCTTGTCTCCAAGTATCTCAGAAAGAACTGTCTCTTGGAGATGTACTAAGCCATGTTTATGTGAATTCTCTCTCACATTTTCAAGAAAACAACAGAAACCTTCAAATTGGTCACTAATGGAATTATATACAGCTCGAGCAACAGTACTTTTACCAATCCCACCAATGCCATGTATACCTACCATGTGGACCACACCATCATCAGACCGATCCTTCAGAAGAGAATTCACTTGCAGCACTCTAGACTCCAACCCAACCGGGTAATCTGCAACATATAACACTGTACGATTAATCTTGAGGGAGACTTCCTTAAAGATACTCCCAATGAATTGATATTCATAACTTTTCCTGCGTAAGAAGAAAAATGTTGTGTGAAGTCAAATCATGCATAATATCTACAATTTCATACTTATCATTACAATTTGAATGTGAAGTCACGGGATACTAGCTTAGTGATGCTCGCTAAAGAGACAAAGTTCAAATATCTTTCGAGAAAGTTATTAAATAGTCATAGTGTCACTTTAATTAATGCTTTCTCTAGTCTCAATAATAAGAGACAACCAAATAACATCAAAACCAAATATCATCAAAACCAATCAACTCATTTATTATTTTAACTTTTAGAATGTTTTCCATAAATACCTTTATAAAATAGTGAGACATTAAATACACTTGCTACTATTGAAAAGACAAACATTTTAAATGAGGGTAAAAAAATAATTTAAACAAAAAAAACACATTAAAAATTGTAACTTTTTCTTATAAACTTCTCCAAAAAAAATCTCTTATAATTCGAACTGGAGTAATAATTTCCCCTTTCTATAAAATATTGAGGCATTAGAGTTAGATGAGTCAGCATTGAATGAAGGAGTTAGTTAACTTTGTTTTATTTTCGGTTGGTATTAGTTAGTGAAGCTCTGAACAAGTTTGCTAGTATGAAGGAGCTAGAGAAGCCTTGTTAGAGTTAGTTAGTATCACATTGCCTATATATGGTATCATTGCAATTGAATTTTATTCGTTGAATAATATGAGGAATTTCCCGATCTTTGTTAGCTAGAATGCACGGCAGAAACATTTTGTTGATTATGAGATCAAAAAATCAGAATCATAAGATTCTGATCTGTATAGTTATTAGTATGTATTAATTAGAATTTCAGTTTTATTTTTATTTTCTTTTAGGATAGCATTTATAGGGAATCAGTTTCCTAATGACCAGCTCTATTATGATTATACATAATTAAATTACTTGTACTATTTATACTCCTTATGTAATCAGTTTCATTATCAAGTGAATAAACAATGCTTTTCCGCATGGTATCAGAGCTAGATCTGAACCATCCCTAGTCTCTTTCATCGACCCAGCCATGGAAGAGGACAAAACAGAAATCTCACCCACAAAGACTAGCATTAATCTTGTCGGCTCAATCGAAGGGACTGAACTTCTCATCACTGGCCACGAGTTGAATGGCCAAAACCACCTTTAATGGGATAGGTCAAAACCATTCTGCAACAGGGAAAATGCAACACACAACCCACAAGAAATGGAAGAGAAACATGATCCATCTCCATTCAGCAAAGAACAAATAGAGGCTCTGCAGAAAATGCTTTGGCAGATTGTTCTTACTGCAGAAAAATGTGGTACAGCTTCAGTAGCACAAAAAGGTAATTTCCTACATGCTTTACACACTAGCAAAGGAAAACCAAAATCATGGATCATAGATTCAGGAGCCTCGGATCACATGACTGGAGATATAACAATATTAGACAATTATTCTCCCTGTCATGATAACTCCTCTATTCGGATTGCTGATGGTATCTTGTCAAAGGTTACTGGTACAGGTTCTTTTATTATTTCAAAAAATATTACTCTGAATTCTATACTGTATGTGCCCAAACTTGATTGCAACTTGCTGTCTATTAGCAAACTGACCAAAGACTTGAGATGTGTCGCTAAATGTTTTCCTAATCTATGTGAATTTCAAATTTTGGAGTCGAGAAAGACAATTGGTAGTGCTAAAGAGTGTGCTGGACTTTACTACTTGAATGTTGAAGATTCCTCCAAAGAACTCAAAGCCAATTCTTGTTCAGTGGTTTCTCCAAATAGTGACGAATCTGTAATGTTGTGGCACTATCGATTAGATCACCCAAATCTCAGGTACTTGGAGAAATTGTTTCCCTCATTATTCAGTAAAAACCTAATGACCTTTCAATGTGAAGTATGTCAGTTATCCAAGCATACCAGAAACACATACTCACCTAAACCATATAAACCCTCTCAACCCTTCTCCTTATTTCACAGTGATGTACAGGGGCCATCTCGGGTTAGCAACATTACTGGAGCTAAATGGTTTGTTACATTCATCCCGCTCTGCTTCCGCTGTGAATCATTTTGTGGAACACCTTAGATTTTCTATCCTTTTCCACATTTTCCATTGTTTTCTCTCCTTGAAGCTGATTGACATGGTGAGACGAAAAAATAGTGTAACTCAGACAGTAAAACATGATTGATCGCAATCATTAGGTCCATACTCTGTGCACCCCTCTGAAAACCCTACTATGGTGTGTAAATTGCCGCCATTATCAAGTGAAAATTATCATGCTTGGCGCTAAAGATACATTGAGCCTTGGTACAATGAACAAGTTCAAGTTTGTAGATGGATCTATTGAGATTCCGAAGGAAGGCAACTTGAATTTTGCAGCATGGGAAAGATGCAACAATCTTGTTAGATGTCACAAATGAGATCTTTAGCATAGCATATTTGGAACTGTCTTCTCATGTTGAAACGGGAAATTCAATTCCCTGCATTTATGTAGAGCAGCATGATGCTCAGAATTTATATTCATAAGTGACTCCACTGGTTCCAGCAGCAGTTTTGACCGAAACACTAACCCAATTTCCTCTCAAGACTTTCCCATTCCCAATACTGATCCTATACCTACATCCTCTTCTCACAATTCTTTAGACTCCATTCCTTCCCACCATGATGGTTTAGATACTGACCAGTTGTCTTCTGACCCTACCACAAACACAATATCTTCAAACTCTAGAGAAGCCTTGCAACAATTAACCCAACCTATAACCAGAACCATCACCAAGCCACATTAGCTTACTGTGTTTGCAATACTGCTTCTATCTCTATTTCTCACCCAATAATAGTCTATATTTCTTATTCTAACCTGTCACAATCACACAAAGTTTATACTATCTCCTTAAGTTTTGAAGTTGAGCCTACATCTTATGCTGTTGTTAGTACAGATTCCAGAAGGCACAAAGAAATGCAACTTGATCTTGATTTCTTAAATGCTAACAAAACATGGGAATTTGTTAACTTACCCACTGGTGCAGTACCTATTGGAAGCAAGTGGGTCTACAAAATCAAGAGGAATGTAGAGGAACTTTGGAAAGATTCAAGGCCCGGTTAGTTGCTTAAGGATTCAATCAGATAGACGGCCTTGACTACTTTGAGACATTCTCTCCAATTGCCAAAATGTCCACAATTAGAATTCTCCTTGCATTGGCATCCATTCATGGTTGGCACCTTCATCAATTGGATGTGAATAGTGTTTTTCTTTATGGAGATTTACATGAAGTCATATACATGAAAGAACCTCAGGGTTTGCCACCACCTAGGTGAGGACAAGTCTGCAGGTTATTAAAGTCCCTTTATGGACTTAAGCAAGCTAGTCGACAATTGTTTGAAAAACTCACTTGCTTATGGCTTTACTCAAGGTCAAGCTGATCATACACTTTTCATTAAGTCTACTCAATATTCATTCAGGGTTCCTCATTTATGTGAATGATATCATCCTAGCTGGGACCTCACTTAATGCATTCACTGCTTTGAAGACTGCTCTTGATGAGGCTTTTCGCATCAAGGACTTGGGACAACTAAAATTCTTCCTTGGTCTTGAGGGGGCTCACTCATCGAAAGGAATTTCCTTGTGTCAAAGGAAGTATTGCCTTGAGTTGTTGTCTGATTCAAGGTTGACAAGTTGCAAGCCTACTTCTACTCCTCTTGATCTGGCTGTCAACTTCATCAAGATTCAGGCATTTTGTTCCCCGATGTTGCAGCTTATAGACGTCTCATTGGTAGGTTGTTGTACCTTACTACTACACGTCTTGACATTGCCTTTGCCACTCAATAGTTGAGCCAATTCATGTGCTCACCTACTGAGGCACATTGCAGGGCCGCACTTAGGGTACTAAGGTATCTTAAGAGATCTCCTAGCCGTGGCATCTTCTGTTCATGTGCCTCAGATCCTCATATTTTGGGCTTTAATGATGCAGATTGGGGAGGATGTGTAGATTCTTGCCACTCTATCTCCTTCTTCATTGGTCATTCCCATGTCTCTTGGAATTCTAAGAAGCAACAAATGGTATTATGTTCATCTTCTGAAGCAGAGTATCATGCTTTAGATTTTGTCACAAGTGAACTTCAATGGATTTCTTTCCTTCTGTGTGATTTGTTGCAACATCCTTCTAGGGTTCCTGTGCTCTATTGTGACAGCCAAAGTGCTCTCCACACAGGCTCTAATCCTGTATTTCATGAGCACACTACGCACCTTGACAGTGATTGTCATTTTGTGAGCAAAAAGGTTCATGCCAGATTGATGAGACTTCTGCCTGTTTCTTCCCACGGCTGAACAGTCAACATCTTTACCAAGGCATCTAACCCATGCATGTTTCATGAGCTTATTGTTAAGCTTGGCATGGTGGACATCTACCAGCTTGCGGGGATATCAAGCATTGAGGCATTAAAGTCAGATGAATCAGCATTAAATGAAGGAGTTAGTTCACTTTGTTTCATTTTTGGTTAGTATTAGTTAGCTAAGTTGCGAACAAGTTTGTCAGAGTTAGTTAGTATCACATTGCCTATATAAGGCATCATTGTAAGCTTTTTATCATTGAATAATATGAGGAATGTCACAATCTTTGTTAGCTAGAATCAGCGTTGGAGCTTTGTTGGGACATAGAGTAGCTATGGCCACCCCAAAGTCTCCAACAATTTATTTTAAATAATCTATAAGAAATGTATTCTCTAAATTTCATCTAGACATATAAAAATCAGACCAATGATTCAATAAACTCAACAATTTTTTCGAAATCAATTCAATACTTTTTTTTCTCGGTATTCGAGTCGAGACTACACAATCCAAATAAATCCAATCTCTATTGATTTGAGTATGGTTTCACATTATTTAAAATCAAGTACTGATATCTGAACAAAACCATTAGTTTTCATAGATTTTTTTAAATAAGGGTATTAATTTTTAAAAATGTCAACCCAACTAGATCGACCTAAATCAATGTGTTCTTCGTCGGTTAAGTTCGAATTTTGTGAGAAAAATTGTAAAAGCTCAACCAAACCAGTTATCGTTTTGGTTCTAATTTTTCTCTCCTAAAAAACAAACCAAACCAATATGTCACACATGTAGCTCAACTTCTCCTAAACTTGGGCAACTTTTGAGTTTGATTCCCCCTCTCCCTCCGTTGTTGCATTTACAAAAAAAAATTGTGTTCTTATATTGCAAATTTACATTGCATAAACACTTTGAGTTTCCTTAACTTAAGAAAAAAGGATAACAATAGAAATGAACAAATAGTATTTATACCCAAGTTTGAAAGTGAAACCACCGTGGTCAGCAGCCTTCTGTAGAGCCATCCTCCATTTGTGGACCAAGTCCTTCTCATCCTTGAACTTCTCATCATTCTCATGCATAGCCAGTGCTTCTCCAAAACTTCCTTTACCGTGTCGTAGATCAGAAGGATCCACGTCATAAAAAACCGGTAAAACCGATCGAATATTCTTCTTCTCCTCAAAGCACTCTTGAATGGCGGTAAGTTCCATTAAACAATAGGGAGAAAAAGCAAAGTTCTTAGAAAGAACAACGATGCAAATTCTGGATTCTTTAATTGCTGTCATAAGTGCTGGAGTGATTTCTACTCCTTTTCGAATCTCCTTATCGTCAAAGAAGCATTGGATTCCTCTTTGACTCAGAGCACTGTACAGATTTCCAGTAAAACCATATCGTGTATCTTCACCTCTGAAGCTGATGAACACATCGTACGTAAACGAAGCTCGCTCAGCCATTAGAGTATGTTGAATTGAAAGTCAACGTAGCAAGCAGGTTTTTATTTTATCAACGAGCAAGCTTGATTGAATGCTATGCTACGAATAAGATCATGAGATGAATAATTATATAGGTGTTTCTTCCACACAAATATATTTGGATTTGTAAACAAAGTTAAAAAATGAAATGAATGCTATGCTACGAATAAGATCATGAGATGAATAATTATATAGGTGTTTCTTCCACACAAATATATTTGGATTTCTAAACAAAGTTAAAAAATGAAATTTTCTAATTTTATTATCGTCAGAGCTCCCTTTATCTATTATATATATTTAAAATAAATTCATTTTGTCACCTTATAATAATTTCTTTCACGTGTGCAAACATATTCCACCTTATCAAAAAAAAGTTGACGTGTACGTCTTAGAAAGTTTTTATGTTTTATCTCATTTTTTTCTACTAAATAATTGTTTCCTCTTTTAATCCCTCTAATCCCTAATTTTTTTAATGACTTCATCCAACAGTTTCTTCTTCCCTCTTGTGTACGCTCTAGTAATGTCATCTGCTTCGCCATCCTCGCAAAATCATCTTCTGCAAAATCATTTGTTCCTCCGCGGTAATTCTTCGAAATCGCCGACTCTACTTCAAAGATACCCTGAAAGAGATATAGGTTTGTTTGTTGCAACAAAAAATTTCCTTCTCTTTGTCCATTTCTGATTTTGCTGCCATAAATTCAATTCTGTTTTATGCAATCTTTGAAATCAATCTGGCTCATACTGACTTAATGCTATGTATAGTTTCTTACATGAAATTCTATCACTGCCACTATCCCGGAAATTCAAGTTGGGATGGGACCAGCCGGTGAACTTCGCTACCCATCATACCCAGAGCAAAATGGAACATGGAAATTCCCAGGAATTGGTGATTTCCAATGCTATGACAAGGTATATTTATACATCAATATTTTTTCCCTCACCCTTCTAAACTATTTTCCTTCTTTAGTTGTTTTTAAGTGTCACTTTGCTTTGTGTGTCTCATATTTTTAGTTTTACTTCAATGTAGTATATGTTGAGTTGCTTACAAATTGCAGTTGAAAAAGTTTGACTCAAGTAAATTTTAATCATGTTTAAAACATATGTGCCATTGAATTAGGTCAAGTAAATTCGATCATTTGAAATTTCAGAAGATAAATCTGCATGTATTGTGGAAAATTTTCAAATTTCAAATGTTAAAGTTAATGACTTCAATCATTTTAATCATCAATCTTTGTGGTAATTGTGAAATTTTTTATTTTAAATCGGATATATTAGAATTTTAATTTACAAACATTCAAACTATTATTACAATTAACAGAATAATCATAATCATTAACATTTTGGTAACAAAATATTAATTGTCAAACAATTATGAGTATACATCAAATACAAATAATTGCAAATGAATTACTTTAATTTCATCTATTTTATATATTTAAATATTTGTATTTGATTTTCTACTTTGAATATTGGTCAATATATATAGTATATAAATATTTAGTAATGATGAACAAAGTCATGTCTCTTTGAATTTTGGTCAGTTTTATTTTACTGAAACTAATTAAATTTAATTTGTTGTTTTATAGTGTTAATTGACATGAAATTAAAGTAAATTATTTGCAATTATATGTATTTGATGTATACTTGTAATTGTTTGATAATTAATATTTTGTAACCGAATTGTTATAAATTTTAGATTTTGGTTTTGAAATCAAAATGTTAATGATTATGATTACTCTATTAATATTAATAATAGTTTGAATGTTTGTAAATTAAAATTCTAATATATGTAATTTAAAATAAAAAATTTCACAATTACCACACAGATGAATGATTAAAATGATCGAGTGAGAGAACAAAAAATATTTATATTTGATTCTCTACTTTGAATATTGGTAAATATATATAGTATATAAATATTTAGTAATGATGGACAAAGTCATGTCTCTTTGAATTTTGGTCAGTTTTATTTTATTGAAACTAATTAAATTAAATTTGTTGTTTTATAGTGTTAATTGACATGAAATTAAAGTAATTTATTTGCAATTATATGTATTTGATGTATACTTGTAATTGTTTGACAATTAATATTTTGTAACCGATTTGTTATAAATTTTAGATTTCGGTTTTGAAACCAAAATGTTAATGATTATGATTACTCTATTAATATTAATAATAGTTTGAATGTTTGGAAATTAAAATTCTAATATATTCAATATAAAATAAAAAATTTCACAATTACCACACAGATGAATGATTAAAATGATCGAGTGAGAGAACAAAAAATATTTATATTTGATTTTCTACTTTGAATATTGGTAAATATATATAGTATATAAATATTTAAAAATGATGGACAAAGTCATGTCTTTTTGAATTTTGGTCAGTTTTATTTTACTGAAATTATTTAAATTAAATTTATTGTTTTATAGTGTTAATTGACATGAAATTAAAGTAATTCATTTGCAATTATTTGTATTTGATGTATACTTATAATT
>JBBPBQ010000002.1:41485178-41516570 GCA_037974755.1 Cicer yamashitae
TACTTATAATTGTTTGACAATTAATATTTTGTAACCAAATTGTTATAAATTTTGAATTTCGATTTTGAAACCAAAATGGTAATGATTATGATTACTCTATTAATATTAATAATAGTTTGAATGTTTGTAACTTAAAATTCTAATATATCCAATTTAAAATGAAAAATTTCACAATTACCACACAGATCAATGATTAAAATGATTGAGTGAGAGAACAAAAAATATTTATATTTGATTTTCTACTTTGAATATTAGTAAATATATATAGTATATAAATATTTAAAAATGATGACAAAGTCATGTCTTTTTGAATTTTAGTTAGTTTTATTTTACTAAAATTATTTAAATTAAATTTATTGTTTTATAGTGTTAATTGACGTGAAATTAAAGTAGTTCATTGGCAATTATTTGTATTTGATGTATACTTATAACTCTTTGACAATTAATATTTTGTAACCGAATTGTTATAAATTTTGAATTTCAGTTTTGAAACAAAATGTTAATGATTATGATTACTCTATTAATATTAATAATAGTTTGAATGTTTGTAAATTAAAATTCTAATATATCTGATTTATAATAAAAATTTTCACAATTAGCACAAAGATGGATGATTAAAATGATCGAGTGAGAGAACAAAAAAAAGTAATAAAGTAATAAAGTAAAATACAAGATGAATGTATTTTTAACTATTTCACTTTAATCATTTTTAGTTTCAGCAATAAATTAATACATTTTGTAACTCAATTGTATATCAATTGAGTCTATCTCTTAATTTCACTTATCAAATACATTACTTCAACATTTGGCATATCCATCGATCTCAATATTAATACGTTGCTTTATTTATTCAAGTCATTCGTCTAATATCAATGAATTTTATTGGTACAATTGTATATATATTATTGATATAAATACTAAATTGAGACATACAATTTCATATTATTTTTTTAAAAATTCACTTAAATTAAATAAATAAAAATATACCCGCACAATACGCGCGGGTTAGCATCTAATTTATTTTAATTTAAAAAACACTCTCTCTCTTTACCCGCCAAACAAGCTGCCAAAGCATAACTCTAAAACAAATAATCGGTACACTTATTTGCACCTCCCCTTTTTGTTAATATGTTTTTTCACAAAATGAATAAATAAATTGATCCTTGTAAACGTTGATTAAATTAATTCTTGAATTTTTATAAATGGGTAAATAAATAACTGAAATTGTAAAATATTAATCAAAATAGTTCGTATTTAAATTTTTATCGTTAAAAACTATAATGTGATATGTTAATTGTATATGTGACCTCTTTACATTGATCTCATATGAATGTATCACAAAAACTAGTTTTCCTACGAAATTTTATCTTTAATGGATTAATTTGTTAATAGTTAATTCGTACACAATTACAATTACTCACAAATTTATCTTTAAAATAACAACATTTTATTAGCAAATTGTTTTCGAAGATGACATTACAACAACAAAAACGGTAAAAATCTATTGAGAGACTATTTTGATTTATATTTTACAATTTCAAAAATATATTTACTAATTAGTAAAATTTCAGATATCAATTTACTTATTCACACTTTTTTTATACCATGTTCCAAAAATCTACTCGTTTTAGTTACTCCTCTGATAGTCGAATCTTTGAGTCACCCATGAAACCACGTGATTGAATTAGATAATTCAGTCACTTGGATTTTTAAAAAAATCATCTTTATATGAAATTGACTGTCTCGATCTCTAAATTAATTATAAAAATGTTGTTGAACATTTCCATTTCAAAAAAAAATTGTTGACACCAATAAAATGTATAAAACAATCGGCACACAAATTAGCATAGGTGTTTTTACAATATGGAGAATATATGTAAAATTTCAGTGTTTTACAATTCTATTATATATATTAAAATAGACTTATACAATCTAAAATATTGTACCACCTCATTTAAATACTGTCACATCAAAAAAAATCTGATGTGCCATATCTAACAAACACTCTTCCTCTTTCTTATTGCAATTTGTTTTTAGCAAAAATTTTATTACATTTTTTTCATATAATATTTTGTAGAACTATTCATATGCCATAAGTTACAAATTACAATACAATAAATATCAATTATTTTTGTGACAGTCCTCCATTATTATTGATGACGGTTATTCCTCCATAAATATCTTCAAATTGAATATTGAATAGTATCATTACTGAAGAAAAAAAAATCTTTTAATAAAATTTATAATATTTACGAAATCTATCACATGTCACTTATTAGATAACTAAAATTAATATTTAAATCAAATAGAGAGATATAATTTAGAATTAGGCCAACAATTTGTTTTTCTATTTTTTGTTATTATAGCATTACTGATATGGACTTAGAGAAAAATTTATATATTTTCTTAAATATTAATATTGTTATGTATGGTTATATACTAAAATATATTTTTAACTTTTTTCAAGTAGTAAATTGTTTTTTTTTGTACAAAATAGTAATTTGTTTCATTACTAGAAAAATAATTATCTCAAACAAATAATTTTTAAGCATTGTTTGCATTATATGAAACCTATTTCGATGTACCAAAAATTGTAATTCATAAACAACATATGCACTCTTCAACCCAATACATTTTTTCTAAGGACAAAATCGTGAAATCTTATTATTTTGATAAAACAATACGTTGAAGTGTATAAAAAGTAGAAATCGTGAAATCTGGTGTAAACTAAATTAAATAAGTAAATATTGATACACAATATTTTAATAAGTGTTACCAATATAGTTGATAAAATGTTCAAATACTTTTAAATATTTATTTAGACATTAAAAAAAGTCAATATGCAACTTTTGTATTTTTTTATTATTGTGTCATCACATATATTTACCAAAACAAATAACAATTAGTCAATCTAATAAAAAAATTTGTATTTTGTTTCTTATTAGTTATCAAAGCATATATTTACCATGAACATTATTTCGAAATTTTTTTAATATGTGTAGGAAAAAATGTTAAAATTTCAAAAATTTCTACATAACTTATATACTTTAATAAAAATAGAGTTTACGATTATCAATTATATAATTTATCTTTTAAATCATGTTTAATATTTTACGTCTATAGACCATCAAATGTCAGCTAAATGTTACAAATTTGATATTGTAAATAAAGTTCAAATCTAACTTGAAATGGTTGTAAAATTGTTAATTTTTTTATGATTAAACTTTTACAAGACATTGCTTTAATTACACTTTTTATAATTATAAACTTATTTAATTACACACTCTACAATATCTTTTATCGCATTTTTTTTATAATTATAAAAATTTACAAGATTAATATTATATATATATATATCACCTTATAAAAAAATTTAAAATTAAACCCGCGCACATATTCTAGTTTCAAAATAGTTTTGAAGTAGGAAAGCAGCTCAAACTAATGAGATTGAAAACAAGGAGATTTACCAATAAGCAAAGTCCATGACATGACCAAATATGGTTTCCTTATTATGCTGTTTTCCAGCTTCTTGATAAACCAGTTAGAAGCCAAGAATGTTGTTTTTCATCTTATTAAGCTGGCCAGTAAGGTCAATAGACCAAGTCCACCTGAGCCTACTCTGCTCTACTTCAGCTGCTTCACCCTCATCCTTTATCCCACTGCTTACAGCAAGTAGATCATCAGCTTGTTTTAATAGTGATTGAGCTTGCTCGTTGAGAGAAGCATAACTTGTTGAATATGTCGAGAGTGTTTCCTCCTGATTCTTGAGATTCACCACAAATTGTTCAAGGTCCCTTTCTTTGGTAGCTAGTTGTTTTCTTAAAACTGCAATTTCTGACTCTAGCTCCTTTTTACTACTATTTTCGGCTTTGATACCCAAAGAAACCCTTTTTATTGAGTTTTTTAGGTCCTTTCTTCGACTCTTGCCTTCCACAGTCTCTTGCTTAATTCTGGTCAGATGCTTCTCAAAATCCTTCAGTTTTTTGACAGACTCAACAGTGGATTGGAATTGTTGGAATGATAAAAAGGCCTTTCTCTTGAACTCCACAATAGCCTCCTTCATCTCTACAGTCACCTTGGGGTGGCTACTTGCACCCAATAGATCCAAGAGCTGATGAAGTTTGGAATGCGCAGCAGGATCAGAAGAGACTTCGGATAAGTCCTTCACCATTAACAACTCCAAGGCATTAATAGCCTCGCTAATGGATCTTAGATTTGCATCTCCAGAACTTGATACTGAGGATATGGTTTTCTTCCAACTAACACAGAGTTTTCTATTAATCAAGTCGAAGGGATCATCTGAATCAGAACCTTCAGTGTTGGAAGAAGACTCAGAACCTTCAGTGTTGGAAGAAGACTCTTCCTCACAGGATACTGCATCCAGATCGGCATCCTCGTCGACACTACATCCGTGAATGACAGGAGGGTCATTTTCTTTTAAAGTAGCATAAACATCATTATTTGAAAGGCTCTCTGAAGTTTCTCTTTGAGGTGGCTCTGCCATTGAATTGGGACCCAAATTCGCATTTATAAATGTTTTCCGGGGATTGGTGAATTGGATATCCTCCAGTCCACTCGTTTGTTTAAATACATGGATTCCGCTATATTTGGCAACCACTCTGATTGGAACCCCGTTGTCGGTAATAAGATCCTCATATGAAACCACCACATGGTTCCACTCATAGTCTGACAATTCTGTATCTCCATTATCTTCAAAACTTAGCATCTGTGCATCAAACAAAAGTATATGATCCGTAGCTATCCTGAACTTGTAGACTTTCTGATTGCCACTGGACAGTTCATTGCCATTGATGAGCACTTTTGGACTAAACTTGACTGAGATAGGTAGCTCATCTTCCTGTCCAATAACAAGACACAGAGAAATTGCAGGGAATTTGTTACGAAACCAGAAAGATATTGACTCTCCACTTGTACGGTGTGCAAACCAATCCGGAATATTTGTTCCTGGCAAAGAAAACATCTTGTTTCCAGCTTCGATCATTTCCTGTCAGTTATAAGTTTAGAAACTGTAAAAATTTAATCTAGAAAGTGAGACATTGATAGGAATTGATACCCATTTGACAAGAACTGATATTAGTGATTACAAAAGTGAAGACTTCAATCTCAAAAAAGAAAATTAAGAAATGTCTAAAAACTTATAAAAGGTTAGTGTGGTAATGATAAAAACCTATACATAGTATCAAGCACTTTATAGTTATGTAAGAATTTGCACGTATACCAAAACACTCCATTAACCAATCTGCCTGATACACTAAAGCATCAACTATTTTTAGAGCAAATACCATAATAATCAACAGGAAATTATGAATATGACTCAGCATATTTAATAAAATAAAACAGGGATCAAAAGAGGAACCTGATTCACTAACATGCTTGCACATTGGGAAGTCAATAATGTGCAGTTTTTTGCAGAGAAATGATCCAAGTTTGACAGAACCCCTTTAATTTCTCGAAGATAAATACAATCATCCAGAGTAAGTTCTCTCAAAGAGTGACATTCTCCTGTAAGATCCATGTATTTCAAGGATTTGCATCGTTTTGCAGAAAGTGTTTCTAATTTACATGGTATCACTGTAATTTCTCGTATAAGCACGCAATCATTCAGCTTAAGGTTCCTCAGAAAGTGACATTCCTTAATGCACGCGTGAAGAATAGTGAAATGATTCCCCGACAGGTCCAAATCCTTTACATTGGCAAACAAAGTAAGACCTATTGGAAGGAAGTCATCTGATATATTGCAGTACGACAGAATAAGACGTTCTGTCTTTGAAGACTTGGTATCCCATTCTTCACCTATGTCCTGTTTTGTTAACCATAACCCTTCGCATCTCGAAACACACATCAAACCAAGTTGTGAAAACATGGCAATGCTACTTGGCAACTGAAACGTTCCACAGATTTGTAGTTCTAATTTTCGAAGCCGATTTAGGTTTTGAATTGAAAATGGCAATTCTTGTATAGGACTTCCAATAATTCGAAGCTCTGTTAAATTTTCCATCTTCCCCAATATTTCTGGGAAACTTTCTAGAGTTGAGCAATGTGAAATATAGAGTTGTTCAAGAGAGATCAATCTGATGGGTGGAAAAGCCATAAGTTTCTTGCAATGACCAGCATCCAAGATTTTAAGTTTATCCAGAAATCCAACTGACTCGTGAATTTCAGATATATTCACACAATCTCTAAATGACAATGTTTCTAAATTTGGGAGGCCAGATACATCAGGTATATGAGTTATCAGTTCACAGTTGCTTAAATTCATATATTTCAGGCTTCTAAACGTCTGCAATGGGGGAGAAAAGAAAAAAAAAAAGACACGACGGCAAAGGAAAGATCATTAGAATTTAAAGTGCATTTATTAATATACAAAGAACACACACAATACTTGCCTGAATTGGTTCAGTTACCACTACGCAACTTGCAGGTAACTCGAGTATGGCAAGCTTCTTCGGATGAAAATCATTTGGTAATGACGCTGAAGGATACCCCCGCCATTTCAACACTTTTAAACTATTGGGAAGATGTGTGGGGCCTTTGTTAAAACAACCACTTTTAATAATAAGTATTTTGAGGTTTTGCATCCTCTTTAAAGCTTGTCCATCCCAATATACTTCTTTACCTTTGGGTCCATGTGAATTCACTTCATCTTTGGGGAAATCCAAAAATAAGCTTTCAATTGTACTAGAACCCTTTAAAGATGAAGTACATTGTGATCACAATACAATTATGAATGCTTGCAACTCAACATTCATACTTAGACAAACTATCATATAATAAAGCGGAAAAAGTAATCCATTGTGAATAAGGTTTTGTCAACAAAAGATAAGAAACATAGGGAATAGATATTGTTCTTTTTATGTATATATAACAGTCAAGAAATAACGCAAGGTCATGAATGAAAAATCAAATCATTTTATATCAGTTGATTACTCACCGAATTTTTTTCTAAAACGCAAACTACATCTTTAGGAAGCCATAACCTACTACGTTTGCCAGGCTCATATGGTGATTCCTGTCGGACAATTTCTCTACCCATGTCTTGAATCAAGTTATGTAATGTCACAAGACCATCATCGATCTTTATGAGAGATTTTTCAATCAATTCTTCAATACTATATTTTGCAGATACACCATAACGAGCCAAAAGTATATCTTTGACGTCTTCTAACTTATGTCTATTGAAGAAACAAGCAATATCAAGAAAAACACTCTTCTCTTTTTCCTCCAAGGAATCGTAGCTTGTCTTGAGTACTGTTTGGATATGTTTCTCGGGAACTCTTTCATAATGATCCAATGCACTTATACACTGATTTATACTTCTGCCAAACAAGTAGGAGCCTACTACTTGCAAAGCTAATGGAAGCCCAGAAGCAAAAGTCAATGCACGTTTTAAAATGTCTACAAAACATGGATCAACTTTGTCAGTTTTAAAAGCATTCCAACTAAGCAAATCAAGAGATTCTTTTTCACTTAATGCATCTGCTTCATATATTCTTTCAACCGCGTGACATACTAGAAAATGCTTGTCCCGAGTTGTAACGATGATTCTGCTTCCAGGACCAAACCAATCGGATGCTCCAGCAATAACCTGGAGTTGCTTCAAATTGTCAACGTCGTCAAGAACTAAAAGAACCTTTTTCCGGTGGAGTTTCTGCTTTATTACTGGAATTCCTTGGTTGACACTCTTTATTTTATTCACATCTCCACATATCTCAGAAAGAACAGTCTCTTGGAGATGTACCAAGCCATATTTCATTGAATTCTGTCTCACATTATTGAGAAAACATAAACCTTCAAACAAGTGACTGATTGAATTACATACGGCTCGAGCAATTGTGGTCTTCCCTATTCCACCAATTCCCCATATCCCTACCATTTGAACTATATCATCAGACCCAAGATTCAGAAGTGAGTTTACTTTATCCACTCGAGACTCCAATCCAACAGGGTAATCAGCAACATGTAAAGAAGAAACGCGAGAAATCATGCGAAAGACTTCCTTTACAATACTCTCGATAAATTTATATTCGTTTCCATCTCTCCTCCTGCCCAATCTCAGATAAGCTTGTGTGAAGTTACAGTATATATGCATACTTAAACTTTCATTTTCACTTCATTCTTATATAATAAAGATTACAATTTAAATAGTTCCAACGCCAGGATAAAGAAGCATTTCTTTTCTTTTTAAATTTTAACAATTAAAATAAAAATGAAAATGAAAGACAAAATTAAAGACTAAACAATCAAATTGGTCCTAACTTTGTAACGATGTTCTCAAATAGGTCCACGAGACTATGAATATTTCAAAAACGTCCTAACCAGGGGTGGAGGGAGTAAGAAGACCGGCAGATGCCATGGTCCCTCAAATTTTATAGGTTCATGAGTTATACATAGTCAATTATTATATGATCCTAACGAGCCAAAAATGAGTTAATATTTTTTGAAATTTTTTTGCCCAACACGAATGATCACGTACGCAAATGTTAGGGATCAAATTGATACATTTTTAAATTGTTGTTGGTAAACATTGATGACTATTTTGACATACATTAGGGTTAAAACAAAGGTTTGTATTGTCTGTTTTTTTAGAATTTTTATTTCTCCTCCATCTCATTTCTCCCCATCACCATTTCCCCTCCAATTTCCATCTGCTTCGACAATGAATACGAAGAGGAGTAGTGGTGACTCCCAATTTGTAAAGTTGAAAGATATAAGTGGTATGTAGTTGGCCTAGAAGTTAAAGTTCCCCTCTAAAAAATATTAAGATATTAAATAGGCACAATTGCTTCTGCGGTCCCTTAACTTAATTTCAAATAACACTTCAGTCCTTTATCTTTTTTTTTCTTCCCGATTTGGTCCTTTATTTAATTTTATTACAAAAATTCGAAAATATAAATAATGAAAATATGAGTTTATTTGAAGATTTGAGTTATGAATTTGATGAAATTTGCATTATATTGAAGATGATAATTAATTTTATGGGTTTTGTTTGAAAATTTTGATGAATTTTTGTATAAAAAGGATAACATTGTTAACATTTTAAAACATAAAAGATCAAATTGTTTACCTAAAATTAAATAAAGAACCAAATCGGAAAAAATAAAATAAAAGACTGAAATGTTATTTGAAATTAAGTTAAAGGACTGCAAGAGCAATTATGCCTATTAAATATAAGAATTCAATTTCGTAGGTAACATTTAAGTGAAAAGATTCTATTTTTTTAGGTTTTATTGTATTTTTTCTTTGGGTTTTATTGAAATATCCTCATGTTTAATTTAGTTTGATTATTTATTTTGTAGAATGATGATATATGTGGTTATTTTCTATTGTATGATGAAGCTCCTAGTATATTTGTTCCTTATGAACTTGTTGGGGTTGATGCAATCTATATTAATAGCATAGAAACAACATGGAGGCCTTACAATGAAGCTTATGGACAAATTTAAAGTCATTTTGATTGGACAAAATCATCGTGGAGAGGTTATTCTGAAGCTTATGGGTAGGGTTGACATATGCAACAAAGGTTTGCGAGTATTAGGGATTGTAATGTAGTTGTTTAGATTGTAATGTCTTCTTGATATACTAATTTTAAAAATTAATGAAATGTTAACTGTTTTTGCATCTCTAGTTTGTTTCACTCTATTAATTAAGTTACACATAAACTATGCTTTCAAAGGATACACAATAAATTAAGGTACACAGAAAATGTGTCTATACAAGCTTCCCCAAAATAGCTAATGTATTATACAATCATATTAACAAAAGAAGTCTTAACGTGTGTCAAAATAGTCTCCAACATTTAGCACAAAAAATATGAAAATATATCAATTTGGTCCCTAACATTTGCCCACGAGACAATTAACATAACATGTCAGCAAAGTTAACTATGTCAAGTGATTGTCACTAACAGAGGGACTAACTTGATTAACATTTTAAAAAGCCAAGGATCATTTTAGAATTTTGATAAAGTCAGGACTTGATTGAAACAAGTGATAAAAGTGAGGGACAATCTTGGATATTTACTAAAAAAAGTGAAAGGAACTTAGAGGGCGAAGAAGAGAATGAGAAAGAGAAAAAAAAACCTTGGCAAATCAAGAAGAAGAGTGTAAGACCTGTAGTTTTAATTTGTACTTTTTGTTTTTGATGTGTTTTTATGTTGAATTCTGAGGCTTTTTAACCAATTTTATTGGTATTTTGAATGTTAAATGCCAATGATATTTTATGAGACCCGTTTAAAATTATTTGACGAGAAATAATTTAATTACGTTGCGGAAAATTTATTACCTGATCATTTTGTTAAAAATATCTATAGTTGCTAAAAACTTTTCTTGTCAATTGAGTTACAACGAGAGTAGATATTTTTATCAAAATAGTTTGAGATGTGAGTGAAGTGATGTGTGTATAAATATTTAGATATTTGTTGGTTTGGTTTAATTATAAGTTAGTATATAATAGATAGGTGAGAGAAAGGAAAACAGAACCAAATTGCCTGCTTCTCGCTACTCCTAGCCAGCTTCATTTTCTTTCCTTCTTTCTTCAGCTTTCAAAAAAAATACCAAAACCCACAAACACAAATCCTTATTTATTTACTAGATCTAAGCACCATCTCGAGAAGTGACAGAAGGGAAAGTTGCTCACCTCCACGCTACGGTGCTAGTGAACAAACTTTGGAAGCGACGTCGCGAACAAAGTTTTTACCGGAATTAATCGCGGTGCCGTAATCGATTGTTAGAGCTACCGTTGAGGTAAAGGCTCCTTCCAAACTTTTAGTTTGCATTTAAGACCTTATGTGTGAATTTGTGGAAAATAAATTTGATGTGTTTGAGGTGTAGATTTGTGGAAAATGAATTTAAGGTGTTTATGGGTAAAAATTTGGAGATTTAAATTGGTGATTTATGGTTAAAAGTATGGAGATTTAAATTGGTGATTTATGGTTGAAAATTTGGAGATTTAAATTGGTGATTTATGGTTGAAAATTTGGAGATTTAATTTGGTGATTTATGGTTGAAAATTTGGAGATTTAATTTGGTAGTTTATGTTTGGAAATGTGGAGTTTGGTATTAATGTGATTTAGGTGTGGTTTTGCGGAAAATGAATTGATGAAATTTGGTTTGTATGGTGAATTAAATTTAATGTGGATTGTGGATTAAATTTGATGTGGGTTTGAGGAAAATCTGTTTTGAGTGTACTCTGTGAAATGTTTGAAAAACCATTAGTGTTAAATGAGTATTAAAAATGGGGAATCTTTTAATAGCTACATTTACGTAATGATTGTGGTGAAAGAGTCAGAGTATGCTCATGCATTCATAGTACGTGGTGACCGAGATGGTGATAGTGGTAACCGCTTACCATAGATTAGAGATTTGGGATTTAAGGGTTTGAAATGAAGAAATGGATTTTTTTCTATGTTAGATTTAGGAGTTTTGGAATAGATGATTAAAATAGGTCATGCATGTGAAGTTCTATGGTTGAAATTGAGAATAGATTAGAGTAGAATTGAATTTCCTTGATGACATAAAAATATGCTCTCTTGATGTGTTTGAGATTAAATACCTTGAATTTTATTATTGTGAGAAATTATGTTGAGTGAATTGACGTTGTGATGTTGTTTTGATGAATTCATTGCTTGATTTAATCGTAATTTGTACCATTTGTGTTTTCAAAAATTCATTAGGAAATTAGTGTGATTGAATGAGTGTTGTAAGCTTAAAATTTGCATGACATATGTGTGTAATATTTTGGTCATAACTTTTCTCTAGACCTTATTTTCGAATGATTGTTAGTTCTATGGAAACGAGACTCAATTACCTACAATTTGAGTACAAACTTTATCAAATTTGATTGAGTATTGATGCTTAAAAATGAGTTACAAGTTAGACCAAAGTTACAAGTTGAAAAGAAATAATTTTTTATCTATAAACTAAAAATCATAAGTTTTTCCAAAGAGTGCTCATTTACTCAATTATGATACTATTAAGTTCTTGTTAGTTGACGCTACAGTTAGACTCAGTTTGGGTCTGTTTTGGAAAAAAAATCTATCCTTATCATGTTTCCCTTAATTTTTCTTTTACATTATATGATTAGTATGATATTATTGACTTAAATATATGTTATAATATGAATGAGTGATGTTTTATGTTATATTTCTTAAAATCATAAGAATTTGCAAGGTTGAGTGTGTGGTAATTTTTAATGTATTTATTAATAGGTGGTGTTATATACATATATATATATATATATATATATATATATATATATATATATATATATATATATATATATATATATATATATATATATATATATATGTGTGTGTGTGTGTGTGTGTGTGTGTGTGTGTGTGTTCTTGTATATTTACTAGATGTTTGAATAAGGTGAGAAATATATGATTCATTCTAGCTAGATGAAATCTCCGTTTATATACGACAGAAGCGAGGGTAAGTGTGGTACCATTTACAGACGTAATTATGTCCAGTCTTACCAAAATAAAGTTACTAACAAAAAGAAGACATTGGTAAAACTAATGTAGTCTTTCTGACATGTTTGTTAGGTAGAATTTAAGTCATTAGATTACTCATTTATAATGGATTAAATATTTAGAAAGAGTTAAAGCTAGAGATAGAAGTGGTAACTCAAAACTAGCTTACAAAGGAAGAGAAACTCAAATGATTAGTATATCCTTGAATTAGAATGTTCATTGATTTGGTTCCATTCCTTGGGACTCACTGAGATGTTATAGTTAGATAAAAAAGAGTTAGATCAAGAGCTAGAGAAATGAAGCATAGTAATTTATGTTATAGTTTGGTTACAGACGTAATTATGTCCAGTCTTACCAAAATAAAGTTACTTACAAAAAGAGGACATTGGTAAAACTAATGTAGTCTTTCTGACATGTTTGTTAGGTAGAGTTTAAGTCATTAGATTACTCACTTGTAATGGCTTAAATATTTAGAAAGAGTTAAAGCTAGAGATAGAAGTGGTAACTCAAAACTAGCTTACAAAGGAAGAGAAACTCAAATGATTAGTATATCCTTGAATTAAAATGTTCATTGATTTGGTTCCATTCCTTGGGACTCATTGAGATGTTATAGTTAGATAAAAAAGAGTTAGATCAAGAGCTAGAGAAATGAAGCATAGTAATTTATGTTATAGATCAAGAGCTTTTTATTTTGAATGATTAGTATGTATATTACTACATTTGCATGGCTTTGTGCCGGGATCTATATTAATTACCTCTTTTGTTGAATTATGTTAACGCTCGAGTTATATTCTAGACAATTAACTTATGGTGTTACATTTTTTTTCAAAAAAATCTAAAGTGGCAAGCCTCATTAACATTTTGCTGTTCTTTATATTTATTTTTTTTATAAAAATCATTTAAAAATCAAGAACAATTTTCAATCACCTTCATCTCTTCTTCATCATAAAACTCATAAAAAAATTAAAACTCAAAAATAAAATTCATCCAAATCTCATCTTCACAAATTAAAAAATAAATCTTAGATCTATACAACCTATCAAAATCCCCAAATTCAAAAGGAGATAAGAAGAAAAAGAACATTGAAAATTCCAAACAAAATCCATGATTTGGGAGCACCAACAATCAATACCCATTAGCCACCACATCCATCACTCATAAATCATCACGATGAGAAATTTCCCTTTTTCCTCTATTATGAAACAAAACAATACTATTGTTCTAAATAATTCCTCATATGTTGAAAAAACAAAAATAGAAAGTTACAATTGCAATGTAGCTTCTTAATCTCTTTATATACAATGAGAGATAAAAGATAAGATGTTGGATAACAACAATAACTGAAATAAACTAAATAACTAACTAATAACAATCTATGAAAAGTATCTTATAAGCAAGCTAATAGTTAGCTTGACTAACAAGTAACTATCAAACTGACTGTGAGGCTGGCAGACTAGTGGAGCTAGTTCACAAACTGATGCAGGCTGGTTGGCAGACAACAGAACAAGCTAGCTAGCTGAAAGACAGACTAGTGAGTAAGTTGGTTGACTGCTGGTTGACTGGAAGACTGGTGGAGCAAGCTGGCGGACATGCTATCTGGTGCATAAGTTGGCTGACTGGCTATTGAAACCGAGGCTGGCAACAAGGAAGGACACTGGCACATGAGTCAAACAGACCAATTATTCTAATATGTAGGACGAGAAATAAAAGAAAGGGGAGTTGAATTGTGTTCCTTTTTTTAAAATCTTTTTCGCATGACTAAACTAAAGTAAAGTAAATAGAGCAAATAAATAAAAACAGAGCTGAAAGACAACCGATTTATCCTAGTTCACCACCAACACGATAGCTACGTCCAGTCCCTTCAACCTAAAGGATTTAATCCACTAATTCACCACTGAATCGAACTTTCGTTGGAAACCTACTAGTCAAACTGATTGTGTTCAATCTTCTCAATCTTCTAGCTTAGTACTGTCTAACTGTTGAGGAAAGGCAGCCATTACCGAGCAAGGTTGCAAGTTCAATCAAGTCTTCTCAATCTTATAGTTTCTTACCGTCAAGTTGTTGAGGAAAGCAACCATTATTGGGCTTGGTTACAAAGGGATAGGTTTAGATTTTCTGGAAAACTATCTCAAGAGGTTGTTTACAATGTAGTACTATATGAATTTCTTTCTTAGCACTTAGATAAAACAAATGATACAGAGTCAATTGTATTTTCTTGTTGTGTTGTTCTTGTTGTGTTTTTTCTATATGCTTTAAGTGAGGAAGCGTGTCCTTTTATATGCATTTTAGGGTTTTTGGTTGTTGTCCTAATTGCAAAAATCAGCATATATCATATGAAGTTTTGAATCAAATCTTTTGTAATTAATTTTCCATAGAACACTTTCCATAACGAATCTCTGTAACTACTCATTGTATCTTGTATCGAAATAGAGGAAGCAGAGGATACGATAAACAGAGCAAGTCTCATAGACCGTCAAACAAAATGGATTTAGGGTGATTATTAGAGGATGCACAAAGCTTTGTCTTCTTCGTAGCATGGACTATCATCATATCATTGACTTTCATCAGAATGTTGATTTTCATCAGAGAGTTGACTTTCTTCTGAGCATTGACTTTCACCAGACCATTGACTTTCATCAGAATATTGACTTCTTCGGAGCATTGAGTTTCTTCAGAGCATACATTATAAATCAGAATCAGACGGTCAACTACTTGATGTGATGATCAGAGGAAGACAATCACTTGCTTGTCAAGATTATCAAAGGCAGACAAATAGATGCATGTTGCATTCATCAAAGGCAGACGATCGGATGCCTCTTGTATTCATCGAACGTAGATGAATCAAAGCATGTCTGCATTTATCAGAGGCACCTAAAACAAAACATATCTTACATTTCCAGTGTCACTAGAACCAGAGCATTTCTTGCATTTCCAAAGGCAATTGAGTCAGAGCATGTTTGCATTATCAGAGTTAATCGAAATTGAGCATCATTTGCATCACCAGAGGAAATTGAGTCAGATTCAATCGAAAAAGAACATTTCTTGCATCATTAGAGTCACCAGAGGCGTTTTTTAGAATGAGCTTACTAGACTTAGAATCTAGAATAGAAGCAGAGTCTTGGTGTTCCTTTGTCTTAGTCCAATCACCAGATGATATAGCATAAGATCCTACAAAATTCACTTCATCTGGGAACTGCACACTTAATAAAAATATTAGTGCTTTAAATTGTTCCCACAAACTGACTTTGTTATCATCAAAACAAATAGGGATATAGTTCTCCAAACCAACTTGGTTCTAACAATCTCCCCATTTTTTTTATGATGAGAAACATTAATTTTTGTGAAAAAAATTTAATTTTAAATAATGTAAAAATAAAGCATTACAGCAAAGCTCCCCTTTAGAATATGCATGTTTAATTCATAAGATGAAGATATTCTGATAGATTATAACATGCGTTAGTAAATGAAATTCTGAAGTTTCATTGCAAAGAGTTCCCAAAAATACATTTTCCCCCTTTTGTCATTAGACTAAAAGAGTAAAATTAAATTGTGAGAGTTATGAGTTATAAATAGTTTTTTTTTTTAAAAACTTTTGAGTTTCTAATCCCATTACTAGTGCGCACGCGTAAACACACGTGAGTAACACCTGTTAGACTATTTCAACTTACGAGAAAACTTCATATTAATTGAATTAAGATTGACTAGAGGCACAAATAAATTCAATCTCATCAGAGACAAAGCATACATACATATATATAT
Organism: Cicer yamashitae; assembly: GCA_037974755.1. NCBI lineage: Eukaryota > Viridiplantae > Streptophyta > Magnoliopsida > Fabales > Fabaceae > Cicer > Cicer yamashitae. Next base: position 41,501,434 of record JBBPBQ010000002.1, read on the forward strand.
ATATATATATATATATATATATATATATTTAACCATTCACTCTGTTTTACTAGAGGCAAACATACGAAGGATTCAACATCATTCATTTACAAACATAATATTTAGATGTTTCTTTATAAAACTGAATTTGTCATTAGCAAGGGGTTTTATGAAAATATCATCCCACTGATGATTAGTGTCGACAAATTTAATTTCTAAAATACTCTTTTGGACATAATCCCTTATGAAATGATGTTTAATCTCTATATGTTTTGCTATAGAATGTAAAATAGGTTTTTGGTTAAACATATAGCTGAAGTATTATCACAAAAGATAGGAATGTTACTCATATTAGTGTTGAAATCTTCTAGATGATGCTTCATTCACAATAGTTGAGTGTTGCAACTAGCTGATGAGATATACTCTGCTTCTGCAGTAGATAGAGCAATAGTTTCTTGTGTTTTTCTCGAATAGGAGATGAGATTCTCATCAACGGATATACAATTTCCACTTGTGCTTTTCCTTTCTAGCTTATTTCCAGCATAATCAGCATCACAAAAACCAACTAACCTATACTCAGAGGATGACTTCTAACACATACCAAGCTTAGTAGTGCATTTTTGATATCTAAAGATCCTCTTAACAACTATTAAGTGGGATTCTTTAGGGTTATATTGAAATATGGCACACACATACACCCTAAATAGAATATCAGATCTAGAGGCAGTTAAGTAAAGGAGAGAACCTATCATACCTCTGTATACCTTTTGATCTACCTTTTTACCTAACTTATCTTTATCAAGAGAACAAGTTGAATGCATGGGTGTAGACATGGCCTTACAATCATCCATTTTAAACATCTTAACCAATTCTCTTGTGTATTTGGTTTTGTGAATGAGTACACCCTCTGGGCTTTGAGGACCTTGAATTGCAAGAAGGAAGTTTATTTCTCCTATCATGCTCATCTCAAATTCATTCTGCATTAGCTTAGAAAACTCTTGGCAGAGCTTGCCATTAGTAGTGTCAACCTAGCCTCTTTCAAAATCTTTTTTTAATAAAAAGTGTCTTAGTCTATCATACCAAGCTCTTGGAGCCTGTTTTAGATCGTACAAAGATTTATTTAGGTTGAAAATGTGGTATGGATATTCATTATCCTCAAAGCCAAAAGATTGTTTGACATACACTTCTTCATTTATGTAACCATTTAAGAAAACACTTTTCACATCCATTTGATATAGAGTAATTTTATTAAATACAACAAAAGAAAGTAAAAGACTGATAGCCTCAAACATTGCCAAAGGGGAAAAAGTTTCAATGTAATCAATACCTTCCCGATGACTGTATCCTTGGGCTACTTGTTTCTGAAAACCCACTTGGTTTCAATTGACTTCTTTTCTTTAGGCTTGGGGATAAGATCTTATACATCGTTCCTTTTGAATTAATTTAACTCTTCTTGCACAGCTAGTATCCATCAATCATCTAATAGAGCTTCATCTATTGTACCGTTCCCAATTATCTTACCCTTCTAATCATCTTGAAAACTTACGAATCCTCCATTCTTGAGGGTCGGGTCTTGGAACATAAAATTTTCTCCCGTCATGTGTTGTGAGCATCCACTGTCCAAGTACTATGACTGGTGTTTTAATATTGTTGCCAAAGATAACTGCAAGATAGATTGATTTATCCTTTGGTACCTAAATTTGGTTGGGTCCTGGTTTTTTAGTTCTAAAAGGTATTTTGTATTTCCATATTTTTCTTGCATAGGACAAGTTATTCTATTGTGACCTTTCCTTTGGTAGTATGTGCAAATAGTATCAAGCAGGATAAATCTAGGATTTTATGTTGGATCTACTAACAACATAGATCATAGAAGCTTGTTTACTTCTGCCTATGTTGTTTGCAAGAAATTCTTGAAAGGCTATTTCATACTTAACAAAATTGTATACTTTATCCTCTAAAGTTTTTGAACATTTTCTTTCAGAGTTAGATTTACCCTTTTTAAATTTTCAAACTCTTGTTCAAGGGAACTGCATTTATTTGTTAAGATATCATGAGCTTCTCTAAGAGACTTAAGTTTTGAAGAAATCTTATGATTTTTGTTGAGAAATTCATTTAACATATCTATAGGTTCATTACGAGATAGGTCAGACAATACCTCAATTTCTTCATCAACTGATTCATCGTTAGAGTCAAGGTTAGAGTGAGTGTTCGCCATCAGATCCATGTTTGCATGCTCTTCATCTTCATTAGATTATTCATCAAAGTCATCTGAATAGCCATAAGACATTTCTTCTTTGTCTTGAAGTATTTCCTCTTGGATTTTCCTTTCTCAAGTTTAGGACATTCTAACTTGATATGACCTGGTTCCTTGCACTCATAGAAGATGAGTCTTTTCTTGTCTAATTTTTCACTTCCTTCTTTGCTATTCTGAGACCATTTGAAATCTCTTTTAGGAAAATATTTATTTATTTTCTTCCACATTCGCTAGATTTTTCTTGAGATAAAGGACAACTCTTCATCATCTGAGTCTTCACTTTGATTGTCCAAATTTCTTCCTCTGAATCTTTAGTTGCTTGTAAAGCTTTAGAATTTGTTTTCGTTTTTTGGTAGAAGACCAAAGACTTTGACTTCTTTTTGGGGTCATCTTTAACCAATTCAATTTCATGGGATTTGAGTGAACTCATAAGCTCTTCTAGAGGTAGTTTGTTTAGATCCTTAGTCTCTTGAATAGTTGTTACCTTTGGCCTCCACTTGTTGGGAAGACTTATAAGAATCTTTTTAACATGGTCAGAGGTAGTATAACTCTTTAGGAGAACCTTCAATCTAGACCAGAGTCTGGAACCTATAATACTTTATCTCGATGTCATCATCTTCGTCCATCTGGAAGAGTTCATACTTCTTAATGAGCATATTTTCTTTGCTTTCTTGTACCTACTTGTTTCCTTCGTAGTTGATAACTAGAGCATCAAAGATACTCTTTCTTGTTTATTTGTTGCTACATTTTTTTAAACTCTTTGAAGGTGATATCATTCATCATGAAGGTTCTGACTTTATGATTCATTTTGTATTGCTTCTTCTGTTCAACATTGAGATCTTTTCTGGATATTTCAACACCATCACCATCTTTTGGATTCTAATAGCCATCTTCGACTATGTCCTAAAGTTCAAGAGTGACAGATGTAGAAGCTTCTAAATATGTCTTTCAGGTTCTCAAATCTTTCTCCATCAAAAAGGGAGGCCTGTTAACGTTTCCATCTGTAACTTTGTCACTGTAGTTAACCATAAAAACACATATCTTTACTCAAACACGATTAAGTCCTCAACTATAAGACATAGCTCTGATGTCAATTGTAGAACGAGAAACACAAGAAATGGGGGTTGAATTGTGTTCCTTTTAAAAAAAGTTTTCACCTTGCTATACTAAAGTAAACTAAATAAAGTAGATAAATAAAAACATACCATAAAGACACAACCAATTTATTCAGGTTTACCACGAACATGGTAGCTACATCGGGTCCCTTCAACTTAAAGGATTTAATCAACTAATTGACCACTGAATCCAACTTACACTAATCACGTATAGGCATCTTTAGGGTTTCTTATCGTTGTCCTGATTGCAAAAATCAACGTATATGATATGAAGTTTTGAATCAAATATTTTGTAATTGATTTTCCATTGAACATTTTCGAAAACAAAACTCTGTAATTACTCAGGTATCTTGTATGGAAACAGAGGAAGCAGAGGATACCATAAACAAAGCCTGTCTCATTGACCATCAAAAAAAACATATTTAGGGTGATTATTATAGGATGCACAAAGATATGTATCCTTTGGAGCATTGACTATCATCAGATCATTGACTTTCATCAGAGTGTTGACTTTGATCATAGTGTTGACCTTCTTCAAAGCATCGACTTTCATCAAACCATTGACTTTCATCATAAGGTTGAATTTATTTAGAGCATTGACTTTCTTCAAAGCGTTGACTTTCATCAAAGCATACTTTATAAATCAAAGTAAGATGATTAACTACATGATGTGATTATTGTAAGTACAGAGGTGCACCTAAGAGGGGGGGTGAATTAGGTGTTTAGGAAATTTTCTTGTTTTCAGCGATTTGGTGATAGATTTTTCTGTTTTAGAATAGTAAGTGACAATAAGTAAATGGTAGTAATGAAATGAACACAACAATATTTTTTTGGTTCCCCTTATGAACAAGGGTACATCCAGTCCTCTTGCACACTACAAGAGATTTCTCCACTATTGTCAGAAAATGTACAAATCCCACCATAGGATCTCTGCTACAAACTTCTAACAAAACTTCTAAGATAACACACCACTATCTCAGATTAGACTACTTTAAGAAAGTACTACTTTCTTTTACAAACAATGTAATTTGATTTGGAATAAGAATATAAGAGAGGTATAATGATATCAATCCAATATTACTTCAAGTACTTTGAGAACCTTTCTCAATGATATGAAAATGAAATGCAAGTACTTGAAATATGAAAAATAACTTTGCAAAAAAATCAGAAAATTGTTCAAAGTTGTTCAAGGTTTGGTAGTAGGATTGTGTGTTGATTAATCTGAAGTTATGGTGTATTTATACTCCATAGACATCACTTCAGATTCGTGGCCATTGTTCCAAGAGGTTTGATGAACAAATGCAATGATCTAGAACCATTTCATATCTGAAAAATTGCATTGTTTCCAGTTGTATTCGAATACAGTATGTATGTATTCGAATACACCTCTTATAACGTTCAGAATTATTCAAATTTTGCACCTTGTATTCGAATACAAAGGTTATGTAGTCGAATACAAATACGTTTATTTTGCCACCTACTTGCTGTTTGTATTTGACTACAGCAGGTTGTAGTCGAATACAGATGTGTAGTTTGAGCTACTGACTTAGCACTTGTATTCGATTACTGTACTTCGTAGTCGAATACAGATGTCAAGTTTTTGCTACTAACTTAGCATTTGTATTCGAATACAATATGCTGTATTCGAATACAATATTACTTTTTGTCAAAAATATTAATTTAAAACTTTGTTAATGTAATTTTGACATTTGAAAATACTTTTTATGCATATGTAAAGATGAATGGTTCTCATGTACTTGAGGTTTTGATTGTATCATGTACCTTTACATTTATTAAACATCTAATATGTTTGATTAAAGTTGAACTATGATATTTGGACTTCTTTTTTAGCCTTGTTGCTTTGATCACAAATCACGGTCTTTGTCTTCATCAAAAATATGTGTTTTAAATTCTCCCCCTTTTTGATTATGATAAAACTTTGTTGTTTGGAGAGATTTCATCATTTTAAAAGTACTCCCCCGTAATTCATGCATACTCCCCCGTTGAACTTGAATGTTTGTGATCAATTTGAAAAATTGTTTGAAGACCTACAAATGGTTTAAAGAACAACAGTATACCAAATTTTCTTCCCTTTTTGACATGATCAAAAAGAAGGAAAAATATAGACAAAATAGACAATATAATCCAAGCAAATAAATATATAAGGGAAAACATCACACAAGGTAAGGATAAAAGAGAAATTTGCATAATAACCTAGAATCAATGTCAAATATTACAAAGAAAATATATTGAAAGGAAATACAACGAAAACATCATAAGAAATTTCAAAGTTAAACAAGCTACATCAAAAGCTATTCCTAGTATTCGAGCTACAAATCAGCGTCTAGGGGGAAGGTGAAGATGGTCAATTTTGTCAGATAAAGCACTACGTTCTTGTAGCATGGTTTCATGGTTGGCTACAATGGTGGTTTCGATAATGTGAAAACGAGTGTCGAATGAGGTGTTCAAGTGCTGAAATTGGCCGGTGAGGAAGGTCTGTAAGGAGTTAAGTTTGTCCATCACCATACGATTTGAGACGTGGTCATCATCGGATGCTGTTTCCTCGCCATCGTCGTCTGCTTGGGCAGCATTATCTGTGGGGGCAGCAGTTTCCTCTTGAGCGGCAGCAGACATGACCAAGATCACTTTTATGCACATATGTTTGAAGTTGCTCATTCCAAACTATTTTCATGCTTGGAAGCACACTCAAATCCAGCAAGTTGTCTTTAGTGGGTGTATACATCACTTCTTCAGAGAATTCCACCCCAAAATGTTCCAGAATCCGAGTGACTTCTTTGGCGTACGGTAACCCAATAGCTTCCTTTGAAGAAAACATCACAAATTTAATGTAACACCCCGATTTTTAACAGCGCAAGTGTAATTTTTTTTTTCAAAAAAAAATTGATAAAAATGCCAAGTTAAATTCATAAATGAAGAAAATACTCTTGGATCAAATATTTTAAATCGTAACACAAACGACAAAGTCATAATTAATTTCAAACAGCGGAAATAGTTTTTGGAACGAAAATCCAAAGTATCCAAATATAAAATACATCGACTAAAATAATCTGTTTCAAATACATAAGTTCCTTTTTCAACAACAACCTTGAAATAAGAAAGATGACATAAATAAAATTCTTAAATAGAACCATAAGCTGATCATTAATCTATCTGAGGGTGACTGGGTACTGAGAATCCACGAGTGGCATCAAGCCCTAATGCTTTTAGTCACAAAACCAACCCATCATTGTGCCACGCCTTAGAACGACCCTGGTTCTCATCTGAGGGCAAAGCCCAGATTTCCACAAAATTGTAAAGGGTCACCAACCGAAATTAACAAATACCACTCAACATTTAAATTTTAAATGCACAAAATAACTTTTCATCTTAGCATTCATCTAGAAAGGGTTTGCATATGCTAAACATGCTTAAACGAGGTTGAAAAATGAAGTTTCGGACAAAACTACACTGTTGTATTCGAATACAGCATATTTGTAGTCGAATACAAATGCGAAAACAGCAGAAAAACAGCAAAAACAGCAAAAACAGCACAACTGTATTCGACTACAGCCTCCATGTAGTCGAATACACTTGCGAAAACAGTGAAAAATCCTGCAAATTTTGTATTCGATTACAACCCCCTTGTATTCGAATACAATTGCAAAGTCAGTAACAAAATCCATTCAACTGTATTCAACTACAACCTCTATGTAGTCGACTACACTTTCGAAAATGCAAGTTAGAGGCAAAAACCATTCAACTGTATTCGACTACAACCTTGTTGTATTCGAATACAACTGTAAAAAATGATAGATTTTCAGTTTTAAAACATTTCAAACTCGACCTAACATTTTCAACATTCAATCAATTAATCACCATCATCAAATACAACCCAATCACACACCTTAATCAAGTATGTATGTACAATCATCATAGCACATCAAACATGACTCGCGTGCCAAGCACCCTAATGCAATGCCTATATGCCAATGCACATGATTCCGGAATATCATCAAAACCCTCCTCGAAGGGGCGTAAATCATAATTGTATGGTCTCTCACAGGCCAGTAATAATTACCAAGGTGCAGTCTCTCACTGGCTAGCACGATCTACTAAAGTGCAATCTCTCACAGATTAGCACGACGCGATAATTCCTGTAAGGGTAAGATGAACCAACAATTCACATGGAATCATCCCCCGTACGGATAAGATGAACCAACAGTTCACATGGAATCATCCCGTGGCCCATCCGGTCACCACTATCACCGACGCGATAATCCCCGTTTAGGATAAGATGAACCAACAATTCACATGGAATCATCCCATGGCCCATCCGGTCACCACTATCACTGACGTGATAATCCCCGTAAGGATATGATGAACCAACAATTCACATGGAATCATCCCGTGGCCCATCCGGTCACCACTATCACCATGGCACCATCGCTATCACCATGGCACCATCGCGATCACCATGAGCATACTCTGACTATCGACACCACAATCATTAAGTAAATGCAGCTATTAAAAGATTCCCCATTTTTAATGCTCATTTAACACTAATGATTTTCAAATTTAACACAGAGTATACTCAACTCATACAATCCTCAAATCACATGAAATTGAATTCACAATTCACATCGAATTCAAATCACCATATACACAATCTCATCAATTCATTTCAAACCAACTCAAAATCCACACATAAATTGCATTTATTCAAATTCCCACATCTTCAAACATAAAGAAATTATCCACATTCATAAAGTTACCCATAAACACATCAACCATACCAAGTAAAAATCACCATCACCCACACCTCAAAAACTCGTTAAATTCAATTTCACCATTTACCCACAAAATGCATTGTATTCATTTCTCACAAAACTACACCTCAAACCCACCAAATTTATTTTCCACAGCACACACCAAATCAAAACTCAAAATCTATAAACATAAACCACCAAATTTCTTTTCCACAACACACATAAATCACATTAAATTCCTTTTCCCCAAATTCACACATAAACTCCATCAAAATCAAACTCCATAAATACACATATGGAGTCCTATATGCAAGCTAAAAATTTGGAAGGAGCCCTTACCTTCGTTGTAGCTTTAACGGCCGATTACGGCACCGCGATTAAATTCCAGTAAAACTTCGCTTCGCACGACGCTTCCAAAGTTGGCTCACTAGCACTGTAGCGTGGAGGTGAGTAACTTTCCTTTCTATCACTTCGCGAGATGAAGCTCCGAAGTTGAAGAAAAGTGGAGGTTTGTGTTTGGCGGTTTTGGAAAACCACTAACACAGTTTTGAAACAAAGAGAGAGAAAGAAGAAAAAGGGATGGGTCGCGCGCAGGGAAATGTTTCTGATTCTTCCTTTCCAATTCCTTCCTTCACTTGTACATATATATATACATACCAACTTACTAACCATATATATATATATTACTAACTCACTAAATAACATATATATATATATATATATATATATATATATATATATATATATATATATATATATATATATAATCCCAAACCAACAAATATCTAAAACTCTCACACACACATCTCAACTATTTTGATAAAATTATCTATTCCTGTTACAACTCAATTGACAGGTAAAATTTCCATCAACTAGAGATATTTTTAACAAAACAGTCCGATAATAAATTCTCTGTACCGTAAATAAATTATTCTTCGACGAATAATTTTAACCGGATCTAAAAATATATATATAAATATTATATATATATATATATATATTAAACATATAACAAACTCTAATAAAATATGCTTGTGGTATTTAATTCACCAAATGAATTAAAATTGGGCTAAATGCCTCAGCAATTTAACACCAATATACTAAAATTGGATAAATTAGAGTTTGAAATTTAGGGTCTTACATTTAACAAAGTATGCCCAGTTTAGTGGACGTCCCTCAAACATGAAGTACATGATCTGTAATTCAAATTCTGAAATCTGAGAGTAATTCCCAGCCTTAGCAACCAATATGTAACTCAGAAAGTAATGTAGAAGTCGGTAGTCAACAGTGAGATTGCCAACTCCATACTGTTGCCGAGCATATTCAGAACCAGCTTGAGTCCTCTTTTGTTCCATAGTATTTTTGTCGGGCCTAGGTTTTTGACCTTTAGAGGGAATTTGCAAAATTTCACCAATGGTTGGAGTGTCTATCTTAATGGTTTTGCCCTTTACTCGAGAAATTAACATATTGCCGTCTTTGGAGAGATTGCAGTAAAAGACTCTAACCAATCAGGATAGACAGGACCTTTGTAACCGATAAATTCTACTACATGTTGGGCTTTGAGTAAATTAGGAAATTTAAATGTAGAAAAGGAATCAAGAGTACCAAATTTTGGAATGATGATTCTTTTGTCTGAGTAGATGGTGCGAAACCGGTTGATTTCTTCTGGTGTGTGAAGTAGACGAGATAAATCCGTTATATTTGCATTCTTTGTTTTCTTCTTTGAGGGGCCCACTGATGCATGCTTGGTTCTTGGACCTCTCTTGCGAGCATCCATGGTGTTTCAGAGGGTTTTACGGATTTTGGAGAAAGCTGTGATTTTGGGTTGTGCGAAATCTTAGATTGAATGGTAGGTAGGAGTTTAGGATTGATCTAGGTTGCAAAGACTGTTGATTTGGTAACTGATTGCAAGTGAGGAAGAAAAGAAATTTTGGAAAGATTGAAGAGAGGGACAACTCTATTCAAATACGGAGAGAGTAAAATAACCTAAAACTAAAGAAAAACTTATATATGAAGGGAAAAACGCGAATTTGTATTCGACTACACTCTTGTTGTATTCTAATATAGATGGTTCTGGGTATTTGTATTCGACTACAAAAAGGTTTGTATTCGAATACAAGAATTTCTGCAAACGTGTATTCGAGTACAGTTGCTGTGTATTCGGCTATGTTTGCGATTTTTTGCTTAAAAACGAATTTTTTCACATAGATTACAACATGTAAGTCACATATTCATATATTAACAACAAATAAACATCAAAGAAATCATTCTAACAACTTATTAAGAGGAAATTTTAGATCTTAAAGAGTGGTGACAGAGTATAGGTACCTTGCAATTTTAGAGATCGTTTTCACTTAAAATGCCAAGTTCTCTTCGGATTTTGTAAAATGAGTCTTTAGGTAGAGGCTTTGTGAAGATGTCTGCTAATTGACTATGAGTATCCACAAAAGTCACTTCAACATTGCCTTTGAGCACATGATCTCGTAGAAAATGATGACGTATATCAATGTGTTTAGTCCGAGAGTGCATAATTGGAATCTTTGAGATATTTATTGCACTTGTGTTGTCACATCTTAGTGAAATGCATCCGAGGTCAAGTCCATAGTCATATAATTGCTGTTTGATCCAGAGAATCTGTGCACAACAACTTCCTGCTGCTATGTATTCAGCTTCAGCAGTGCTAAGGGCAACACGCGCTTGCTTTTTGCAGGACCATGATACTAATGCATTTCCTAAGATATGGCAAGTGCCGCTTGTGCTTTTACGATCCGTTTTGCATCCTGCATAATCTGAATCAGAATAGCCAACGGGACTACATATGCTCCCCTTTGGATACCATAGGCCTACATTGGTTGTTCCTTTCAAATATTTCATAATTCTTTTTACTGCTACAAGATGCGATTCTTTAGGATCCGCCTGAAATCTTGCACACAAACAGACACTAAACATAATATCTGGACGGCTGGCCGTTAGATATAATAAAGATCCAATCATACCTCGACATTTTGATATGTCTATTGAAATACCAGATTCATCTTTGTCAACATAGATTCTGGATCCCATAGGAATCGCACTTTCTTTGCAGTTTTCCATTTTAAATCTTTTTAATAATTCATTGCAATGCTTTGCTTGATTTATGAAGATGCCATTCTTGAGTTGCTTGATGTGAAGGCCAAGAAAATAATTTATTTTGCCCATTATAGACATTTCAAATTCTCCTTGCATCATTAATGGGAATTCTTCACATATGTCATTGTTTGTTGATCCAAATATGATATCATCAACGTAGATTTGAACCAGTAAAGTGTGATCATTTTTTCTTTTAATAAATAATGTTTTATCAACTTTGCCTTTTTCAAATCCTCGTTCACATAGGAAGGTACATAACCTATCATACCAAGCTCTTGGGGCTTGTTTTAGACCATAGAGAGCTTTCTTTAATTTGAAGACATGTGAAGGATTCTTGAAGTCTTCAAAGTCGGGTGGCAGTTTGACATATACTTCTTCATTAATGTAGCCATTGAGGAAAGCACTCTTAACATCCATCTGAAACAGTTCAAAATTCATAGAACAAGCATAAGCAAGTAGTAATCGAATTGCTCCTAACCTTGCTACTGGAGCAAATGTTTCATCAAAGTCAATCCCTTCTTCTTGATTGTATCCTTGAGCGACCAATCTTGCCTTGTTCTGAACAACTATACCGTTTTCATCAAGTTTATTTTTAAACACCCATTTGGTACCAATGACGTGTTTATTTCCAGGATTAGGAACAACTTCCCATACTTTGCTTCTTTCAAATTGGTTTAGTTCTTCTTGCATGGAAAGTATCCATTGATCATCTTTAATTGCTTCACCAATCTTGGAGGGTTCTATTTGAGGAACGAAAGCCATATTCAAGCAAGCATCTTGTAGTTTTAGTCTTGTTGTAACTCCTTTGTTGATGTCACCTATAATGTTATCAATTGGGTGATCTCTATGGGTTCTCCATTCCTTAGGAAGATTATCATCTTGCTTTTCAATGTTGACTTCACTATCTTGAATTCGTTGATCATCTTGATTTTCTTTGCTTGTATCATTACTTTCAAAATCATCATCATAAGAAATATTTTTGTCCTCTTTTAAAGGGTTAGTTTCATCAAAAGATACATGCATTGATTCTTCGACTAACAAAGTTCTCTTATTGAAAATTCTATAAGCTTTACTAGACAATGAGTAACCAATAAAGATACCTTCATCGGCTTTCTCATCGAATTTTCCAAAGTTGTCCTTACCATTGTTTAGCACGAAACACTTACATCAAAAAATGTGGAAGTGAGAGATGTTGGGATTTCTTTCTTTGTAGAGTTCATAAGGAGTTTTCTTAAGAATTGGCCGAATGATTACCCGGTTGGATGCTTAACATGATGTGTTTACGGCATCTGCCCAAAAATATTTTGGTAGACTTAAGTCGCTTAGCATGGTCCTTGCAAGTTCTACCAAAGATTTGTTCTTTCTCTCAACAACCCCATTTTGTTGAGGTGTCCTAGGTGCAGAAAAATGATGGAAAATTCCATTTTCTTCACAGCATTCTTCAAAAGAGGTATTTTGAAATTCTCCTCCATGATCATTTCTAATTGATACGATTTTTGCTGATTGTTCATTTTGTACTAGTTTGGCATAGTTTTTAAATGCTTTGAAAGCTTCATTTTTACTTGCCAAAAATAAGGTATCAGTAAACTTGAGTAATCATCAACAATTACTAGTCCATATGAATTTCGACCAAGACTTTTGGTTCTTGATGGACCAAACAAGTCCATATGTATTAAGTGAAGTGGTCTTGAAGTTGATATAACATTTTTAGGTTTGAAAGAAATTTTTGTTTGCTTACCTTTTTGACAAGCATCGTACAATTTATCCTTTATAAATTTCATTTTTGGTAAGCCTACAACAAGATCATGCTTGACCAACTTGTTTAAATGATCCATGTGGATATGTGCACTTATTTTATGCCATAGCCATGCATCATTGTTGTCACTCACCAAAAGACATTTCATTTTTAAGGATAAATCATCAAGATTAAGTATAAAGATGTTTTTGAAGTGCTTACCGACAAACTGAATTTCATTTGTAGCTTCATTTTGAATTATGCATTCATCTTTGTTGAAGGCTATCTTGTATCCTTTGTTGCAAAGCTGACTAATGCTTATGAGATTGTGTTTTAGACCTTCAACATACAAAACATCTTCAATCGAGGGAGATGGGGCTGTACCAACTTTTCCAATGCCTAAAATTTTTCATTTGTTGTTGTCTCCATAGACCATGTATCCCTTTGATTCTAGAGTTAAAGTTGAAAATTTTGATTTATCACCCGTCATATGTTTAGAGCATCCACTATCTAAGTACCACATATTTGAGGTACTTTGTGTGCATACCTGCAAAATTAAATCAAGTTTTATTAGGTACCCAATGTGCTTTGGGTCATTGATGGTTAGTACCTTTATTTACCCACACGTAATGCCCTTTAGGAACACTAACGTTTCTAACGTTTATAATGATGATATCTTTGCATAATTATAACCTTTTCTTGATTGGATTGATTACTCGCTTTAAGAAAAATGGTTTTATTCAAGCTTGGTTTATCAAATTTTGAGTATCCAAGACCACTTTTGTCATTTGAGTATCTTTGCATATTCAAAACATTTTCCAAACCCATTTGTCCCTTTTCGTATTGTTCAATTACTCTATTTAATTGAACAATCTTGAAAGAGAGAGAATCACACTTATTGCACGTAAAACTCTGTTTTAGTTTTTCAGAATCCTTCTCCATAGTGTCAATTTTTTCTTGAAGAGTTGAAATTTGTCTCTTTTGGGTTGACACTAATTTAAACAGATTTTTACATTCGATAAGTAGTTCTTTAATGGCATTTTGAGCATCATTATAATCGATAATTAATTCACTATTAGTTTTATTATGATGTCGGGAGTCTATGTTACTAACCTCTTCTTTGTCATCTGATTGATGCGATGCCATTAATGCAACATTAGCGCATTCTTCACTTTCTGTTTCTAAAGATGAACTCACTTCGTTGTCTTCCCAAGCTATGTATGCCATTTTGAAGTCTTTCTTTTTGATGGCATTTTTCTTGATAATGTTCGGACAATCTTCCTTGATGTGTCCTTGCTTACCACATTCAAAGCAAGTGAAGTTTGGCTTGAAGTAGAATTATCCTTCTTTTTGAAACTTTTCTTTTTGAAAGTTCTATCATTTTTAAGAAACTTACCAAACTTCTTAACGAGGATAGTGATGTTTTCATGTTCATCTGCATTTTCATCTTTGATTTGTTCTTTTGATTCGATCTTTAAAGCAATGTTTTTGGTCTTCTTTTCTTGACTTTCATTCTGTTCTAACCTTCCAAGTTCGATTTCGTGTTCTTGAAGTTTTTCGAACAATGCAGGAAGAGACATTTTAGATAGGCTTTTCTTCTCGGAGATTGCTGTCACTTTTGGTTGCCAAGCCCTCGTTAATGATCTTAATACTTTTAGATTTAATTCATCATTGGTGAAGATTTTCCCGAGTGCCGACAAGTGGTTGGTAGAATGGGAGAACCTTTTGTGTAAGTCTAAGATAGACTCTCTGGGCTGCATTCGAAATAATTCGTATTCTTGAGATAGTGTATTGAGTTTAGATCTTTATACCTCAATGGTCCATTCGAACATCACTTTTCTATTATCATCGTCAGTCCATGAAGTTTTTATCTTTGTTTCTTCTTTATTGTTGATGACCGTTTTTGGAATGTAAGGACCATTTTCAACTGCATCCCATATGTCGTCTCCTTGCGCTTCAAGATACGCTTGCATACGTATCTTCCAAAAATCATAGTGCTCTCCAACGAAGCATGGTGGTTTGATACTACTGCCACCATATCTGAAAATAGGTTGTGCGGAAGCCATGAGTAATGATGAGGAGTAAGTTACCTGAACCTGCTCTGATACCAATTGTAAGTACAGAGGTGCACCTAAGAGTGGGGGGGGGGGGGGGGGGGG
>JBBPBQ010000002.1:41516710-41527861 GCA_037974755.1 Cicer yamashitae
GGGTGAATTAGGTGTGTAGGAAATTTTCTTGTTTTCAGCGATTTGGTGATAGATTTTTCTGTTTTAGAATAGTAAGTGACAATAAATAAATGGCAGTAATGAAATGAACAAAGCAATATTATCCTGGTTCCCCTTATGACCAAGGGTACATCCAGTCCCTTGCACACTACAAGAGATTTCTCCATTATTGTCAGAAAATGTACAAATCCCACCCTAGGATCTCTACTACAAACTTCTAACAAAACTTCTAAGATAACACACCACTATCTTAGATTAGACTAATTTAAGAAAGTACTACTTTCTTTTATAAACAATGTAATTTGATTTGGAATAAGAATATAAGAGAGGTATAATGATATCAATCCAATATTACTTCAAGTACTTTGAGAACCTTTCTCAATGATATGAAAATGAAATGCAAGTACTTGAAATATGAAAAATAACTTTGAAAAAATCAGAAAATTGTTCAAAGTTGTTCAAGGTTTGGTAGTAGGATTGTGTGTTGATTAATATGAAGTCATGGTGTATTTATACTCCATAGACATCACTTCAGATTCGTGGCCATTGTTTCAAGAGGTTTGATGAACAAATGCAATGATCTAGAACCATTTCAGATCTGAAAAATTGCATTGTTTCCAGTTGTATTCGAATACAGTATGTATGTATTCGAATACACCTCTTATAACGTTCAGAATTTTTCAAACTTTGCACCTTGTATTCGAATACAAAGGTTATGTAGTCGAATACAAATACGTTTATTTTGCCACTGACTTGCTGTTTGTATTCGACTATAGCAGGTTGTAGTCGAATACAGATGTGTAGTCTGAGCTACTGACATAGCACTTGTATTCGATTACAATATTACTTTTTGTCAAAAATATTAATTTAAAACTTTGTTAATGTAATTTTGACATTTGAAAATACTTATTATGCATATGTAAAGATGAATGGTTCTCATGTACTTGAGGTTTTGATTGTATCATGTACCTTTACATTTATTAAACATCTAAGGTGTTTGATTAATGTTGAATTATGATATTTGGACTTCTTTTTGAGCTTTGTTGCTTTGATCACAAATCACAGTCTTACAATTATCAAAGGTAGAAAATCACTTTGTTTGTCAAGATTATCAGAGGAAGACGAATAGGTGCATGTTGTATTGTTTAGAGGTAGGCAATCACATGCTTGTTGTATTTATCAGAGACAGACAAATCAGAGCATAACTTCATTCATCAAAGGCAACTGAAACAAAACATATCTTGCATTTCCAAAGTCATCGAACCAGAGCATTGATTGCATTTCTAGAGGCAATTGAGCTAGAGCATTGCTTGCATTGTTAGAGTCTACTGAAATAGAGTGTCACTTGCATCACCATATGCAACAGAGCTAGAGCATTGCTTGCATAGAGTCAATCAAAGCAAAAAAATTCTTGCATCATCAGAGTCACCAGAGGTGCGTGTCAAAATGCGTTTACAAGACTTAGAATCTAGAATATAAGAGAAATCTTGGTGTTCCTTTGTCTTAGTCTAATCATTAGAGGATATAACTTAAGATCCTACAAAATTCACTTGATATGGGAGCTGCACACTTAATTAAAACATTAGTGCTTTAAATTGTTCCCACAAATTGACTTTGTTATCATCAAAACAAGTAGGGTCATAGTTCTTCAAACCAACTTGGTTATAACATAATATCCTCTCAAAAGTTGGATCTTGATATATAGTATGTAATCCAAGCTTAGAAACAATATCCTAAAACAGACCTCCTAGAATCTTTGCATGTGGCACAATCTGCATCTATGAATCTAATGAGTTTAACCTCAGAATTTATAGGAAAATAGAGACCCTTTCTTGGTGCCTTCTTTTAGTATTTAAGGACCATAATTGTAGATTGATAATGTGTCTAACTAGGACTTTCCACGCACAACAAAGGTAATGTCAGGTCATGTTGTTGTCAAGTATATTAGTATACCAATAAGTCTCATGTATTCAATAACATCTACATTGGACATTCCATCTTGTTGTTGTAATCTTAGATAAACATCCATTGGTGTTGAAGCAGGTTTGCTGCCCAACATAGCTGTTTTTGTCAATAAATCCAGACAATACTTTCTTTGACAAAGGGAGATACCACTATTTGATTATTTGATTATGCCATTTGTAACCCAAGGCTTCTTCTAAAACATATTTAAACCATTAAAATATCGTACACCTACGCAAACTCAGTTTTCTCGATCATGTTAAATTTTTAATAGTTGTTGTCATAGTGTGTTTTAACATACATTTTTCATTTTATTTATTTCAGGATCATGGGGATCTAAAGGTATTTAACAAAGGAAAAATTTGAAAAAAGTTGTCATTGAAGATGAAGAGGTGGAACAATTGGTTAAGAGTTCACGGTTATAACTATTGCAAAAATGCAATTACGAAATCATTGGCAAAGGGATCATATATGCTTTAGTAGAGAGGTGGCATCGAGACACCAACATCTTCCATCTTTTGATTGGGGAGATGACGATTACATCTGATGATGTTTCCTCTCTTCTGCATTTACCCATCACTAAAACATTTTTTTATTGTTAATGTATTTAACAAAATGAAGATGCAAAGGTATTAGCTGAACTGCTTGGAGTTACTGAAGTCTCTGGTCATGCTGAATTTAATGTCACGCAGATAGTCACTGTTCGATTTAGTTGGCTACTTGAAATATACAATCATCGTTGTCGCGATTGGCTATGGGAGATGGTTGCAAGGACGTTTCTACTCTTTTTGGTTGGTTGCACCCTTTTCGGTGACAATAGTGCATTCACTATTAGTGTTTCCTACCTAGAGTCTTTCTGAGACTTCAACTCATGTAGAGGATACGCATGGGGTGTTGCTCTTGCTTACTCATATAATAATCAATACGAAGCCAGTATGCATCACATCATAATAGTTTCTGGATATCTAACACTTTTACTCGTAAACTCAATTGTTGCTTATTATGATGACAAATTATATTATTAATAATAACCTAAATATATGTAATTATACATGTGGCGACTTAGGTCTTTGAGCATTTTCCTACTTTATGCGTAGATTGTTGTAGGCATTTTCGATGGAAGTTGAAGAGGGACAGGGTTCGGTTCTTCCATTTAGGAAATTCCTTGATGAGATCAATGTTGAGTAGGTATAGAAAGGCTTAGGCATTATTTATTATGTTTAATTATTTTGGTTCACGCTTGGTGGAATATTTTGGATATCTTTAAGCAATATTGATTGTCACAAATTTGGATAATACATATTGTACAATATTGAGTGTCAACAATTAGAAAATATCAATCATTCACGTTTTCAATCGGTTCACTGCTAGTGCGTGAAAATATTTGCAACCAATATTGCATGCCATGATTGTATGTACTCTTTTTTTGTCATGTTTCTTCACTACAATACCTTTTCCACAAATAAGTTGCAAGTGGTATAGGTGAATTTAGGTTCAAGTAAACCTGTTAAAAACGATAAATTATGAAACAATAAATAGGGGTTGATAAAATAAAACTAAATATCACAATTAGTAAGTGCACGAAGTGACAATTCTTAACAAATGCAATAACAATCATATGATGATCAAACATAGATGTTGGCGGTGAACTTCTAAGTGGAAAAAAAGTTTGCAATTGGTTAAATGACAATGAGACAAAGACCAAGTTAAACATCGAAGCAATTACATGTGTCATTTCCAGAAGTGTCATCCAATTATCCATAGTTTCAACTTCTTCAACATATACACTATGTATAATTTTTTGAACATAAACTTCTCCACCAAAGATTCTCTTATAATGAGGTCGGAATTCTTGAAGCCCTATCAAACACTCTTTATGGATGAATTCCCCAAAGTTATCACACATTCCAATCCTTGAAGGGAAGAACAGTAGGTTGTTGAACCTTGCTGACTGATGGTCGAAGTGTAAGCTTTTTGACTGATGATCTAGGTTGTTAAACCTTACTGGTAGAAGTAGTAGTACTACACGAATTTGTGCCACTACATCGAACATTTGCATCCACACAATCCCACCAAGAAGGATTACACTTGGTTGATTTTTCTGTTTTTGATACCTTGTGTTTCCTTTTTTTTTTGGTGCATCATTTGTTTTAATCTTATCAACAGGTGGGCACATTGACGTAGTGGATAAGTAAGCAATCTCGTGTAATTTACCCTTAAGTGCAATTTTTCCAAGTACATCAATCTTTTTCAGTGTGACATCTGTTTCATGTTTTACATAGAACTCTGATGGTTTACCCGGTCCATCGTCATGAAAATTTAATTTATTTCACCCAGCAAGAATTAGATCTAACAAAAAAGGACAAGGAATCATATTATACCTGGTTATTTCACATGCACAAGGTAGACCATGTAACATTCCAAATTTTATAAGAAACTATTTTATTAATTAAATATTATTTTAGATAATTAATCTGATGTTAAAATTATTTTAGATATATGTTAATTAGTTTTATGATTAATTTTCTTTATATGTGTGTTTTCTATGATGTGTTAATCTGTACCTATTTGACTAAATGAATGATGTAAATAATAAATATTATAATTTATTATTTTATATATTTTCTAAAAATAATAGTATTTTAGTGTAAATATTTTAGAGAATAAGATTTAGGCAATCTTACGTGTATATGTGAGTTGGTAATTAATGTGATATTTTCTTGTGCGTTTGACTAGTATTGAATATGCACTTAATTATATTTAATTAATTCTAAATATATTTTATTTTAATCATTTATTTTATAAATAATTATCTTAGGATATTAGTAATGTTGTGTTTGATTTTCTTTATTTTGATATACTTGTTATGGCATTGTGATTTTATATAATTTTATTATGATTTAGTAATTAATATAAAGTGTTGATGTTATATTATTTATTTTGTGATTTTGAATATTCTCTAATGATAGTAGTATTTGAGTGTTTTGAAAAAATAGGTATAACTATAATGATTATTTTGAATATGAGAGTTTCAATTGTTAGTAATATGTATTTTTTAAAAGGTTAATTATTTTAATTACTCGAATTTATCATATATTAGTTATGAAATATTAGTAATGTTTTGAAAATTAAATGATGTTTGGAGGAATATTAAAAATGAGAAAAATGAGATTAAGTAACTATTAATTTTGTTTTAGCAAAATAAAAATAATAATAGTAAAACATAAAATAAATAAGGGGACCAATGGGCTTGACCCTTGTATGTGAATCCTAATCAAATAAAAAAGGGAGCTACTTGCAGACGCCGCCGTAGAAGGGAGAGAAAACACAACAACGCTATCGTTGGCACTAGTGATCGATAACTATTCTAGAAAACTTTCACCATTTTTGTTCACATTTCAGTTTGTTGTTTCACTCATTTAGTTAGTCAAATTAACCCAATTTCTCATGATTTTAACCTTCTCAATTTCTCTCTAAAATACCCGACTTCTCCGTTTGTGGAATTTGTTATTTTGCACTGTTCTTCTTCACCGTAAAACCGATTTGAGTGAAACCAACGCCAAAACGATCGTGTGAAAAGTGGCTATATTATCCACTCATTGGTTTTCTGATTTATGGTAAGTTTCCTTGACTGAATTTCGAAATTAGGTTTAGAGTGCCTTCTCATAATTTATTTTTAACGTTTACCCATAAATTGTCGAGTTAGATCAATTGAAGGACAAAGAGTCAATGAACAAAGGATGTTTCCTCGTGGAATCGTATTCGTGTGTGAAAGCGTCAAAATAAGGTAAGGGGTGAAAGAGCGTTTGAATTCATGAGTATAATAATATATTGTGAGTTGAACGGGAAAACCGTATTTCCCAACGATTCATCCAGGGCTCACTACGTATGGCAGTAGCCCTTTGAGGGATAAATTAATTAATGTGCAAATATGGAAATTGTGAGATTAAAATATAGAATAGAAATATTTGTAAGGTGTTGATTGATTTAATTTCTTTAAATGTGTGGTATTTGATATTATTGTGATATTGGGTGTCGAATGAATTTTATGTATATGTTTGATTAGATGAGTTTATGTGATGTGATAATAAAAGGTGGATGCATTGTGATAATTCTATGTGATGATGTATGATTGATGATAGTGATCCTATAAAATTATGATAAGTTTATGTGATGAGATATGATTAATGATAGTGATGTTGTGAATTTGTGATGAGAATATTGAAGTAACCCCATAGTTGATGAAATAATGGTGATTACAATTTTTGTTTGAGATGACGGTCTTAATGGAGTATCTTAGGCCAATGAGGGGAGAAAATAAATATTGAGAATTTGTGATGTGGAGATTATTTTGTCATCATATAGGTAGGGCCTGACAAGCCTAGTGATTCCGGGGAAGTACAACTGAATGAGCCTGATCGTAGCGGTCTCCTGTTGAGGCTTAAGGCAAGATTGTTAGACCTTGGAGGTATTCGGGTGGGGAATTCCTAGGTGACTTGGAGGTAGATCTCCAAATGTCGGGAGCTACCATGCAACACACATTTACCTCGACTATCGCGTATATGTGTCTCGTGTTGAGTTGAGGGGATCTGTGAGGACATGGCCAATTTGAATTGTCCGTCCACCAGGATGGTGACATAGTATCAAACCTCCTAACCAAGTACTTTAGAGTTAGAATGGTACCACATTGTGAAGTAGAGTCTAAGCTCATGCATAGCATTGCATTGCATTTTCTTGTGATTGTTTTGTTGTGATTAGTATGTGTCGTGTGCGATAATAGTTTTTCTTAGATGATTTGATGTTATAGTGAAATGTATTGATTTTCCTTGAGTGATTTTGACTTTATAATGTTATATTTTTTCTTAAAGAATGTTTGTGTAATGATACGATTTATTTATGATTAATTGCGTGTTCGCCATACTTATATTATACTATTAACATGATTTCAAAACTCATCTCCTTTGTTGTTTGTGTTTGACTGGCTTGGCCCTGCGTTTGTGAAATCGCAGTTATTATAGGTTAATGAGTCTTGAAGTTCAAGTTTGGGAGAAACCCCGCTCTGATTGGTGATACCGGGAATGAGAGTCATAAGTTGTATTTTTATTTGTTTAATTAGAAACAACTTTTTGTATCAAAACCTTATAATTACTAGTAAATTTTTGGAATTAAATTAAGAAATTCTAGTTAAATCATGTTTATGGAGATTGCACTGTTTTATAAGAGGAAAAAGTTTAAAGTATTCCTTTTGAATTTTGAGGAATGTGATATCTTAAATTAATTTTAAAAGTTTTTTTTATTTCCTTGAAAACATATTTCCTTTAGCCGCGGCGAATTAAAGTTAAAAATTCTTGTATAAATTATTATATATTATTTTGGGGTTTAGGGTGTCACAGACCATGTGTTGTTCTAATAGTACAATGACATTCATACTTATCCATATCCACATACTTCATGCAATTATATGTAAATCACATATTTTTGATGAAGACAAAGACCAAGAATTGTGATCAAAGTATCAAAGCTCAAAAAGAAGTCCAAATATCAAAGTCAACTATAATCAAACATATTAGATGTTTCATAAATGTAAAGGTACATGATACAATCAAATATTCCTATATTTCAAAAGTACATGAGAACCATTCATCTTAGCATATGCATAAAAAGGATTTTCATATGTCAAAATTACATTAACAATGTTTAAAAATATAGTTTTTGACAAAAAACAATGTTGTATTCGAATACAGCATATTGTATTTTAATACAGATGCTAAGTCAGTAGCAAAAACTGAACATCTGTATTCGACTACGAGATGCTGTAATCGAATACAAATGCTAATTCAGTAGCTAAGACTACACATCTGTATTCGACTACAGCCTGATGTAGTCGAATACAAACAACAAGTCAGTGGCAAAATTCACCTAGTTGTATTCGACTACATGGACTTTGTATTCAAATACAAGATGAAAATTTTGAATATATCTGAACGTTATAAGAGGTGTATTCGAATACACACATACTGTATTCGAATACAACTGGAAACAATGCAATTTTTCAGATCTGAAATGGTTCTAGATCATTGCATTTGTTCATCAAACCTCTTGGAACAATGGCCACTGATCTGAAGTGATGTCTATAGAGTATAAATACCCCATAGTTTCAGATTAATTAACACACAGTCCTACTACCAAACTTTGAACAACTTTGAACAAATTTCTGAAATCTTCTCAAAGTTATTTTTCATATTTTTAGTGCAATACATTTTCATATCATTGAGAAAGGTTCTCAAAGTACACTTGAAATAATATTGGATTGATATCATAGTACAACTATTATATTCTTATTCCAAGTTAAAGAGCATTTTGTTGAAAATCACTAAAGTGATTATATTGTTTGTAAAAGAAAGTAGTACTTTCTTCAAGTTATCTAATCTAAGATAGTGGTGTGCTATCTTAGAAGTTGTGTTAGAAGTTTGTAGCAAAAATCCTAGGGTGGGATTTGTACATTTTCTGACAATAGTGGTTAAATCTCTTGTAGTGTGCAAGAGGACTGGATGTACCCTTGGTCATAAGGGGAACCAGGATAATATTGTTGTGTCCATTAAATTTCTGCCATTTACTTATTGCCATATACTGTCCTAAAGCAGAAAAATCGATCACCAAATCGCTGAAAACAAGAAAATTTCTAAACACCTAATTCACCCCCCCTCTTAGGTGCACCTCTGTTCTTACATCATACTTAACAACAATGTGATCTATTGAATTTTTAAACACAACACCACTCAAATAGGCGTACAATATGTTACTGGGTCGATGCACCTTTTGAATGATGTTATTATCTCAGCGTGTTGTAATACAATCATGCTATAAATAGTTTCTCAAACAATGCATATATCCTTCATACTGTCTTGTAATATCCTTTTCGAACTCTAATGTACATACTCGCCCCTTTGCGTTGACGTGTTCCCAAAGTGCATAATCATATTTGTCCATGCCTCAACAAATCTTTCCTTGTGAAGATTTAGCTACAACTCGTGTACATAATCATAAAAAATAGAACAATCACAACAATTAATTTAAACATAGCCAACTTAATGTAAAACTTAGCCTCATCAGAACTGTAAACAAGACCCTTCCAAGCCTCCATTATGCGCATCTGTTTTTTTTTTTTTTGAAAACACGGTCATGTTACACTTGGCTTTTACATTCTTGCATTAAAGAAACAAGCATAATAAATTGACCGCTTTTGGAAAAATATATTGAATTGTGTTTACCAAAGCAATGTCTCTATTAGTAATAAAGACTTGAACTTCGCCATATGTAATATGTTCTTTCAACATTTGTAGTGCCCATGTGAAGTTATCGGTATACTTAGACTATAGATATGAAAACCCCACAAAAAATGTCATTATAGTAGAACATATAAAAAATTCAGAAATTTTGCGTTTGTAACGTATCATACGAGAACTGAATTCACGTATCATACGAGAACTTAATTCATGCAAACTACGAGAAATGGGTTCACGTGCAAATATGCATTCAAAATTCACGTATGTACTTCCCCTAATCACTATTAAATTTTACATGTATGTCACACTTTACATACATTTACTTGGACTGTATTGTATTAGCATAGCACTTGTAATTCCTTAAATTACAAGCCATACGTGAACTCAATTGACGTAGGTTTACGTGAACTTAACTTGTGTAGCGTCGTTAAATTCTTAAATTGCAGGATGTATGTTAACACATAATACATAAGGGTATGTTATTTAAGTTTGTGGAAAATGTATTATTTACAACGTACGTGAACTCATACCACGTAAAATTCTTAGATTTTGAAGAAAAAAATACGAACTCAAACGAAAATTAATAAATACTAGAATATGACCTGCGCAAATGCGCGGGTTTAATTTTAAATTTTTTTATAAGGTGATATATATATATATTATATATTAATCTTGTAAATTTTTATAGTTATAAAAAAATGCGATAAAAGATATTGTAGAGTATGTAATTAAATGAGTATTTTTACTCTTAAAAAAATATTAAAAAAACAATGTCTTGCAAAAGTTTAATCGTAAAAAAATTAACAATTTTACAATCATTTCAAGTTAAATTTGAACTCTGTTTAAAATATCAAATTTGTACCATTTGGCTGACATTTGATGGTATATGGACATAAAATATTAACCATTATTTTAAAGATAAATTATATAATTCATAATTGTAAATTCTATTTTTATTAAAGTATATAAGTTATGTAGGAATTTTTAAAATTTTAACATTTTTTTCCAACACATTAAATTTTTTTCGAAATAATGCTCACTGTAATATATGCATTGATAACTTATAAGAGAAACAAACACAAATTTTTTTATTAGATTGAGTAATTGTTATTTGTTATGGTAAATATATGTGACGACACAATAATAAAAAAAATACAAAAGTTGTATATTGACTATTTTTAATGTCTAAATAAAAATTTAAAAGTATTTGAACATTTTATCAACTATATTGCTAACATTTATTAAAATATTGTGTATCAATATTTAGTTATTTAATTTGGTTTACACCAGATTTCACGATTTCTACTTTTTATACACTTCAACGTATTATTTTATCAAAATACTAAGATTTTACGATTTTGTCCTTAGAAAAAATGTATTGGGTTGAAGCGTGCATATATTGGTGAATGGTGCATATCTTAGAAAAAATATATTACAATTTTTGGTATATCGAAATGGGTTTCATATAATGCAAACAATACTTAAAAAGTATTTGTTTGAGATAATTTTTTTCTAGTAAGGAAACAATTTAGTACTTGAAAAAAGTTAAAAATTTATTTTAGTATATAACCATACATAACAATTTCAATATTTCAGAAAATATATAAATTTTTCTCTAAGTCCATATCAGTAATGGTATAATAAGAAAAAATAGAAGAAAAAAAAAATGTTGGCCTAATTCTAAATTATATCTATATTTGATTTAAATATTAATTTTAGTTATCTAATAAGTGGCATGTGATAGATTTTGTAGATATTATAGATTTCATTAAAAGATATTTTTTTTTTCAGTAATGATACTATGTAATATTCAATTTAAATATATTTATGGAGGAAAAACCGTTATCAATAATAATGGAATACGAAAAAAAATGTAATAAAATTT
>JBBPBQ010000002.1:41536741-41633664 GCA_037974755.1 Cicer yamashitae
TGCATTGGAGAAACTACACTGTGGAATGATCGTTATAAATAGTGAATTGATGAATGAGATTAAAGTTCTCCAAGTTACAGATGTGTCGACTCAAGAGAAAAGGAAGTTGATCGAGGTCGGCAAGGCACCTGAATTCAAGGTGGGCCCCGACGATATTTTGAGATGTAATGGACGTGTTTGCATACCTGACAATGCAGAATTGAGGAGGACAATCTTAGATGAGGCCCACAAAAGCAAGCTGAGTATTCACCCTGGTACCACCAAAATGTATAAAGACCTTAAGCTGAAGTTTTGGTCGCCGGGAATGAAGAAACAAGTAGCAGAATATGTGGCTTCATGTTTGACTTGTCAGAAAGCTAAGGTAGAGCATCAGAAGCCAGGGGGACTACTAATGCCATTAGATATTCCAGTATGGAAATGGTATAGTATATCCATGGATTTCGTGGTAGCATTGCCTAAGACTCAAAGGAAGTTTGACTCCATTTGGGTAATTGTCGATAGGCTGACCAAATCTGCCCATTTTATACCCGTGAGGACTACTTATGATGTGACTAAGCTTGCAGAGATCTACATTGCCGAGATTGTCAGACTACATGTAGCATTGTGTCGGATAGAGATCCGAAGTTCATTTCTCGTTGTGGAGAGCATTACATGAGGCCTTGGGTACTAAGTTGAGATTGAGTTCGGCCTATCACCCTCAAACCGATGGACAAACAGAAAGAACTATTCAGACCTTGGAGGATTTACTAAGAGTGTGTGTGTTGGATGAGCGAGGAAGTTGGGATAACATGTTGCCTCTTGTTGAGTTCACTTATAACAACAGCTACCATGGGAGCATTGGGATGACACCGTACGAAGCTCTGTATGGGCGTAAGTGCCAAACCCCCTTGTGTTGGTATCAGGATGGTGAGAACCTAATTGTAGGGCTAGAATTGGTACAACAGACCACAAATAAGGTCCGTCTGATCCAAGAAAGGATGAAGATAATGCAAAGTAGACAAAAGAGTTATGCCGACCAACGAAGGAAACTGTTGGAGTTTCAAGAGGGTGAACATGTATTTTTAAGAGTGACGCCTACTACTAGAGTTGGTAGGGCACTGAAGTCTAAGAAGCTAACTCCTAAATTCATTGGCTCATACCAGATCCTCCGACGTGTGGGTCTCGTAGCTTATCAAATTTTTTTGCCTCCAAATCTAGCCAAACTGCACGACGTGTTCCATGTGTCACAACTGAGGAAGTACATCGCTGATCCTTCCCATATTATCGTGCCAGATGATATACAGTTGGAGGAGAACTTTTCGTTTGCAGTTCCGCCGCTGAGCATTGCGGATATGACTACTAAGCACTTACGAGGCAAAGAGATCGCCTTGGTCAAGGTGATTTGGGACCAAACGACTGGAGATGCAACTTGGGAATTAGAGGAAAAGATGAGAGCGCTCCACCCTAACCTTTTCATGTCTGACTAGTTTCGAGGACGAAACTAAATTTAAGGGGGTGAGTATTGTAACATCCTCTAAAATTATTAATTAAAATAATTTGGATCTACAAATATATTTTCCAATATTAAATTAGGTGTGGTAATTATTCGCCTTGTTTGCCTTATTGTAGTAAAGTTTTTAGTAAGAATTATTTAGTAGATGTATTTTTATTTCTAAGGCAAGAAGAATTTGGGCTAAGGGTTGTGGCTTGGTATCACACGACCCATTTGAATGAGTAGGAAGTTGGGCTGGGAGTTTATGCCTTGTTTTGGATGAAGGTTAACTAATAATTGATGAAGGTTAACTAATAATAATAATAATAATAATAATAATAAGAATTATAATAATATTTTCTCTCTTTTATTCCTTATTCCGGCCCAACACTATCTACCCAATAATATTCACTTTAAATAGAAAGGAATACTGAAACCCTAGCCACAATCACAAACCCTATTTCACAAACCCTTTACAAACAAGATTCTGTAAAGAATACCAAAATTCTAGCCACCATCACCATCACCTCTCTTCTTCGTGCATCAAAGCTTGGAATTTATTTTTCCTTGTGAACAACTTCGTGGGGCTTAGAGATTTGTACTAGGAAGAAAAGCGGCCAAGGTAAGGGCTTTTCCCCACACAAATTATAGTTAGACCATTGGTTGGATGCCATGAAATTAATAATTGTGATTGCTTGCTTTTTGAAAGGAATAATATGTAGACTAATGAATTAAAATAATGAAACCCCAATCCTTTGGGTTAAGTTTATTATATAATATATGATTTTTGGAAGTAAAGTATGAATTTTGATGTTATATGTGATGAAGTTTTGATTTTTATGGCGAATATGAAGTAAAGTATGAATTTTATGTTATATGTAATAAAGTTTTAATTTTTATAATGAATATGAAAGAAGGGTTGAATTTGTATGATATATGTGACAAAGTTTTATGATGATGTATGAGTTGGAGTTGGAGTTTCTCAAAAATAGGAATTTCCTTTCAATTAATTACAATTATGATATGCCTTGAATTAATGATCCTAGATTTGAAATGGTTTTAATTTGATTCAATGAAATATTTAAAACTAATCCACAAATATTTAAATACTGTTACACACATCACTTCACTCACATATCAATCTATTTGATAAAAATATCTACTCTCATCGCAATTCAATTGACAGGTAAAATTTTCAGCAACCAGAGATATTTTTAGCAAAATCGTTTAGTAATAAATTATTTCTCGCCAAATAATTTTAAACAGTCTCAAAAAGATATTTCTGGCATTTAACACACAAAATACCATTAAAATTGGCTATAAAGCCTCAGAATTCAACACCAAAATATATAAACTACAAATTAAAACTAAGGGTCTTACAAGAGGTGTGAGTTATGAATGAGTATGAGTCATGAGGAGGTGATATAGGTGTAAGATATTATGAGGTGAGTGATGGTGATGAAGAGAGAAGAGACAAAATAAAATTTAAGAATGGGTGAAATAATAATGGGAGTTTTGGGTATTTTAATTTTATGAAAATACTGAGTTTAAATTCCCTCAGAGACAGATGTAAAATGGTCATTACACATTCTCATTAATAACATTCATAATATGTAGTAACACGTATTATCACTCAAGAATGCATAATCACATCAACATTAATCGCCACATATTCTCACATCAATCAAACATATAAATTCCCTATGTGCAAACTAAAAATTTGGAAAGAGCCCTTACCTCAATAATAGCTTTTTCAACAACTATCACTACCACAATCAAACACAACGAAAAATTTCGCTCGTGCCAACACCTTTAATCAAATAGTGTTTGACTTAGTCAAATTAGTCCCGGAGACTTTAACGATCTTACAACCATTTTCTTACTCCTAACCCCCTTTAAGTATATTATACTATAAGAGTTTACAACTTGTAAGGACTAATAATATTATTATTCACAATACCCAATTTCAACATATAAAAACATATATTTAGAAATCAATATCCTTCAATTTTTCAGAGAATTTACTAACAATCATTCGAAACGTCTTAAATTATTTTTCTTAAAATTTTTCACACAACTGCAAATTTTCTCAAATTTGCAACAACTCATTTTTTTGTTTCAAATAACTACAAGTTTGATCTACTACCTTTTTAAAGACTAAGTGTTCAATCAACACTACGCGAAAAAACGCATATTACAGCGCTCTTTTTAAGCCATTTACAGCGTTTTTTCAAAAAAAAAAAGCGCTGTAGTTAGCAGCGCTGTAAAAGGATACAACAGCGCTTTTGTTTAAAAAAAAAGCGCTGTAAAAGGTAGACAAATTGCGCGCTTGTTATGCACCTTTTACAGCGCTTATTCACAAAAGCGTTGTAAAAGGTGCACTTATATAGTTGAATATTATGCACTATTATGACCCTATTACAGCGCTTTTTCAAGGAAGCGCTGTAATAGGTGCAATAATATAGATGATTTGTTATGCACCTTTTACAGCGCTTTTTCACAAAAGCGCTGTAAAAGGTGTACTTGTATAGGTACATTCAACTGCACCTATTACAGCGCTTTTCCAAAAAGCGCTGTAATAGGTGCATTCAATAGATGCATTATTATGCACTATTATGCACCTATTACAGCGTTTTTTTGAGGAAGCGCTGTAATAGGTTCATTATAGTGTACCTATTACAGCGCTTTTTAAAAAAAGCGCTGTAAAAGGTTTTTTTTTTTTTTTAGTTTTATTAAATAATATGATGTAAATTTTAAAAAGCGCTTTTTTAGAAAGCGCTTTTTTTTAAAGCGCTGTCTTTTAATCCAGAATCAGTTCACAACATGCACAAATATTCAAACATGCAATCAGTACTAAAACAGCTCAGAACAACACAACAACAGATTCACTATATTTTCAAATGCACAAATATTCACAACATGCAATCAGTTCATAATTACATATTCACAACAGCTACATATAACTACATATTCACACAACTACCTATTCATATAACTATCTATTGATTCACTATATTTTCATACAACTACTCATATTCGCAACCTAGTATATACACAAACAGCACAGAACTACCATGTCCCTTGCAGCTTGCCATTTCCCAGCAAATCAAATAATATTCATTTCAAGCACATACTGACACCAGTCTTCCTTTATCTCTGTTAGTTCTTCTTCAAAATACGATGGACTGGAATTGTCAAAGTACTGATATAAAAATTGAACATAAATAAGTTAGAATCAAATATAAACATAGTTTATATATGAAAATCAAATAATTAAAATACCGTACATAGTCAAATAATTAACATAGTTTCTGGGATTATAATTTGATTCTTATCAACAATCTCCTTCATGAATCGCAATACATAGTACCCACAGTCGATGTTGTTAGTTTGACGAGGGCACTATAAAATAAAACATATAAGTCAATAATTATTTAATTGTGCATTGATTGTAAGTGAAATTTAAAAGCATATATTTTAAACCTTTATTGGAATCCATGTGATGTTATTTGACTTTAGCTTCGACACTGTCGCACCTCTTTGAGCTCGAAAAACTTGTAAAGCACTATCGAATAAATAAATGTGATTATTATAGCATTAACATACACATTATTTATATATATATAAATGTAAAAAATAAATGAATATTACTTACGTGTCGAACAAAGCCTTTATCTCGGGACGATTGTTGTAATGGCCGTGAATGGGATCTAGGTAGTATATAACTTCAGAGGTCGCATTGATTGCAATTAGCACCCAATGTGCTCTACAACAACAAAAATTTAGTTTACACAAATAATAAATTAAGATCTCATAAAATAAAAAAGATATAAATATAGAATATATAATTACGTACCCTGAATTATATGGTGCAAGGAATAACTTATCCTTCTCTTTATTTCCTAATAGTATATCTAAAACGTATTTATTTACATTCGCTGGATCGTGTTTAAGCATCGATATCTTATGCGGAGACAAGAATGAAAATTTATTTGACAATCTGCGCGCGCACACGAACTTCTCATACAAAAACCTTCAATAAAAATTTCAAATTAGATTAATTACCAATAAATTAAATTAATTACAAATAAATGCGATGAAAAGTAATTTTTACCTCATGTAAATGCTCATAACAGTAGCACTCAGCTCCTTATGGTCGAGAAGTTCGTATATGTGCTCTTTTTTAAAAAATTCTTCATACGCGTCTCCAAATAGATCTTTATCCATGCTTATTATTCGTGAATCGTCGCTGCCCATATTTTTTTTTGCCTGTATGTCAAGACACAACCCATATGGAGCAAGTCGTGGCTGACTTATTTTAGGAGCAAGTCCGGTACAGGCAACGGTGCTGTTGGTTCCAAAGCAATAACTGGCGATACTTTGACATGGCCCGCAGGGATTGGTGTGTTGTGCAATACCTCGCCCGGAGCATTGCACAATGTTCCCTTTCCGACCTTCCGATGAGTGGGGGAGGATAAGTATAGCACGCATGGAGTGACCCCCTAAAATCAATGGTTAATACATAAGTATGTGAAAAAATTAACTTTAATGAATTTCTTATTTTATTAAGTAATTAATTACCTCAGGAAGACTGTTGAGACCAACGTTGCAACTTGCGTTTTCACTCTCAATGTGAATTTCACGTTGGGGCTGGTCCGCAAGTTGGTTGTCTTTATTTGTCTTCACCAAGAGGGCCACTTACTCGGTTAATACTCTAATCTTCTCTAATACTTCCTCGTTAAATGGATTTTGGCGCTTCTCTTGTGAAAAATAACTTCTAGGAGTTACGCCAAATCCTTTCCCCTTCACGCGGCCAGAATATTCAGGAACATTAAACACTTTACCTAATATGTCCCTGCAACTTTCCTTGTTGTCCTCTTGATTTTCCGATTCAAGATTCGCTTAAAATACACATAGGATTAAAAAGATAAGTTAAATAACATTTTTAAAATACGTACAATATTAAAAAATATTAAAGTGATAAATATACTTACACAAAGTTCTATTACTTTTTGTACATTTTCATTATCAACCACTCCGTCTTTATTTACACGAGCTTCCTTCCACAATACATGACGACCCAACGGTTGATCGGATTGGGTGTCCTGTAGCTATTATCGTTAAGATCATAAACAAAATATTAGTTAGATAGTATAGTTTATAATATACCACATTAATTAAATAAAAGTGATGAGGAATAACTTACAAGTTTTTGCTCTAGACGAGCATATCCCATACGAGATTTCTTGTATGGGTGGGGAATAATTTTTGCCCTCTCGCGATTTGCCTTACTAATATTCTAAATAAAAAAAAAAACAATCTAGTAAAAATTTAAAATACGCTATGAATATGAATAATAAAACAAAAATGCTAATAAATTAATCACTTACAACAAATGCGGGGTCGGAACGTTTTGATACGAATGCGCTCCATTCCTCACTTGATATATAATGTTTATATATTTTTGGAACTTCCGCATTCGTATTTCCTTCACGGTCTTTTAAATAGCAATTAGAGAGGTGAGATCTAAAGCACCGGTGTATTTTCCCGACAACTCTGAGCACATAGCTCTTTCTCACCTCATCAAGAACAAAAGCTGACTGCAAACCAAATAAATATATAGTTTGAGTAAAATAATTCAAAGCAGTATGTAAAAATTTATAAGTAATAGGGTGGAGTAAAAAAATTACCTGTATATCAGCCCACAATACATGTTTGGCATCCTTCAATGCCTTATCTCTCCAATCATCTATTGTGATTGGTATATTTTGACGAACAACAGCTCCAATATAACTAACAAACATGGAACTGTTGGGGTCAATAGGTTGACCACTCTCATTCCATCCAACCTAATAAACTCATATAGTAAGTACCTCAAATTATAAACAGCAAACAATTTAAACAGCAAACAAAGTATCGTATAAACAGCAGAAACAGAAAACAACAAACAAAGTATACCTCAAATTTTTGCCCAGTACTTCTTGCTTAAATAACATTTTGCATTATTGTTGCACCACGTTTGACTTCATTTTCGTAAGTCTTAGTGTTGCCAACTTCTTCATTTTGACAATCTAACTCCTTGTTAGTATCCATTTATCTACAAAATTCAGTTCAACATCAACATGCAGTTCAGTTCAGTTCAACATCAACATGCAGTTCAGTCTAAGTACGTAGCAAAATAAGTTAACATGCATTTTAGTGAAACAAAAAACTAATAAACACAATACCTGAAATAACTCTTTTTAATGCTTAGGGTTACGGGTTCAAAGACGAACGGCGCAGGGTTACGGGTTTCGCAAAAACGAGGATGAAAACTGATCGTAGGGTTACGGGTTTCGCGAAAACGAGGATGAAAACGGTATTACTTGATGTTTATGATGTTCGCAGACGATCGTAGGTGTAGGATGAGAGTAAGCAATGAGGAAGAAACAAGGAAAACTGAAACTGATCGTAGGGTTCGTAGGATTCGCAATGAGAAGGAGAAGGAGAAGGAAACTGAAAAATTTACGTAATGAACATGAAGCTGATGAGGTTTACTGTTATATATAAAGACCTATTACAGTGCTTATGTAGAAAGCGCTGTAAAAGACCTCCTTAATTTATTTTTTAAAACCCTATTACAGCGCTTATTTAGAGAAGCGCTGTAATAGGGTTTATATATGAAAGTCCAAAGGTTGTGTGAACCTTTTACAGCGCTTATGTAGAAAGCGCTGTAAAAGACCTCCTTATATTTATTTTTTTAAAACCCTATTACAGCGCTTGTAATAATTTACATAAGCCCTGTTTGAACATAAGCCCTGTTTCTTCCAAATTAGTTAAATCATAAGCCCTGATGAGGTCAAGTTCAGTATACAATTACATACAGTATAAGCAGAAAATTACAAATTAACAGTTCAAGCTAAATACCAAAATGCTCAATTAATTATGGCAGATCAAATACATGGATTACACATGAATTCAGTTCAAATTACATGGATTAAAAAATTAAACACATTAAGATGCCCTTCTTCTTTTCTTGGTGGGATTCACATTTGTTTGTCCATTAATGATACGAAACGATGGATTAATCCAAATTCCCTCATCATGATCATCTCTAAGATATAAACCATCATCAGTTGAACCAATTTCATGTGGTTGTGATGTTGCAAAGAAAAGATCATTACCAACATCTTCATCATTATTGTTATCATCACTTATTTTGTTGGTCGATAGGACAACGGACCATTTATCATCAGCAGGATCAGTGACATAAAACACTTGTTGAGCTTGCGACGCTAAAATAAAAGGCCCATCTTTGTATCCCACCCTATTAAAATCGACAAGCAAGAACCCTGACTCATCAATCCGAACGCCATTATTATTATTGACCCACTTGCAACCAAATATGGGAACACGAAACATTGTGTAGTCTAGCTCCCATATGCGCTCGATAACCCCAAAATATGATAGATTTGCATATATTGGGTTCTTGTCTTTTGCACTTGAGATATGCATCGCTTCAACTACGAGAGTGACTCCGCTATTTTGCATAGTTGTTTGATCATCTTGTTCTTTGGTATAAAATGTGTAGCCGTTAATTACATAACATGTGTAGGAAAATACATGTAAACTCGGACCATTTGCTAGCCACCTCAATCTCTGTGAAATTGATCCGGGGTCTACATCAAACTTTGACTTTATGTGATTTTTTAACCATGTTATGAAACTTCGATTGTGCTCTCGAGTTATCCAATTTTGATTCCTATTCATGTTCAAACTAGATAATTGATCCATGTGTATTGTAACATACGGCTGAACCTCATCATCATTGTGCAGAACATACAATTGTGCCTGCTCCCATTCTGTCCTTGATATAGTCATTAGTCTTTTTCCAATTATCCCTTCTCCTGATAATCTTCCCGAATGACGAGACATGGGAAGCCCTATGGATTCAACATTTGACAGATATTCGGTACAAAATTCAGCAGCTTCTTCAACAATGTACCGTTCAGCAATACAACCTTCTGGTCGACTTCTACTTATTACGTACCCTTTTAATATTTTCATATATCGTTCTATCGGGTACATCCATCTCATATAAGCTGGCCCACAAAGTTGTGTCTCCTTAACAAGATGAACAGTAAGGTGAACCATTATATCAAAAAACGAGGGCGGGAAGTACATTTCAAGCTCACACAAAGTAACAACAATTTCCCTCTGCAATCTCGGTAATTTCTGAGGATCGATCACTTTACTACAAATTTCCCTGAAGAAGAAACATAATTTAGTTATGGCTCGGCGAACTTTTTCAGGTAAAATTGAACGTATACCTATTGGTAGCAAATGCTCCATTAGAATGTGAGCATCATGGGTCTTCAAACCTTTTAACTTGAGGTCTTTCATACAAACTAAAGTTTAATGTTTGAAGAGTATTCTTCTGGAACTTTAACTTCGTGTAGAAATTTACACAAAATTTTTTTTTCCTTTCTAGATAGAGTATGAGCGGCTGGAGGTAGATATGTGCGATTTCCTTTCTTTACGGGACCCAATTCATTTCTTATCCCCATATCGACCAAGTCCAATCTTGCATTGATGCCATCCTTAGACTTTCCTGGTACATTGAGTAACGTACCAATAACACTGTCAAATACATTTTTCTCAATATGCATCACATCGAGAAAATGTCTTACATACAATGACTTCCAATATGGCAATTCAAAGAAAATTGACTTTTTCTTCCACCCAGTTTTGACCAGCTCTCCCGCAAAAGGTTTGCCAAATTTAATGGTCAAACCTTGTACTTTCTCAAATATTTGATATCCAGTCGATGCTACAAGAGCTCTATCTTCCTCTGATTTTCCATTGAATGCATTTCTCCACCCACGATACTGATGACTATAAGGTAAAAATCTACGATGTCCAAGAAATACATTCTTCTTACAATGTTTCAACCGCATCCAATTTGTACTCTCTTCACATATAGGACATGCACACTAACCTTTAATGCTATATCCTGATAAATTACCATATGCTGGAAAATCATTAATTGTGCCGAATAACATAGCCCTCAAATTGAAACATTCTTTCTTATACCCATCATAGACTTCTACACCTGTCTCCCACAATTTTTAAATCTTCAATTAAAGGAGCCAAGTATACGTCGATATCATTCCCCAGTTGTTTGGGTCCAGAAATTAACAGAGACAACATCATAAACTTACGCTTCATACATAACCATGGAGGTAAATTATAAATCAACAAAATCACAGGCCACGTGCTGTGTGAGATGCTTTGAAGACCATGTGGATTCATTCCATCAGTAGAAAGTGCAAGGCGTAGATTTCTCGACTCTATCCCGAATTCAGGATACTCGTGATCAATTTTTGCCCATTGCGGAGAATCTGCAGGGTGTCGAAACTTTCCATCTCTAATTCTTTCATCTGCATGCCATGTCAAGTGTTTTGAATCTACTTCACTGTGATACATGCGCCTAAATCTTGGTATTATCGGAAAATACCACACGACTTTTGCTGGAGTAGATTCTTTCTTCTTATATCGAGAGACATTGCATTTCGGACACGCCTTTAGTAATTCATATTCGTTTCGAAATAAAATGCAATCATTAGGACACGCATGAATCCTTTCATAACTCATACCAATAGAGCACAAAATTCGTTTAGCCTCGTAGGTTCTACTGGGAAGTTCATTATCATCTGGCAACATATCTTTTAAGAGTGTTAGTAATTCTGTGAAGCTTTTATCAGACCATCCATTACTCGCTTTTAAGTTGTACAACTTTAGTATCGCCGAAAGTCTTGTGAATTTAGTACAACCATTATATAATGGTTTCTCTGCATCACTCAACAAGCTCTCAAACATTTTAGGACAATCACGAAGATCTTCTTCAACTGCTTTTGCAATCTCCTCAACTCGGTCCGGCTCATATGTATCTGTGTCGAAATCAGTTGAAACATATGTATCTGTGCGAGTGTTTCCATTGATTTTCTCACCATGTCTTATCCAACATGTATAGCTTTGATCAATTCCATACCATACTAAATGTCCTTCCAATTCATCTGCTCTAATGCGTTTTCCAAAACAACATTTTACACAAGGACAAACGACTCTATTTGGATCTTTTGCATTCATTACTGCAAACTCAATAAACTCCTTCACTCCATTTTCATACTCTTTTGTCAATCGATTGGCAGACATCCATTTCCGGTCCATTTATATGACCTATATATATATATAAATGCAGTTACACAATAAGCATGATTTCAAGTCTGATATATATGACCTATATATTGATAATATTACACATATCTTATAATATTAATGGTCCAAGATTAATTGATTTCAAAACAGAACATATATATAATGTAACAATTTATCAGTTTGAATTAGTGACAACAACAATGAAATAAAATAAAGTACCTGAACGTTGATGATCAATTTGTTTTAAAGGAGGAAGAGGTAAATCAATTTGTAGATGGGCGCACAGGAGGGTTCGCAGGGGAGGGACGATGAGAGTTCTTAGGGTTTGGACAACGTATTAAATTTGTTTTAAATTTGTTTTTATTTACTTAAAGTGAATGTTTTTTATTTAAAACGAATGATTTTACAGCGCTTGTTCAGAAAGCGCTCTAATAGGTCCTATAATAATGTGAAAGGGCAAGCCTATTACAGCGCTTGTGTAAAAAGCGCTGTAATAGGTCATTTGATTATAAAAAAGCGCAAGGATTTTACAGCGCTTACACAATAAGCGCTGTAAAAGCTATGTAACATAAGGTGGGAGCGCTACATTTTACAGCGCTCACAAAGCGCTGTAAAAGGCTATGTGAGAGCGCTTGATTTTACAGCGCTTTCTAAAAAAGCGCTGTAAAAGGCTATGTGCAAGCGTATGTGACCCTATATGACCCTACAACAGCGCTTTTTTTACAGCGCTTGTCAAAAAAGCGCTGTTGTATCCTCCGTTATTTTTAAAAAATTTATACAACAGCGCTTGTATTTAATAAGCGCTGTAAAAGACGCGCTATAAAATGTCATTTTTGGCGTAGTGCAAAGTATTTACCTCATAACAACGTAACCACACACAAAAAAAAATCAACAAATATTTTTCTAGTTTCAAAGTTCTAACTCTTTGAAATAGTTTCATTCCTTTCAAAATATATTAAATATTTTATTTTTCTTTTCTTATCAACAAGGTTTGTATTTTAATTCACGAAACTAGGAATCTTTAAAAAAAAAATGAAATTCTAACTCAAGACTTTAACCTTTACTTAATAAACTTGAAACTTTAATTAAAATCATGCAAACTTTTCTAAAAATTTAAAGTATACATATAAAAATCTTGAAATCACAATTCAATAATTTTCCTTAAAACACAAGTTCAAAGATTTGATAACCACATGTATACATTCTTACTCATCAATCATAACAATTATTTTTGGAAAGGCCTAAACTAAGAAAAATCATTTTTCTTTAATCACCACAACAACATTAATATATCAGAGTTCTCCCCACCGCTAACTTGGTGTCAACGGTCTCGATTCCTTTTCGAGACTCAAGGAGCTAACTACATAAACATAAAGATTTATAAAAATTTGTTCACCACCAAAATTTATCCAACCACATCATAATTCCAAAATTAAATATTTTTATCTTTCAAGTTTTATCAATTCAACCATTAGAGCACCAAAAGTTTGAGTTGATAAAGTACTCTTAACTTCTTCTTTAAACTCAGTCCAAGAGTAATTAAAAGAGTAACATTTTTTACTCTAAACATTTTAATTTCAATCTAACTTTTTTGCTCAAACTCTTTAACTTAGTTAAAATTTGAAGTTTTTCACAACTTTAACAACTCTAAATTTTCTTGGAAAATTTCAACTTCAGTTCAAACTCATTTATTTGAAAATAACTTATTACATAACTCAAACACATCAAAAATAAATTTTTTTTTCTAACGATTACTAACAACAACAATAACAAGGATTAAATTTTTTTTTAATTTTTAAATAAAACACTCAACACCAACACCTCTCTAATTTCACATTAAACAAAATTAATCAAACAAAACCAACAAAATATCACCTCCCCTTGGTTTGAGAGGGAGAGAAGGAAAATGTTTTCATTTCATTTCACTTTTTTCAACAACAACAACAAGCATCAAAGGATTTGTTAAGAACTCAAAAATTTCAGTCATCCCTCAACACATATAAAAGCTTACAAATTTAGGAAAAAAGGGAGGGAAGTAAGTGTCTCACCTCAAATAAATTAGCACACAAGCACCACCTTTTAGAGGGGAGTAACTTTTCTTCCCAACACTTCTTGAATGGAATCTTAAGTCTAGTAGAAAAATGGAGGTTTTCTTCTTCAACTAACCAACACCAACACTTATGATTTCTTTCTCTTTTGTTTTTGTTTAAGAAAAAAGAAAGAAAAGTAGAGAGGGAGGAAGCAGGACGTGATACGAAAACGAGGAAGGAATGGTTTGTTTACTTTATACTCAAACAATAAGTTTAAGTTCCATTTTATAATTAGGAACATGTGTTTTTGTTTGTCCTAACTTACCAAAAACTGTTATAATTAAAGTATTTAGATATTTTACTAAAATCATCATTACAACATCTAATCACTCTTACACACATTACATCACTCACTTCTCAATCTACTTTAAGAAAAATATCTACTATCATTGCAACTCAATTGACAGATGAATTTATCAGTAACATGTTTCATCTTAAAATTTTTGTCGATAATAAATTCTCTGTAATTTAATTAAATTATTGTTCGACAAATAATTTTAATCGGTCTCAAAATATATATTTACACACACACACATATATATATATATATATTAAACATATTACAAACTCTAACAAAATATATTTTGGGTATTTAATTTCGTAAAATAAAAATTGGACTAATAGCCTAAGCAATTCATCACAAAATACAACAAAATTGCAGAAATTAGAGTTTAGAAAATTCAGAGTCTTACATTACTATCCCCCTAAAAATTTACGCGTTGATAAACAAATCAGGGTGTTGTTCCCTCATCTTACTCTCTAGTTCCCAAGTCGCATCTCCAGTAGTTGGGTTCCAAATCACTTTGACCAACGAAACTTCCTTGTTCCTTAACCGCTTAATCTTCCTGTCCTCAATTCTTACAGGTAAGACTTCGAATGACAAGTTATCCTTTAGTTGAATTATGTCTGGTTCGATCACATGTAATGGATTTGAAATGTATTTCCTTAATTGTGACACGTGAAATACGTCGTGAATATTGGTATAGTCCAATAAATTTTGGGGTTAATTTCCTTGATTTTATTGCTCTGCCAACTATCACCCAAATAGAATCATTCTTTCTCCTTGAATTCGGCAATCCAGTTATAAAGTCCATGTAAATGTTGTCCAACTCCCATTTAGATATATCTAAAGGTTGTAACATTCCAGCAGGTCGCTGATGTTCCACTTTCGCTTTCTAACAAGTTAAACAAGTTGATACATACTCCGCTACATGCCTCTTCATTCCTGGCCACTAATAATTCTACCTCAAGTCATAATACATCTTTGTTGCTCCGGGATGGATACTCAATTTCCTCTCATGAGCCTCTTCTAAAATTGTTTTCCTCATATCTGCAGCTGCCGGTACACAAATCCTTCCATTACATCTCAAAATATTATCCGGTTCAATCTAAAACTCAGTTCTCTTTCCTTCCACTATTAGGTTCTTCTTCTCTTGCATTAATGCGTCATCTATAAAGTTCGCAATGTCTTCAAGTAGACCACTCAAAATTTTTTAATCATTCCAAATTTGAAATTCTCAGTGCAAACTCTACGTCCAACTGTAGGTCTCTAAATGCTTCCCACAACTCTTTTTGTCTAGCCATTACTACTGAAGACACTAACACGCTCCTCCTACCCAACGCATCAGCCACCACATTGGCCTTGCCAGGGGGGTACTGCAATGTGAAATCAAAATAACACATGTTTAATTCTCTAACACATGTTTAATTCCTTCTGATCAAACAAATATTTCAAACTCTTATGGTCACTGAACACTGTGAACGTGCATCCATATAAGTAGTGCCTCCAAATCTTTAATGCAAAAACTACAACAACAAGCTCTAAATCATGAGTAGGATAGTTTCATTCATGAGTCTTCAATTGATTACCCCTACATCCTTCTTGTGTTGCATCAGAACACATCCCAAACCTTGGTGAGACGCATCACAGTAAACTTCGTATGGTTCTTCTGGTTGTGGTAAGACCAATACTGGTGAGGTTGTCACCTTTTCCTTTAGTAACTGAAAATTTTCCTCACATTTCTCTGTCTATGGTTGATCCTTTCCTGTGAGTTGTGTCAATGGAGCTACAATCTTAGCAAAACCTTCAATAAACATCCTGTAGTATCCTGCCAGTCCGACGAAACTTCGTATGTCAGTGATAGTTTGAGGTTGTTTCCAAGCGAAGACTGTCTCAATCTTTGCCGGATCCACAACGATTCCTTCCTTGGTTATAACATGTCCTAAGAAGTTCACTTTTCTAGCCAAAACTCGCACTTCGACAGATTGACATCAGTTGCTTCTCGCGTAAAACTTCAAGAACCTGACGCAAATACTCTCCATGTTCTTCCTCAGTCCTTGAATAAATTAATATATCATCGATGAACACTACAACGAACTTATCTAGATATGGGCTAAAGATTCTATTCATGTAATCCATAAAAATTGTTGGTGCATTGGTAACTCAAAATGGCATAACAAGATATTCATAATGTCCATAATGGAATCTGAAAGCAGTTTTCTAAATATCACCTTCTCTTACTCGAATCTGATGGTAACCTGACTTCAAATAAATCTTCGAAAACACCGTGGCTCCTCTCAACTGATCCATCAAATCATCGATACATGGTAAAGGATAACGATTCTTAATAGTTGTCTTATTAAGTTGCCTATAATCCACACATAAGCGCGAGTTTCCGTCCTTCTTCTTAACTAACAATACCAGAGCTCCCCATGGGGATACACTTCGTCTAATAAATCCCTTTTCCAGCAGATCTCCACTTTGTCACTTGAATTCATTCAATTCCAATGGCGACATCCGATACGGCGCAATCGAAAAAGGTCCGGTTCTTGGGTGTAGATCAATGAAGAACTCCACCTCTCTTACTAGTGGTAATCTTGGAATTTCTGTTGGAAATATGTCTGGGTACTCCTTGACAAGCACCACGTTTTCTATGCTCACATTTATCTTTTCCTCCACGTTAGCCAATGACAGAAACTCTTGAGTTCCTTCTCTCAGCGACACTCCGAGTTTGTTAGCAGCTAGATATCGAGCGACTCCAGGCTGGGGGAAAAGAACCAATTTGCGAGCACAATCCAAGATTACATAATGGTACGACATACAATCTATATATCGAGAATGATCTCGAGTGATTGTAGGGGTAAACAAATCAAATTAATCAAGAAATCTCTATTCTGAATAGTTACTTGACAGTGTAAACATGCAGTATTTATGGTTAAGGTCTTAGCAGGTGTGGAAACAACCAAATCAAAAGGTAAAGAAGACATAGATAGCTTCAAACGATTCACACAGTCTATAGCAATGAAGGAACGGGTTGCCCCCGAATCAAAAAGTGCAGTTAGAGTGTTACCTGCAATCTCGCAGTCTCGTTGGATCAAATTGTTAGATTGATTTCCACCTTCAGCACCCATGCAATAAAGGCATCCTTTAGTAGTACGACGAGTAGCCCTAGTTGCATTCACTGTTGGTTCCACCTTCGGAGCCTTGCAATCCCTTGCAAAGTGTCCTGCCTTCTGGCAATTGTAGCATGAGAGACTCTTAAAGGTACAAGCATTAGCGTAATGTGCCTCTTCCCCACATCGGAAACATCGAATCACTTGTCCTAATTGTCTTCCAAAGTTTTGGTTCCTTGGGAGATTCTGACTCCAGTTGTTGTTCTGTGGTCGGTTATAGGGCTTAACAACTTGTTTTCCTTTGTTGTTTTAATGGTTCACCCGACTAGGCCTCCTAGAACAAAAGTTCCCTCCTCGGTTGGCCCTCTTGTTCTTCATGTCCTCAACTTCTCTACATTTCTCCACTAAGACTTGGAAACGCTGAATTCCAATTGGCAAGACAGAGTCTTGAATCTCATACTTCAATCCACTTTGGAAACGGTGACACATAAATTGTTCAGCAACTTCTTCATGCAAAAACCTAAAATGCCTTGACAATGACTCAAACTTAGCAGCATATTCACCCACCGTCATATTTCCTTGGTACAGTTTAAGAAAATCATCACCCAACTTAGTCCTGGTACTCATCGGGAAATATTTGTCTAAAAACTTCCTTTTGAACGACTCCCAGTTCACCTCCTCATGAGCTGATCCCATCAGAAGTCTTGTACTTCTCCACCAATATTCAGCATCCCCTAGTAGTAGATACGTACCATAGTTGACCTTCACCCCTGCCTGGCAATTAATAATTTCGAAGATCTTTTCCACTTCTTGAATCCACTGGTTGACTTTTTCTGGACTCTCATCACCCTTGAACTTTGGAGGATTGTGACGATGGAAATCTTCCAATCCCCTTGAATCAGCATCACGAATCTCTTTTCCCTCTTCTCCAGATCCCACAGAGTCTTTGCAGCTATCTGTGCAGCAACAGAAGCAGCCATGTTATTCATTGCTTTAGCCATTTGATCATCCCTGTTGACGTTGACTCTTGCAGCGATGTTCCTTCTTGGAGGCATTGTTTCCTACACAACCAACATCAAGAACAAATCTTTACACCACTTAGAAAAATTCCAAAAGATAACTTTCGACTACATCCACACATAACAACTACACAAGACCTGACAACTCTAACAACTTACACCGAAGCATGATCAGATAAGG
Source organism: Cicer yamashitae (assembly GCA_037974755.1). Lineage (NCBI taxonomy): Eukaryota > Viridiplantae > Streptophyta > Magnoliopsida > Fabales > Fabaceae > Cicer > Cicer yamashitae. The sequence continues at coordinate 41,555,093 of JBBPBQ010000002.1, forward strand.
ACTCCTAACCTACAGGTCGACCTACAATCTTACCGAAGCTCTGATACCACAATTGTAACACCCCGATTTTTAACAACGCGGGTGCATTTTTTTTTAAACAACTTAATAAAATAATACGTCATATCACAAAACGACAAGAGTCATAAATAATTACATCATATATACAAACAAACTAAGATAATTTTTGGGATAATAATCCAAAGTATACAAATAGAAAATACATCGGGGCTGTGAGACCTATCAGACATCCCTTATACCCCTGGGGTATTCTCGGCAGACACCTGCATAGAGGTACCACTTTAAGAATGTTATCCCCCCATGGTCATGTCAAAAAAATGGAACATGGACCCACCAAACAAAAGCCAACTGTCAAGATATGTTATAGATACAGTCATCCCAAAACAAAATAAGTACAACCACCAAAAGAAAGACACTAAGGCCCTATACACCAAAAACTAAACTGATTATCCACTAACAATTACAATAACAAGAGTGACCTGCACACACCACACAAGTTCCTTCTGACGCAGTATCTCTCCTAGAAGTAACTTCCTCCTCCTCATCAACCATAGAGGGATCAGTCTCCTCAGAGGTCAGGTCCACCCACGAGATAGTTGGCTTCGGCGGTGCTGGAATCTTAAAACAGTTCACTACCTCAGCTCTCCTACTTGTCCTCACCACTCTTCTCGTATATGGAGCCCTGCGTGAGATGGGGTCGTATACCCAAGCAGTCGGCGAATGCTGGTCAGGGAGGTCTAACGATGTTTCCGTCGTCAGGGTAACAATCGGTAGTACGAATTCGAGTATCATCTGAGGGCAAAGCCCAATTTCCACAATAATGTAAAGGGTCACCAACCGAAATTAACGACTAACATTTAAAAATTATGTCATGAAGACAAACAATAAACACTTAGAAGTTATGGCATGATAACAAACAATAACAGAGCATGTATATACATATATCATATCATGACAAACATGACTCGTGTGCCAAGCACCCTAATGCAATGCTTATATGCTAGTGCACATGATTCCGGAATTTCCAAACCCTCATCGAGGGGAATAAATCATAAATGCACCGCCTCTCACAGACCAGTACTAATTACGGAGGTGCCACCTATCATAAATCAACACGATTTACCAAAGTGCAGTCTATCACAGACCTACACGACTAAAATTTCTCGTAAGGATAAGATGGACCAATCAACTCATGGAACCATCCCATGGCCCATCACGGTCACCACTAACACCGTGGCCCATCACAGTCACCACTAACTATGAAATGCATGAGCATACTCTATTCTTTTCTCAACAATTATTATGTAAATGCAGCTATTAAAAACACCCCTTTTAATACTCATTAAACACTAATAATTTTTCATACTTTTCACATAGCTTACTCAAGACACATTCTCATTAATAACATTCATAATATGTAGTAACATGTATTATCACTCAAGAATGCATAATCACATCAATATTAATCACCACATATTCACACATTAATCACACATATAAAGTCCCTATGTGCAAACTAAAAATTTGGAAGGAGCCCTTACCTCAATAATATCTTTTTCAACAACTATCGCTACCACAATAAAACACATCGAAAATCTCGCTCGTGCCAACACCTTCAATCAAATAGTGTTTGACTTAGTCAAATTAGTCCCTGAGACTTTAACTACCATACAACCATTTTCTTACTCCTAACCCCATTAGAGTATATTTCACTAAAAGAGTTTACAACGAGTAAGGACTAATAATATTTTTATTCACAATACCCACTTTCAACATATAAAAACATATTTTTAGAAATCAACATCCTTCAATTTTTCAGAGAATTTACTAAAAATCATTCGAAACGTCTTAAATTATTTTTCTCAAAATTTTTCACACAACCACAAATTTTCTCAAATTTGCCATAACTCATTTTTTTGTTTCAAATAACTACAAGTTTGATCTACTACCTTTTTAAAGACTAAGTGTTCAATCAAAGTATTTACCTCATAACAACATAACCACACACAAAAAAAATCAATAAATATTTTTCTAGTTTCAAAGTTCTAACTCTTTGAAATAGTTTCATTCCTTTCAAAATATATTAAATATTTTATTTTTCTTTTCTTATCAACAAAGTTTGTATTTTAATTCATGAAACTTGGAATCTTAAAAAAAATGAAATTCTAACTCAAGACTTTAACCTTTACTTAATAAACTTGAAACTTTAATTAAAATCATGCAAACTTTTCTAAAAATTTAAAGTATAATTTGGTGATAGGTATAAATTCTTAACTCTACTAAAATGGTGTCGCAAATTTGGTGATAGGTATAAATTCTTAACTCTACTAAAATGGTAAAGATTCACCCTTAAACCTTTTCTGAAAGGTCCATATCACACAAACCCTTATTAGAGTGTGTTTCGATGGAGTAATTGAAAATTCTAACAATTTTAAAATTCTAAGCAGTTTAAATGCTTCAATTGCATTCCCTTCATTTATAAATTTTGTTGTTTGAATTGGACAACTTTTTATTTTAAGTTTGGCTAGTTTATAAATTTCAAAAGTTTTTGGGCAAAAATGAAAATTAAATTAGGTCAAAATTGAAATTTTGGAAAAGTTGAAGTACTTTTTTTTTCAATTTTTAAGGGAGCAATTTGCAAGATTTTAAAATATTTAGGGACTAATTTGCAAAAAATGAAAAAGTATATGGACTAATGTGCATATTTTGAAAGATATAGGGATACAATTGTAAATGTAAAAATATTATAAGGACCCTTGTGTGATTCATATTTTAAAAAGTAAAGAAGCACTTTCAAATTCTTTGATTTTAGGTAGTATTTGAAATTTCCTAAATTTAGTTTTGACAAAATATCTCATAAAATCCTTTTCATTTTAAAAATTCTCTAAATTTATTATCCAAATAAGATAATTTATATGAAAGAATTTGAATTATCCTATAAAATTACATTCCCTTGTAACAATCCTTCATCCAACTTGTGGATTTTTTTTCCTCATATATCCTTTTTTTTTTAAATTCTAAAATATCCTACTTTGACAATTATATACAAAAATACCCAATTTTTTTTGGGATTTTAGGAGATCGCAACCCTAGCTTGCAACCATCTATTTCACTGAATTTTGTCTTCCTTCAGGAGGTCGCATCCTGGGGATGCGACCATGTACTGGTATTTTTTTTTTTAACTAATTGAAAATATAATAAAAAAAAAACTAAATTATATTAATAAAATGTAACAAAGTATGTTAAATGTTAAAAAATCAAAATAAAAAACTATAAATTTTAATTAACGATGTCCACTTAAATGTCCCTGAGTCCCACATCTACAAGGTCGTCGATGATGTCTAGCTCTTTGAATGACTTGAGGTTGCTCTGGTTCATCCTCATTTTGATCATGTTCCTCATTGTCGTTTCCAACTATTGGTGGTGTATGCAACTCACACCTTGATAATTTGTGAATGGATTAGAGCTACTCTCACCTGTCTCTAGAAACTTTTAACCCTAAAAGGTGATAGATGTTTTCTAAAGTTACTATACACTCACCTATTAGGAGATGAAACATATGAGTTTCAATCAATAATTTCACCTGAAGAACATAAATTTAGATAATGTTGAGCAATCAACTAAATTTGATCACATGTTCTTGAACGAAGCACCACCAGTAGATGAAACTCTTGCAATTGGAATGAAGTTTCAAAACAAGTACAATTGCATACATGCAATCAAGCTTTTCCATTTAAAACAATAATTGAGTTTTGCGGTACAAAAATCAGATACAAAAAGGTTAATATTAAATGTTTAAGTTCAAACTATTTGTTCAAGTACAAAGCTTCACACTGCAAAAAGAGTGACTTGTGGGTGATTGGTAAATTGAATGGACCCTATACTTGTGTAAATTCCACATTGTCACAAGATCATTAGAAGTTTGATTTTGACATGATATGTACAAGCATAATGCAACTTTTAGGAGTGAACCCTTCAATCAAAGTGAAGGTAATTATTTCTCAAATTCAGGCTTTGCATAACTACATTGTCAGTTGTAGAATTACATGGATAGCCAAACATAAGGCTATAAAAAAAATTATGACAATTGGAAGAAGTCTTACAATGAACTCCCACAGTGGTTGCTGGTTTTGCGAACATTTGCTCCAGGAACCAAAATAGAAATGGAAACAATTCTAGCATATTATGAGAACAATTTGATAGTTGGGTCAAATATCTTTCATAATCTATTTTGGGCTTTTGATCCATGTATATTTGTTCAAATTTTGAAAATAAATTATACAAGTTGATGGCACGTGGTTGCACATGACAGGAACAACAATATAATTCCTATTGCTTTTACTCTTGTGGAAGGTGAGACGATGGAGCTTCTTTTTGAGAAATTTGAGAAAATATGTCACTCCACAAGTCAGCATTTGCTTGATTTCAAATAGGCATGAATTCATTGGAAGTGCTTACAATAATCCAAGTAATAAGTGACAAAATTCTCCTTCAAAGCATGTGTATGGATAATAATCTCATTCTTACTTATTATGAGGGAATTTAATGATAACACACTTAAGAAAAAAGTTATTTGTATGTGTAATGATCTCATTCTTACTTATCAATTAAGTTAAATTTCATTTATCATTTTTTTTTATTGACACCTTTTCCTTGTGTTCATACATGTTACTCCATTAATAACCTACATACAAATACTACTACAGTGAAATCTCCATGGTATATCAAAAGGCTATAAATTGGCTAAACAAACACCGTGAAAAAATTGGATTAAATTGTTTGATGGAGGTAGTCGTTGGGGTCACATGACAACCAACCTTTTTGAGTCAACGAATGGAGTGTTGAAAGGCACGCACAGCCTTCCAATCATTGTTTTGGTCCAAGAAACTTATTATTAGTTGGGGACACTCTTTCCAACAATGGGAAAACAACAAGAAACCAGTTTAGCTTCTGGTTATATAGTAACCAAAAATAGTAAGTCCAATAGTCATAAACTCCATCTTTTTTATCAAAGCAATCATACTTTCATGGACCACGAGACGGTAAACGCAAGAAAGGGGCAACAAATTAGTAATTTCATTGTCAACCTTTCTAACAAGTGGTGTGACTGTGAGAAATATCAAATTATACATATGTCTTGTTCATATATAATAACTAGGGGTGGATATCGGTTTGGGTTTGGTTGGATTCGGTTGAAAATGGTGAATCCGAAGAAAACTACAGGTGATGATATATGGTCCATCTGACTGTTTGCAACAAAGGATAGGAAGGGTGACGGGTCTGACGGTTGGCATTTTTTCCGAACATATATGTCGTGTTTATAACTTTAAAATTGTTAAGAACACGAGCAATTGGAGTGGCCAGACTACGGTTGCGAATCTCATGGCGCGGTGGTAGTCATGCAAACAAAGTGTGTAATTTCTATTTTGTTGCTTCTGTTCTTTACTCTTCTTTTTGCTGGTTATGCAATTTACCATGGATTTTAGTTGATGGAGTTTAAATTTGAAACACAAGATTAAAAAAAAAGTAAAGAGGAGGGAGCGAATGTAGAGGGCGGAGAAGGAAAATATGTTGGTAAAAAAATGATATATGATAAATAGGGATGTCAACAAAATTTGCACCCACAGGGACGAATTTGGGGGTGTTGATATCCACCTCGCACCCGAATCCTACCCCGTTAGTAATATTATTATCATTTTTAAATTTTATATACATGTACATAATCAATATATTTAATATTTTTTAAATATTAAAAATTATAATTTTCTCTTTATAGAAAATATGATTTTAATATTTATTAATTTTATTATTGTATAATAATAATAATTTTATTATATTAATTATAATTAATATGACTTTTTAATTTATTATTTTATATATATGAATGGGTGTAGGTAGAGGTGGACAATAGGCGGGTTTGGACCCAAATTCTAAATCCGGTCCAACCTGCGGGTGGTGGAAAGAGGCTCAATTTCGACCATTTAAATTTACGGTTTGGGCGGGTCACGGGTCTTACGGGTGGATAGAATCGGGTAAGGCACTTCTTGGGTCATGTCACATTTGTTGAGTCTAAATTAATTGTTTTGTCAAATCAAGTCCAATTGTTGTAAATGTATATTTTTTTAGGCCATTCAAAAATATTTGCTCCAATTAATTTTACCAAGCATTTTTATATTTATTTAAGTCTTTAATTTGAGTAAAACAATTTTGTTAATTTATTATTTCAATATTAAACTATTTTTGTCCCAATTTTCCTTTGAGTAATTAACCTTTTACAATGCAAAACTAATCAAAATAGTAATACTTTCACTTATCAATATATTAGTCTAATTTTGGCTCACTTTTAAATTGATTATTTTTCCTTCAAAATTTAGATATTGTCCCATTTTTTCATTGATTGATGATGAACTATGAGACCATAAATTAACGGAACAAGATTTATGCCTTCAATGGTACTGCATATCATTTTAATTCTCAAATAAAATATCACATTCTTTCAAAAATGTGATTAACTTCAGCCATAAACTGGCACATAGAACACATTTTAAATTAGAAACCCAATTATGAATATTAGATGCAATGTAATTAAAAACAAATCTTTGCAAATATTTTAACCACACTTAGAAAAAATTGTGAGGAACATTATACATTTTTTTAGGAATAAAACAAATCTCTGCAAAGACCAAACTACAAGGATCAAAGATTTAAAACTTCATCAACATAATAGTGTCATCATTATACATCTGTTTTTCATTCAAAAAATGATTGTTTCTACATAGGCATATTAAAAATAATAAAAAAAAAACATGATTGATTGAAAAATCCAGAACACCTTAAACAAACCATAATCTGTAACCAAGCCTTAAACTAGAAATATAGAGAAAACTTATAAGTGCTCTTTCAACAAAATACATAATAACAAAATCCAAAAACCCTAAGTCTTAAACAAAATACCAAAATGACATAAACCCTAAGTCTCAACTCTAAAATCAAAACCTAAAAAAGCCATGTCAGAAGACATCTTAAACAAAAAAAATAAAAACATTAAAAGCTATAACCTTTAATAATAATGATATGATGATACTTCAACCCTTCAATACATCAAGTTTGTTTAATTATAAACTTAAACAATGAAGAAGAAAAAATACATGTTAGTCAAATATGTTGAACGAAAGTGAAACCCTTAATTTGAAAGACAAAAAAAAGCTACAAAATAACTAAAAGAATGAAGGATGAGTTAGTTTACAATGGAACCACGACGAACAAAGATTGGAACGAAAGTCAAAGAGAGACTTGAACAAAACGAATGAGCTAGGGTTTAAAGTTTTTTTTTTCTGAAAGTGGAAACAATGAAGAGAGAGAACAAGTGTGGGTTGTGTTTTGTGTGGAGACGAAATGAAAAATCTAAGGTTTAATTATTAGTTATTATTTATACTTTGGATGGCAGTAAAATTGGGACTATAAGACTCAACATATTGCTTTCTAGTGATCCAAACACCCATTGTTATGCCTAATAATTATGCCAAAAAAATGAAGGAAAGTAATTGCATGCCAGTTGTCACATTGTTTACCCGTACACGTTTACTTGGAAATTGATTGGAGAATGGAAAGTTAAAATATTTTAAATACGTACTTGTCTTGATACTACTACTTTTAAGATTTCCATCCAACTTTCGAGACAATTAATTAAGATGAGACTTAACCTGTTCAGTATTTTAATACTAATTCCTTTAACATATGAAGGCTATGGTCGGTCGGTTGTCGTTTTTTATGGATTTAAACCTTTCATCCGAACCCGACCTATGGATACCGTTTCAACCTGAAAACTTGAGTTTTCTGATCCGCAACCCAGTTTTAACAATTTATTCATATTTTTTGGTTTTCTTATATATTCGAAGTTTTTGTTTTCTGATCCGCAACCCAGTTTTAATAATTTATTCATACTTTTTGGTTTTCTTATAGATTCGAAGTTTTTGTTCACCCTTAATAACATGTTTTAGTATAAAGTATTATTTATACCTAACGTGTACAAGGTAGAAGGTAGAAATGATATTAAAAATTTACAATGAAGCATTTCAATCTATACTCAACAAATAATTTTGGCTTAAGTATGAAGGTGTTAGGGAATGTGTCATAATCTTTAAATACAGAGAGTCAAAAAATGTAGTACAAAGAGTAAGTAAGTGTATTTAAATATAAATTAACACTATAGATAAAGTACCAAAAAATGCAAATTATATAGGTCCTTGGTCATAATAAAAAACATTCTTCAAACGCTGCTGACGCATCTATTCAACTGCACTAATTTTAATGTTTTTTTTACATTTAATATAATTTATTTGATTTTATTAATATAATTTTAATTTTTTTTTATTTAAATTTTTTAAATTCTCATTTAATTAAAAAAAATGCAAATTTGTTACTTTTCATTAATATATTATTTAGTGTTTTTATTATATCTTTTTATTTTTAAAAAATTGCAATACATAGTCATATCCCTAAAATATGACATGTTAAAAGCACAAAAAAATATAATTTTTTAAATGAAGAAGATATTATATTAAAAATTCCCAACTTATACCTAAATGTAAACAATTAAATAACAAAACTACACACCACAAACATATGTTCTAAGGCAACTACACTATTTGTATTAAATATTTGCACAATAATATTATGTACATTATGTGTAAGTCATTATTTTCAATTTCCATTTAAACAAATCATTTTTTTTTTACTAATGGATGATTGTTTTGTTTTGCACAAAAACAAACAAATGTACTAGCATATCGGTGGTATTTAACATAGACTAATATCAAACTTGTCCATGACAGATCACACTAAATCAATAGTTAAATTTGATAAATTTATTAAATCTTATCCTACTCCTCCCACACTATATTGTATCTTCTTCTCCTTCCTTCCCTTTTCTTCTTTGTCCTCACCCCAATCACCCCAACAACCTCAAGACCACCATCACAAAAACAATTTCATACCAAACTGTGGGATTTTGGGGTTTTAAATTCACTCCATATGATATTTTATTTATTAAAATAAACTTCAAATTAAAATTATCAAGGTTTTTCAATTTCATCCCAATTTTTGAGTTTCAAATTCATTCTAATTAAAACATATGGGTTTCAAACCCATCACTTTTTTCCTCTAAAACCTTATACAACAACAACTTTGAAACCTAGAACAGATTAATGAGGTGAAGTTGGATGATGGTTTAGGGTTGGTGAAAGATTAATGGATATTTTGGGTACTTATTGTGAAGTGATTTTTTTGAACAGGGAGGAGATAAAAATGATAAATGAATGTTGAAGGAGAATGAGAATAAGAGATGAAGCTATTCTCAACACCAAAATCTAAATATATGGAGCCTTTGACAATACTTCTTTAAAAAAAGTTGTTTTATGTGATCGTCTTTTAAAATATTTTCTTTTAAAAGTGTTGTCATAAGTACGAGAACTTATATAAAAACGTCTTTGACAATGTTTTTTCTAAAAGCATTGTCATAGGTATAAACACTAATTAATAACTATGCATTTTAAAGCGTTTTTTTCTAAAAACGTTGTCATAAGTATTACACAAGTGTTGTCATAGTGATAAGTATACAAAAAAATTTAAACCATTAAGTTAATATTTGTGATAATAAAAACATGAAAATTCTTGTTTTTTTTTCATTGAACAAATCGTACTTGTTTGATTCCTTGGTGCCCGAAACCCTTGCAAACTCGCTTCACCATCTTCAAAATCAGAACCCAGAAATATCGATTCCTTGTGCTTGTTCGATTCTTTAGTGCAAACCTTAGCTTGCACATTCATTCCATCTGCAAAATCGTGAACCCTCTCTATGAACCCATAAATCACGAACCCTTGCAAATTCTTCTTTTTTTCCTTGCTCTGCGCTGAACTAGTAATCGCGAATCCTCGCGAACACTCAACTTCATCGTAGAAAACAACAGTCATCACCGACATTCTTTCCCCCATTCCTCATTCCTTACATTGACCAAATCTGGTTCAAATCTCAAGTCATCCTTAAGGTATTTAATTCCTCACATTTTCTAAGTCTTTGATGTGCATAGAAGTTGTTTGTAAAATGTTCTCTGTGGATTTTTCTTTTAGAATTGTGTTGTGCATGTAGAAATTTGTACTATTTTTATGTTTTGATGGAATTAGATGTTGGAATAATATATGTAATTGACTATGAAAAGGATGAATAGAATTATAAACGATTAAAGAAGATAATGAATTGAGCAAACCAGAGGAATTTCTATTGGTGAAAAATAGGGCAAAATAGAGGAATATATGTAATTGCATGTGTTTTGATTTGGATTAGAGTCTCTCTTAGTGCTGAGTTCTACAATAGCATTTGGGCAGAAAAATAAACAGCCATTTTAGCTTGTAATTTGTTTCTAAAAATGTCTTTTGTTGCTTGATTGTTTTGGCTTACTGAATTTCTATTGTTATTATTAATTTTCATTGGTGCTGTCTCCAATTGTCCTGAATTTACAACAGCTACACTTCAAATGATCCGTTAATTTATCACATTGTAAGTCTTTGAAACTATTTTTTGTCTATGCATAACTGTGGTGATAACATTTGGTATTTTGAAAGTCATTTTAATGAAGTTACTTGGAAGCACGTGTCAAGTTTACGTGTCATATTTAATAACACACCTTGTGCAATGGAGTGCACACATTTGACAAATGAGTTGGCAATTTTACCCAAAAAAACTGGTCCTAAAACTACTACCAATCCTTTATTTTATACATATATATTTTATCAGTAAATATTTATTTGATTACTAATTTATTTAGTTTCACATTGTTTTAGATTCCTACAAACTCTAAAGGGAATGACCAAAAGATTTAGCCTAACAAGTTGGCCACTTCACCAAAAAAGATTGATATATACATCAAATGTATACAAAAAAAAATTCTTACTATATTTAATAACTAACAAATTGAACTACACTTTTTTCAGATTTTAAAGCTACAAAAAAGGTTAAGAAAGTTAAGCATAAAAATAAATTTGTCGTACTGCAAAAGTTGGTCCATGGAAAATCAGTTATTCAACAAGCTTCTACTAAAAATAGTAATGCAAGTCTTTCTCGATTTGATACGTGTCTTGATATAACAAAAAAACGTATATGGAGAACATAGATACACGTATCATAAACATGGAGAAAGGTATTTTCGGTATTTATTATGAAGAATTACTTAATAAAGAGCACATAAATGAATTTCTCAAACATGAGGAGCTAAGTGCTATTGTCATCAGCATATATATTAGGCATTGTAAAATACTTTATTCGAGATAAAAATTTCTTTTACTTACATCATTGTCACATTTATCAATAATTAATCTAATTTTATATTTTTATTGAAGGTATTTGTATGAAAAGTTGGGGTGTTTGCGTTAATTGACAGATAAATTTTCGTTATTATCTCCCCAAACGTATCCATGTTTTAACTTGATCCAAATAGGGCAAAAAAATATGTTGTTGATCAACTTGTGAAAAAGAAAGAAAATTATAAGTTGTTTATTGAACCATATAATTTGGGGTAATTAGATATTCCTTTTTTAATATCTTGTCTATGATATCTTATCAATTGTAAACAAATTTTCCAACCAAACTTTTTTTGTTGTAAGCAACATTAGGTGTTGTTTGTCATCAATACCACCTCAGAAATTATATATTATTTGGATCCACTACACGGTCATTATAACAATCGCTAAAAAATGAAGAATATGTTAGATGCATAAGCAATATTCATTTATTTCTTATATATATATATATATATATATATATATTGTGCGTGGTCATTTCAAAATAATCATATGTATTTGTTAGTGTTTTACGTGTTTTCTGCGCTCAAAGGGGTGCTACAGTGTCGAAACTTAAGTCAAGCAACGTCACATGGGTTCCAATACAAGTTTGAACTAATAAATGTTTTACTTATATACTTTTTTAAATTTTTATTATAGAACTTATTTACCTTTAAAATTTCATTTATGCATAAATATATTGACGTACATGTTTTATTTTTTAGGGTCCTCGCCAAGATAACAACATAGATTGCGGCTGCTATGAATCAAAGTACAATTCTAGAAATGATACGTTATTTTCATTAGTTAGGCTTTTCATATTTAAACCACCTATATATTTAATTCTAACTTATTTATTTATGTTCAAATATTATATTGCACATAATACTTTGACAACTCCAAGTCAAGTTACTTTGAAAGTTAACTAACTGAAATCAAGGAAGAATTGTGTCATTATTTGCTTGAACTGTGAATTATATAATTTGTTATCAGATGAATTTCACATTGTAAACTATTATTGTATATTTTTTGTGTGAACTGAGAATTATTCTAATTAATTTTATTTTCGTCACAATAGGGTTAAAGTTGGAAGTTGCTATTGTTGTTGATGATCTTGAAAATTTGATGTTGCCGGAAATTAAGAGAGCATTAATGTTGATGACATATATTTTGGGTTTATTGTTAGAGAATGGTGGAGTTTGATCATAAATGTTTAGTAGAATTTGCCCATCTCATTATTCTTAGAATTATATAATCAAATGTTGAAACATCTTATTCTATTGAAGTTACGACATATTAATTATATAGATGCATGTGTTTTATTATTTATTTTTTGAATTGTAAATAGAATTTTGAACGAACAGGAAAGATTTCTGAAAAAATAACATCAATATATGATAGTATTTATACAAAATTGGTATATGAACAATAAGACAACACTTTTTTAATTGAACTATTGTCGCGCAACTAACATATGACAATACTTTTTTCTTTAAAACACTGCTTATTACGACAGAAAAATGCTATTAAACAACAACTATAATAGCATTTTTTTTTGTTATGCACTATAAAAGTGTTATTAAATACCACCTACGACAACACTTTTTATATTTCAAAAGCATTGTCGTATCTTTTAACAACACTACATACTATAGCGCTTAAAAACGATGTTAAATGCATAAAAAGAACGTTGTTAAATCCTTTTTTAGGTGTAGTGATTGTTGATGTAAGTCAATGGTGAGAGGTTTTTTGCGATTTTGGTGGTGAAAGAGATGGTGCGTAGATGCAATGTGGTATGTGAGAACCATAATAAGATTTAATATAATTGTAAAATTCAACCATTGAAATCCAGGAATCTCATAATTTGGAATGAAATTGTTTTTGTGACATTGGTCTTCAGGTTGTTGGGGTGGAGCAAGGAGGGAGAGAGAAGGAAGAAGAAAAAGATACAATATAGTGTGGGAGGAGTAGGATAAGATTTAATAAATCTGTCAAATTTAACAATTGATTTGCGCGTGGTCTACCATGGACAAGTTTATTAGTAGTCCATCTTAAATGCCACCCTTGCATATAGTTGCATTTCAAACACAAGATTTACTTCAATTCGTTAATTAATACGAAAAATATTTGGTGTACATTCAAGCACTCCAAGATCATGAGTGAGAAATAAATAGATAAAATAATATGATATATGTAATATATATTGATAATGTGATAGAATAAAAAAGATAAAGAAAAAATGAATTATTAAATAAGTATATAAAAATTAATGACACATATAAAATTTGTTAGTCTACTATCAATATAAGAAAAGAATGTGCTGTGAAAATTACAATGTTGCCTATATATTCAAAATTTGGTCTTTTATTATATTTAAGGATTAAATGGTAATTTCATTTGTTTGTTATTCGCTTCCAAAAAAAAAAACTATACACAAATATTACACATAAAATAACAATAAAAAAGTACAACTGAAACATAACTGTCATCTACATAATGGATCTCCAAAACATAAGCACCAACGAGTGTATTCACGGGACAACAATGTAATTATACAAAGAAAATTTTGTAGTTCCAATAAAATTACATAACTGATAAATATAAAAAATGACGGAATAAATATTTGTTGGTCTTTTATTTTTTATCTTCTTTCTTCTAATTTCCAACACTATTAAAAAATATGGGATAAATATTTATTAGTGATAAATAAAATAAACTGAAACATAATTGTCATCTACATAATGGATCTCCAAAACATAAGCACCAACGAATGTATTCACGGGACAACAATGTAATTATACAAAGAAAATTTTGTAGTTCCGATAATTACATAACTGATAAATATAAAAAATGACGGAGTAAATATTTGTTGGTCTTTTATTTTTTATCTTCTTTCTTCTAATTTCAAACACTATTAAAAAATATGGGACAAATACTTATTAGTGATAAATAAAATAAATAAATTATAGTTTCAATAAAATTACATAAATGATAAATATAAAAAATAACGGGATAAATGTTTGTTGGTCTTTTATTTTTTTTCTTTCAATTTCAAACACTGTTAAAAAACATATGACAAATATTTTTAGTAATAAATATAAAAAATTACACCAGACAAATATTGTTAGTGATAAATAAAAAAAATTATAGTACAAGTATTTTCCGTTAATATATAAAAAACGTGGAACAAATATTTATCAATAATAAATAAAAGAAAAATATTAGATACATATTTTTTCCTAATACACAAAATAATAATGTTGTCAGTATATTACGGAACAAATATTTATCACTAATACATAAAAAACACGTGATAAATATTTATCATTTATAAATATTAAAAAAAACACAGAAAAAATTCTTTGACATCGATTATTATAAAACTAATAAATAAATATTTATTAACAATAAGTCAAATAAAATTTTTTGTTTAAAATTTACGCAAGAAACATATAAAATATCAACTCACACTTACGAATAACACGAATTTCCTGTTAATTCTATATTAAAAATGGAAAGGAGCGCATCTGCATGGATAGGTATTAGAATCTCACTTTTTCTTTCTTTTTCATAAATAAATAAACAGGTGCTAAAAACAATAATTGAACAATTGATTCACTGACATGCACTAATCTAATGTACAATCATATATATATATTTTAGAACAAAAGAAAGAGAGCGCATCTGCATGGACAGGTATTAGAATCTCACTTTTTCTATGCACTAATCTAATGTACAATCATATATATATTAGAAAAAAAGAAAGAGGGCGCATCTGCATGGACAGGCATTAGAATCTCACTTTTTCTGTCTTTTTCATAAATAAATAAACAGGTGCTAAAAACAATAATTGAACAATTGGTTCACTGACATGCACTAATATAATGTACAATCAGATATATATATATATATAGACATTGAATATGAGATAAAAAAAACCTACAACATTCATATAATATTACACATCCGTTCTAGTCCGTCAAATAAATTTAACGTTTTAGAAGTTCTCATGTGACCTCTTAACTGAAAACCGAAGAAAACTCCACACAACACAGTACCTCAGTCGTTTTTCAGTTGTGACACCGTCGGTGCCTCGTATGCAAGTCGTCATTCCCAAACTACTGCCTTCGACTAGCCGCCGCTTCAACAGCTGCCATGATGTACTCAAATCATTGAAATTTAATACGTACCTTATGAATTAGAACAAGCATCATTTAAAATAAAATTGATTATCTTGTGGAAAATTTTTCATTGTGATAAAATATTTATCACTTTAATCAAGTTCAAAATCTTATTTAAATGAATTTTTCTGTTTTTTATTTAAGTTATTTTAGAGCTGACACCATAAATCAGTAACGATACGAGTTATTTCATTCGTTTGTTTAAAATTTTAAAAAAATTATTTTAATTTTATATTTTTAAAAATAGTTTTTACAAAAAAAAATTTATAAAAATAATAGAAGTTATTTAGATTTATTTTTACCATTTAAAATAAATAATTTTGACATTTAGTAATAGATATTCATTATTAGATATTTTAACATGATAAAAATTACATTTTTTTAAAAATGATTTTTATATAAAACTTTTCAAAATAGTTTTCCATTTGAATGATTTTTAAAAATTTTTACTCAAAAAAAAATTGTATAAAATAGATAAAATACTTAAAATTATATTTTAAGATAAACTCTTTAAATCAATTTTTCATTTAAAATTTTATTTTTATATACTTTTAAAAAAAATTTATAATAAAAAAATAAAATAGTGCAAAAATCTTAAATAAACAAATCGATTGTCATCGTCGGCTACTGCTGCAAAAAGTTACCAATTGGTTTCTTTTCTAGGCACAAAGAAAAGTATTTTAAGAGGGAAATACAGGAAATATTTCAACCAAATACAAGTGCATTGAATTAAGGAAATGAGTACAACAAAACTTTATATCAAAGAAAAAAACAAGTCACCCCGACTATTACAACTATTTTCTAGAAATAGCGTAGCTTTTACTTTTTCTTTCTATAAAAACGTTAGTTTTGTGATTTAAATTATGAACCTGATTAATTATCAAAATTCTTTTAATATCTATTAATTCACCGACCTAACTATTTATAACAGAGATATGTTAATAGTGTTTATATATATATATATATATATATATATTATTTTTAAGTTGAAATCCTAAAGTTTCTGTTTGAAATTTGTTCCAATTCAAATGTGCTATACCCACTTATTTAAGAGAAAATATAGTTTAACAGTGGAACAGTGGATAATATAAAATTAACAAAGATATGGTCTCACATGTTTCATGCTTCAAGAGCCCTTTTTATAAAGAAAATAAATACACTTAGCCTATCAATGAAAGATTACATTAGAAGCTCTATTCAGTAGAAGCAGTTGAAACTCATCTTCAATGGAGTGGATTTTGCAATCCTTTTATCTCCTCTTTGTAGCTTCTCTTCTTATTTGTAGTAGTACAGAAATTTCAGATCAAATTGCTAAGGTTCATACTATTTACACGCACAACACACTTTTCCTTTTTCTTATTTTTTTATTTGTTATGCCAAAGTCACCAAAGCTTCTGTTATTCTCTATATGTAGCCATATGTTGTTTATATGGGAAATTCATCACCAAACAACATTGGTTTAGATGACCAAATACCAGAATCAGTTCATCTAGAATTATTATCATCAATCATTCCAAGGTTATTACTACCATCACTGTCATCATATACTTTACACCAATCATTTTTATCCATAAATCATATTAATCAATATTTAAATTAATTGAACTTAATTAATTTTTGCAGTGAAGAAAGTGAGAGGATAGCACTTATCCACCATTACAGTCATGCCTTTAGTGGATTCTCTGCAATGCTTACACACACTGAAGCTTCTGCTTTGTCCGGTATTCTTTAAGCCTTGAACTTTTTTCTAACAATTGTAAGTGTGAACCAAATTAAATTTAAACAAAAAATTGAGAAACGAAATTAATAATAATAATAATTAATAATAATTATATTAATGATCATTAAACTTTTAGTACATTAAACTGACACTTCATAGACAGTTAAGTAAACCAATTAACTCAGCTAAACTTTTTTATATTGTAAGAGAATTGAATTAAGGAAATGAAATAATTTTGTGGAAGTATTTGTATTGTCTCCTTTAAGATATCTATTAAGGGTACATGATTTTGTAAACAGACAAAGATGGTGTGGTGTCAGTGTTCCCAGATCCAGTTCTTCAATTGCATACAACAAGGTCTTGGGATTTCTTAGATTCAGATTTGGGAATGAGGCCTCATGGCATTCTTAAGCATCAGCACTCATCAAGTGATATCATTATTGGTGTGATAGACACTGGTAAGTGATAACAATATTTAATTATAACTCCATTTGTTACTTTTAGGTTCTATTTGGTAACACCAAAAAATAAGTTTATAGTTTATATTATTTTTTTATAAGTTAATTCAAGTAACTTATCAACTTATAGTTTATAGTTTATAATTTTTCTTTCTAATTTTATTTTTACTATTGTAATCAAAACTTCTTTACACCCTTTAAAATTTATTTATTATAATTTAAAATAAATAATTTATTTACAAATAATAATTTAAAGTGAATAATTTTAAATAAATTTTTATTATAATTTTAAATTATTTATAAATAATTTAAATATTAAATGCTAATAATTAATTATTTATTTTAAGATTAAAATAAATAAAATAATATATTAAATCAATAAATTTATATTAATAAAAATATAAAATTTAAATTATTACTTTTAAAATATTTAACAGATTGGGATGCCCAAATGGTTAACAATTTATTCTATCCTTTTGAGGCGCAACAAATTTTACAAATCCCTATCACCACAAGTCATGGTTATGATAAGCTCATTTGGTGTGCAAATAGAAGGTGAAAATTCTCAGTTAAATCAGCTTATCAATATCTTAAGAGAAGAGAAATGATGCCCTTAATTCCACCCAAGCAAATAACCCACAAGAAAGCAAGGTGTGGTCGAAGTTGTGGAAAATAGAGACAATTCCTCGGCATACTCGCCTAATGTGGAGAATTCTTCATGAAAGGCTACCAGTTCGCTTTTCACTATTTAAAAGAGGTGTAAACGGTAGTCCTATGTGTTATTTTTGTGACCAAAGTATTGAAACCATTAACCATATTTTTTTGGAATGTGATTGGTCTAATGAAGTGTGATTTCTATCAACACTTGGAGCTAAATTTCACGATAAATTGAATTGAAGAAACAACACACTATATCTCTGCGGGAGAGGGAGAGAGAGGATGTATCAAATGGGAGTAATGATTAATATGAGAGATGAGAGGATATAATATCAACAATTGGATCAAAATAAACCAATAAGATTAAATTGCTCAATTAAAAAGTCACATACACTTATCTCTTTCTCGCAAAGATTGTCTGCGGCTACTCCTTTTCTATTTCATTGATTTTTTTGCTCGTTTCTATCTTTTTTACAAGCACATGTTCAATAGTTTCGATTCAGATTTTATGTCCATCGCTTCGTATGCGGTACCCCAGGCACCCTGACCAATTCATCAAACATTCAAGGAGTTTGCTACTTGTCTATGTATTAGAAATTTAAGAAATTCTTCGTAGTAATAATATTGTAATTCGTCACTTTCCTTAAATTTGACATGAGTATACTCACTTTGTATTTGCTTTTCAATGGACAAGTTTGACCCCTAAGGAATTGTAGTATCCGTCGAATGAAAATCCGCTTCAAATTCTTTTTTTGCTCGACTTTTGAAAGCATTATCACATTACTTTACAAATTGATTTAGACTTGTCGTTAAATTGATATATCCATCAAAGAAAGCACATATGCTTTCACTTCATTGGGTTGCAGACATACCTACCCAAAATATTTCCTTAACAAGATTGGAGCCCATCTATGATGCTCATTATAAAATCCATTCAACCGATAAATCTATAGAAGCTCAAATTCGTCGATGAAAGAACACCATTTTTATTCAAAAACAAATGTTGTGATTGTATCATAAATTGCTTCTTACATTACATACTTGATCCTTTTATATTCATTGTATTCGTTGGACTTTTTAGGAATGCTTTCCTTCATTACATGTCATAAACACCACCTATGGGGAGTTGTAGGGAATGCTAACTCAATGACATTTTGCATAGACTTACACAGGTCAATTACAATATCCACATGGACGTTTCCTATCATACAACGAAACCATGATTTGAAAAATCATACAAATGACTCTATGTTTTCTCCTAACAGCAGCCCACATCCAAGTAATGTTGATTGACCATGGTGATTTACACCAACAAACACAACAAAAGACATGTTCTACTTAGTAGTTAAACATGTTGTGTCGAAAGTTACCTATCAAAGATACTCATAAGTAGCTATACTTTTTGCACTAGCCCAAAACATATTTCTTACATGAAAATTGTCATCCAAATCTATGTCATAGAAGAAATTTGAATTTTGTTCTCTCATTCGGCAACAATAGCTTATCAAGGTCTTGTCATCACCTTCTTTTCCAATTGCACATTGTTCCTTCTTAATATAATTCCTCACGTATCGTTGGCCAAATGGAATACTTTAATGCCCTTCTGTGTCTTTAACAAGAGATTGAAAAGTCTTGTTGATCCTGACTCCTGCATCATCATTGATTTGGATTGTTCTCCTTACAAGCAAATTCATTTTCTTATTAGCCTTGAACAACATTTTCTCTGTAGAGTTGGTCTTGTGAGAATGGTCAAGATCAATTTTTTTTATGTACCTCAAGTGTTGCATTATGTTTTGGAGGACCAAAATTGATTGTTAGGGGTTATGTTGATTCATATTGTGCAGATGATATTTATAAGGGAAAATCCACTACTAGATTTGTGTTTACACTTGCAGGAGGAGCGATAAGTTAGTTATCTAAATTAAAGACTATAATAACTTTTTCTACTACAGAAGTTGAATACATGACAACTACCCAAACTTACAAGGAAGCTATTTGGATACAGAGGTTAAGGGAGGAACTCGGTTACAAATAGCAGAAAATTCATGTGTATTGTGAACATCAGAGTGCCTTGCACATAGCAAGAAATCAAACATTTTATTCAAGGACAAAACACATAGGTGTGCAATATCACTTCGTTCGAGAAGTAGTAGAGAAAGGATGTGTGAATATGCAAAAAGATTCACACCAATGATAACCTAAAAGATGTGATGACAAAGCCAGTTAATGATGACAAGTTTATATGGAGTCGATTCTCATATGGCCTATCGGGAACGTAAGCAACAAGGAGTAGCTAGGCAAGGTAGAGAGATTTTGAAAGCTCACAATAGTAGCTTGAAGTGGGAGATTGTGAACGAATGAAAAAAGGTTAACGCTAATTTGTTGAATTTTGTATGGCATGGCCGTAAACTTTTTGACAAAAATGCTTGGGTGCATGTAATGAGTTTACTAGCCAATGTACAACGACAACATGCACTTCACTATAAATAGCAACCCATTTGCATCATTTATTGCATCCTAAACCAAAGTAACACAACAACAAAGTGATTTTACTTGTTGAGAGTGAAAGAAAAAATTTACAGAGATAATATATAATTTCTCTGATGAGGATACTTCTAGTGTCAGTATTCTCCTATTTTCAAGAGATAGTGTAATTGTTCTCTCTTGTATTTTGAAAAAGGCCTTGTAATTTCTTCCACAATAGTGAAAACTCTCTACTTTTACTCCATGATTTTTTATTCTTATTTGATGAGGGTTTTCCATGTATGTGTGTATATATATATATTATGTATTCATATTCTCTTTTCTCATGCATTATTTTGTTACTTTGGTATCCAACATGTTCTACATCAAGGAATATGGCCAGAATCACCAAGTTTCATAGATGAGGGTATAGGGAAGATTCCTTCAAGATGGAAAGGAGTTTGCATGGAGGGTCATGATTTCAAGAAATCTAATTGCAACAGGTGATTATCTTTTTCACTGAAAAAATGATAATGATGTCCTAAAAGTTGAAATAAAAAAAGGAAAGACTAATCAATATATTATATATGTTGCACTTTTCGATAACAATAATGCTGATTTTTACAAAAACGTTTTTAACGAAAAGCAAGAAATGTTCTACTATTAATTCATGATTACATTTTTATCCCCCAATCAATTTTATATGACCACATCCCCAATGTAACATTTAACTTTAATGTTTTAGTATAATAGTAAAAAGACAAATCTTGGATCTACAGGATACAAGTTCAAGCCCCATCAGTTTCATTGGACTGGGGCACCATCCCTTACTCTAAATTTTATGTATAAAGAAAAATATGTCTGTACTATATAGCATTATCCTTTCAATAATATTGTCCATTTCTTAATTCCTTGACCATTACTCTAACTGCACTCATTAATTTAGACCAAAACCTTACATCTATTAGCAAAAACGTTTTGTGTCATCATAATTTGACTTTGACACAATTCCTAATTGATTATGTATATTTTTGCAAAAGCTAACTGTTTGATTATATGTTACATTTAAAATTTCTTAAATCAACTGCAGAAAATTGATAGGTGCAAGGTACTACAATCAAAAAGATGGCAAAGGTTCCCCAAGAGATTTTGCTGGACATGGAACTCACACTGCATCAACAGCAGCTGGTGTGATTGTTAACAATGCTAGTTATTATGGTATAGCAAAAGGATTTGCAAGAGGAGGTTCACCATCTGCTAGGGTTGCTGCCTATAAAGCATGCACAGAAAAAGGTTGCTTTGGAAGCACCTTGTTGAAGTCTATTGATGATGCTATCAAAGATGGAGTTGATATAATCTCAATCTCTATTGGACTTAGCTCACTAATGCAATCAGATTATTTGAATGATCCTATAGCTATAGGAGCATTTCATGCAGAACAAAGGGGTGTCATGGTTGTGTGTTCTGCTGGAAATGATGGTCCTGATCCTTACACAGTTGTGAATACAGCACCATGGATATTTACTGTTGCAGCTTCTAATATTGATAGGAACTTTCAGTCAACTGTTGTACTAGGAAATGGGAAAAGTTTCAAAGTAAGTTTCTTGATTTATCCTTCCATGACAAAAGATGATTTCTTCTGCATGTACTAATCAAATAAATTTTTATCTTTCCATTTTCAGGGCACTGGTATTACACTTTCAAACCTTACTCATTCAAAGATGTATCCTATTGTTTTTGGAGAGGAAGTTGTTGCAAAATCTGACACAAAATCAAATGCTAGGTACCTAACTGTGCTAATGATTGTTTTATATTAATTTATGAAGCATGAATACTAAGACAAACACTAGACATGACACTGACACTAACACGCCAACACCAGTAATAATTTGATAAAATGAATTAATTGAATGTAATCATTGTGTCAGCGCGTCGTATTGATGTCAGACACCAAGAAACACATTCGATTAGAAGTGTCAGTGCTACATAAATTATCATCTTTTTATTTAAGCCTAAAATAACTGAGTTATAAATTCAAGTCTCATGAAATTTCGTTTGTAATTCTCTTAAATGCAGGAACTGTTACCCTGGATCACTAGATAACAACAAAGTTGCAGGAAACATTGTTATTTGTGTCAACGATGATCGAAATGTTTCAAGGAAAGTGAAGAAGCTAACCTTACAAGAAGCGAGAGCCATTGGGATGATACTCATTGAAAAGGAACGAATAAATGTTCCCTTTGATGCAGGTCTATTTCCCTTCACAGAAGTTGGCAATCTTGAAGGACTTCAAATTCTTAAGTACATAAAATCTACCAAGTAAGTAAAATCATCATCTACATAAAACTACAAAGGTTTTAAATTGTGCTCATGACCGTGATTACAATTTTGTTTTAGCAACTAAAAATGTAAAAAGTTGTGGTTATTTGTGATTGTGATACAATTGCAGATACTTCTAAAACCAGAATATTTCCAATTGCAAGTTAAAACACTTGCATACTAAATGGTGATTGTTCAAAAAGTTCTATTTAAAACATTATAGTATCTTCATGTTGATTGCAAAAGTGAAAAAACTAATATACCAAATATATTGCTCAAACTATCATACCTCTGTTAAGAACTACAGGATCAAAGAGATTAAGATTAGTCTCACAAGAAAAATAAATATTGAAGTTTGATGGAGAATAAAAGATGATTAAATGGATACAATGAATTTTCTATATATAGAGTAACAACTACCATAGAGAAACTAACTACCAAACTAAAATCTAACAAACATGGTTTTAAATTGCGGTTGCTTTCGTGGTTGCGGTTATGCTGAAAACCCTTACATTGCGGAAGAATACGAATCAATGTGGCTGCGATGCTGTTGTAGAGACTTCAAAATTCACAATATTGCGGCTGCAATTGCGGTTACGTGCTGTAATTTAAAACCACACTAACATACTATTATATTCTAAAATGGAAACTCTAACTAACTAATATATTCTAATAACCTCTGTTATAGGAAACCTATTGCAACAATTCTTCCAACAGAAGTAGTTCATAGATACAGGCCAGCACCAATAGTTGCATCTTTCTCATCTAGAGGTCCTTCGAGTCTTACAGAAAATATTCTTAAGGTAATTTTCTACAATGAATAAAAAATTACAGAAGCATAATTGGAAGTATTCACTCACTATTTTCAATAATGTATTGTCAAGCCGGATATCATGGCTCCAGGCGTTTCCATTTTGGCTGCCATAATTCCTAAACAAGAAAGTGTTCCAATTGGGGAAAAACCATCCCTATTTGGAATACGATCCGGTACATCTATGGCTTGTCCACATGTGTCAGGTGCTGCAGCATTCATCAAATCAGTACATGGAAGATGGACTCCTTCAATGATCAAATCAGCATTAATGACAACAGGTTCTACACCAAAACCTTTTTTCTAATCTTTGTATATAATAACATCAATTATACAATAACATTAACGATAAGATCATGGAGGCTAAGATAATAGTAACTTTCTAGATTATTTAGAAGACGTAATTTAGTCTTTTAAATATATTAGGTTAATTATTGATACTTGTGTTATTGTGTGATTGATATGGCTATCTTATGGTCACATCATTAAAGGCAATCAATGAACAAAAACAATATTTTTTTTATGTTTCTATGTCTATATAGTTTTTTTTGGAGTAAATATCTAATTTCGTCCCTGACTTTTGCCATTGGTTTTAAGTTAATCATTTACTACTTTGCAACAAACAAGTTTTTGTACAACAACATAGATCTTCTTCTACAATTTTCTTTCCTCCATTATTTTCTTCATTCTCAATTTGAAATATTGTGATCTTCATAAAGTAACTTTTTTAGGCACCTTTTGGAGATATTTGTAGTCATAACATATGTTTTGAGGAATGAGAGCAAGGTGAGAACTGAGAATGGAATTCTGGCCATAGTTACTTGCAAGCAATTCAAGCAGAGAGTTTATGGTTGATGGATTTGGAGGCACTGCTAGTGTAATTTGTGGTTACCCTTTGGATACTCTTCGAATCAGACAACAGAGTTCCAAAACTTGTTTTACCTTATGGATTCAAATAGTTGATGAAGAAATTTATGGTTTTAGAGAAAATTAATAAAAAGGGGAGAAGATGAAGAAGAAAACAACAAAAAAACAGAGAGATAGATTATATATTTTAATTTAACCCTTGACATTGCGACGATATGACAATTAAGGTGACAACATCATCACAGTTAAATTTGTTAACAGACAGTGAGTGACGGAGGGACCAAATTAATTAACGTTTTGAAAAGTAATGGATTATTTTGAAATTTCTATAAAACCGAGGATTAGATTGATACAAGTGTACAATTTCAATGACTATATTGGATATTTACTCTTTTTTTTATTGTTCTTGCTTTTTCTAAGTTAGAAATCCTGGTTTCACGGTTTTGATAGGAAAAGATCCTATACTTCAGATTGAAAGCGTGTTTGATGTTTGACATTAACACGACACTAGCACATGTGATTACGTTCAATCACTTCTATTTTGTCAATTGTTGTTAGTGTCGATGTATCAGTGTTAATGTTATGTTTCGTGTCCATGTCTGTCTCATTGCTTCATATATTTATATATTGTTTTGTTGTTCTTTCATTATTCAGCTACAACATACAATAACATGAGGAAGCCTGTGACCAACAGCTCAAACTATTTTGCCAATCCACATGAAATGGGAGTTGGTGAAATTAATCCGCTTAAAGCTCTCAATCCTGGTTTAGTCTTTGAAACAAGTGTGGTAGACTACATTAGATTCCTTTGTTATTATGGCTATTCAATGAAAAATATAAGGTCAATTTCAAAGACAAATGTCACTTGTCCAAGGACCTCTCAAGATCTTATATCCAACATCAATTACCCATCAATCTCTATAGGAAAACTTCAAAGGAAACAAAAAACAAAAGTGATCACAAGAACAGTTACCAATATGGGATCACTTAATGCTACATATGTTGTAAAGGTGCATGCACCTCAAGGATTGACTGTGAAGGTCATCCCCGACAAACTTGTGTTTTCAAAGGGTGTTCGAAGAAGGACCTATAATGTATCATTCAATTGCAAGAAGGCTCATGGTGGATACAACTTTGGGTCACTAACATGGCTTGATGGTCAACATTATGTTCACACAGTATTTGCAGTTCAAGTTGAATAAATATGTGCATGCACACCCAATAAATTGAATAAAATGGTTTGATTGTGTTTTATTTAGTTTTTGTTTTTGCATTACTCTAAATTGTGTATCGCAATAAACTTTTGTCTATTACTTATAATTAAGATATTATGAATTTTTAATATAAATTTTTTATTTAAATATGTGCAACTTTTGACACAAATACTGATACCGTGTATATATATATATATATATATATATATATATATATATATACACACGATGAACAATACTTTTTTTTTTAAAATTTTTTTTTTTAAATAATTGAGAGATATTTTTGTAATATATATATCTCGTTAATTATGTTTAATATTTTATTAATTATTAAAATGTAAGTAATTAATCATTTATTTAATATACATTTTATTAGCTACTGAAATGCAAATTATTAACCACTTTAAAATGTTTAATAAGTGATAATTAATATACATTTTAGTAGGTAATAAAGTATTCGAAATGATTAATAATATAAATTATTATTATTATTTTTTAAAAGTTTGTTTTGCGGGAAAACAAAAACAGTATATCGTATGTAAATTGTGTGTACAAATATGTATTCCAATAACACGGTGTTTCTAATAAGATGCATTCTTGACTGGAAAAACGATATGGAGACTTATCTAAACCTTTCTTTTGATACATTTTTGTAGATCTTTATATAAGAGAGTTTTGTGGAGAAAAATTGTTGGAGGAAAGGAAGTGTTTATGTAAAAAGCCTACAAATATACTCTAACTAGAATATGACCTGCGCTTTGCGCGGGTTTAATTTTAAAATTTTTATAAAAATATATATATATATTAATTTTGTAAATTTTTATAGTTATAAAAAAAATGCAATAAAAGATATTGTAGAGTGTGTAATTAAATGAGTATTTTTATTCTTAAAAAAAGATAAAAGAACAATGTCTTGTAAAAGTTTAATCATAAAAAAATTAATCATTTTACAACCGTTTCAAGTTAGATTTGAACTTTATTTACAATATCAAATTTGTACCATTTAGCTGATTTTTGATGGTCTATAGACATAAAATATTAACCATAATTTAAAAGATAAATTATATAATTGATAATCGTAAACTCTATTTTTATTAAAGTATATAAGTTATGTAGAAATTTTTAAAATTTTAACATTTTTTCTTACACATATTAAAAAAATTTCGAAATAATGCTCATGGTAAATATATGCATTGATAACTAATAAGAGAAACAAAACACAAATTTTTTTTATTAGATTGACTAATTGTTATTTGCTTTGGTAAATATATGTGACGACACAATAATAAAAAAAATACAAAAGTTGTATATTGACTATTTTTAATGTCTAAATAAATATTTAAAAGTGTTTGAACATTTTATCAACTATATTGGTAACATTTATTAAAATATTGTGTATCAATATTTACTTATTTAATTTGGTTTACACCGGATTTCACGATTTCTACTTTTTATACACTCAACGTATTATTTTATCAAAATAGTAAGATTTCACGATTTTGTCCTTAGAAAAAATGTGTTGAGTTGTACAAAAAAAAAACAATTTACTACTTGAAAAAAGTTAAAAATATACCTAACAAAATAGTACTTTTTATACACTCAACGTATAATTTTATCAAAATAGTAAGATTTCACGATTTTGTTCTTAGAAAAAATGTGTTGGGTTGTATAAAAAAAAAATAATTTACTACTTGAAAAAAGTTAAAAATATACATAACAATATCAATATTTCAGAAAATATATAAATTTTTCTCTAAGTCCATATCAGTAATGGTATAATAAGAAAAAAATAGAAAAACAAATTGTTGGCCTAATTCTAAATTATATCTCTCTATTTGATTTAAATATTAATTTTAGTTATCTAATAAGTGACATGTGATAGATTTCATAGATATTATAAATTTCATTAAAAGATTTTTTTTTTCTTCAGTAATAATACTATATAATATTCAATTTGAAAATATTTATGGAGGAATAACCGTTATCAATACTAATGGAGGACCAATGAGTGTCAAATAATTGATATTTATTGTATTGTAATCGATAACTTATGGCATTCCACAAAATATGGGGAAAATGTATTTAGAAATTGGTAACTTTGTATGAAGACGTCCACGTCAGCTTTTTAGCTGAGGTGGCAAATGTTCGCATATGTGGAGGAAATAGTGTGAGGTGGCAGCGGAGTATGTTTTAAATATATATAATAGATATATACCAGCATTATTTTTTTTTCTTTTCTTTAAAAGGTTTTCAAAATTTATTTTAAGTAAAACCTAAAATATAGTACACATAAAGAATAGGCACCACTTATACATTTTTTTTACATAAAAACAATATTCAGTTATTCAAATTAGAAAAATATATCAATCAAGAATATCACACATACAAATTCGCTAAAATAAAAAATAATGAATTTGTGAACAAACTCATAATATCTATGTTAATAGCATAAAACGACACAATATCTACAAATTTGATAAAATTTAAGTGATAAGAATACCCCTGCATTCGGATCTGTAACGTTGATGGCATTGAAGTCATTGATTGAATCTATATGTACTAGATCAAAGTAGATATGTAAATCTGAACAAAATGAACACTACAATGAGACAAAATAAAAAATTGATTTATGTGAAAATCACTTATCTATATAAAATGATAGAAAAAAAAAACGATATAGATGGGGTGATTTCAGACCTATTAATAGTCCTAAATCACCTCTCTTCGACGATGAAGAAGATAAAGACAAAAGAGAAGTAGAGGGGAGATGACAGCTAAACGGGGCCGACTCGAGGATAATACAAAGTAACTGCAAAATAAAATTTACTTAATAAAAAGACTTCCAATTTTAATATTTTTAAAATTAAAACATCTAAATCTTTTTTAAATTTAATATTGTTTCAACAATATTAAATCAATTGAAAAAGAAATATTATATGACATCAATTATATTAATTTATTATGTCATATTAAAATTTAAAAAATTTACTTTATGTTGTTCATTAAAATTTAATTTAAACCTTTAAATGAGTTGGGTTGTGTTGGGTCAGCCCTACGGCTAAACCTAGACACCACTTATACATATTATACCACTAGTAATATTATACCACTAGTAATATTAAGTTAAAGGTTTACAAATTTAAAATTTTCATTGCATTTAAATATCTTACTGTTCCACTTGGAATAAATAATTTTTTTACAAAATAACTAACCCATAATGATCGATTGGTCAAACACTAGAAATATGGAATGAATATGAATTAATTTTTCGATGGTTAAAATTAATTATTAATGATATAATTTTGTAAAGTTAATTAAAAATAAATTGATCGTAAAATAATTTTTGTTTGAATATATAAAATAAAAGTGAATTAAACAATAAATTTCAATATAAAAATAATGGTTAAATACAAAATCTCAAAAGAGTACTTATAAACAAAAATTATATTGTTTTAATTTAGATGTGTTCGAATAGAAATATGATTTTCTAAAATTATTTTTAAATTTGATAAAGATTTTCTAAGATAGAAGTAGCTCTATTGGCATTGCGCTTGTCTGCGTAATTCTCAATGCAAATCAAATGTCATTTTTAAAGGTCAGCTAATGTTATTGCAGAGACGTAAATTCACTTTAAATTTTTTTCATAATAATAATAATAAAAAAAACAAAAATGCTATCTACACCCCTCACTTTATTACCCACACCCCTCATTTTTTTTATAAAACAAACTACCCAAAATGCCCTTACCTATTTATTGAATTTTTAACTATAATCTTATTTATTCATCTTCATCTTCATCTTCAAAACTATAACCTCTCTCAATCTTCATCTTCATCTTCATCTTCATCTTCAAAACCTTAACCTTCATCATCATCAACATCTTTACCTTCAAAACCCTAACTTTCATCTTCATCAACATCTCCATCTTCATCAGTTCAAGTACGTTTACGTGAACTCAGTTCAACTACGTTTACGTGAACTCAGTTCAAGTACGTTTACGTAAACTCAGTTCACGTACTACTTGAGATTTTTACAATTTTACAATGTACGTGAACTCAGTTCAAGTACGTTTACGTGAACTCAGTTCAAATACGTTTACGTGAACTCAGTTTAAGTACGTTTACGTGAACTCAGTTCACGTACTACTTGAGATGTTTACAATTTTACAATGTACGTGAACTCAGTTCAAGTAGGTTTACGTGAACTCAGTTCAAGTACGTTTACATGAACTCAGTTCACGTACCACCAATGAGTCTCAAACTCCATTAATTACGCAATCTTAAATCACGTACGTTTACGTGAACTTAATTCACGTACTACTTGGGATTTTTACAATGTTACAATGAACGTGAATTCAGTTCACGTAATGTTACAACGTACGTGAATTGAGTTAACGTAAAATCCCCAGATTTTGAAAAAATTTATGAACTCAAAAACAGAACAATAAACATACCTTCCTGGATAACTTTAACCACAATGTGAAGAGGGAACTGATAGGATGTAAGTTATGAGTAAGTGATATAAGTTTTGATTGATCATAAGTTATGATGAGTGAGTTATGGTGATTTTGTGATAGGTGAGTATTGAGTGGTTAAAAATGGTGATGAAGGGATAAATGGAGTTAAAAAAAATATTATAAATATTCAAAGGCATTTTAGGTATTTTGTTTTTTATAAAAAAATAAGGGGTGTGGGTAAAGTGAGGGGTGTAGGTAGCAAATTTATAAAAAAAATAAATAAAAGAGAGTTGGTAGAAAGAGAAAGTGTCTTAAAATAGATGATGAGGCTAAGACACCTTTGCATTGAATTCAATCAATCTTGTTTCTACGTTGACTTTGAGGAGCAGTAAGGAAACTGATCTCTATCTAGTCTAATAACAATGGGTGAGCAATCTACTTTCACCTACGATGTGTATGTGAGCTTCAGAGGTGAAGATACACGATTCGGTTTTACTTCACATCTCTTCGCCTGCTCTCAATCAAAGAGGGATCCATACCTTCACTGATGACGAGGCACTCGTTAAAGGAGAGGATGTATCTCAATCACTTTTTAAGGCAATCAAAGAGTCTAGGATCTTCATCATTATATTCTCCCACAACTATGCCTCTTCTAAGTGGTGTTTGGAAGAACTCACCACGATCCTAGATTACTATGAAGAGGGGAAGAAGAAAAATGGTGCAGTGGTTTTACCAATTTTCTATGACGTTGATCCTTCTGATGTGCGTAACGGGAGAGGAAGTTATGGAGAGGCACTGTATAAGCATGAAAAGATGTCCAAGGATGAGAAGGTCAACAAATGGAGGTTATCTCTACGCAAGGCGGCTAACCTTACCGGCTTCCATTTCCAGTATGACTTCTTCCCTCCCTTAACTTATTTCATTTTGTGTTTTTCATTTTCATTTTTTAGGATAGATGTTACGGAAAAATGCACCTATAATTTTATCCTGATTTGATTTTTAAGTTATATTCTCTTTGCTACTTTCGACAACAACTAATTTAATTAAAAGCTTCTAATAATTGGAAACTCTACTAAATATTGTAACAATATATCTCTCATACTAATTTTTCAGATAACATTTATCAAATCTTATAACTAGTCTATATTTTTTTTATTTTCTCCACAACAATTTAAATACATGTTTAGCCTTGGAAACAAAGTACTAAAGATCTATTCACATCATCAATGTTTTTAACTTCTTTCACATGCAAAGTAGTTTGGATAATCAACTAAATGCAATGTTTCGATTAGATCTTAACATTTTATGACAGTAATTCGAAATTTTTTTTCAAAGTTAAAGA
Organism: Cicer yamashitae; assembly: GCA_037974755.1. NCBI lineage: Eukaryota > Viridiplantae > Streptophyta > Magnoliopsida > Fabales > Fabaceae > Cicer > Cicer yamashitae. Next base: position 41,586,933 of record JBBPBQ010000002.1, read on the forward strand.
ACTGCATGCGTAATTTAATATATCTTAAAGAGGACTTCTACAATATATTTACAAATTGATATGTTTTGATACTATCAAATTAATTGATCAATCGTTGAATGACATGACTCTAATGAATCAGTGTGACTAGATTATAGATTTAACACCACCAAAATTTTTAAGTTTTGCACTTTGAGTCTCTTTTGATTTGTTATGATTTTTAATTATGAAAATAATTTATATAAATGTTGGGAATTAAAATCAATAGACAAATGTACAAGTACCATTGATTTAGTCAATTTTTAATATGCAATATATAAATACTGACGTGGATGGGTTAATAAAAAACTAACTCAATTATTGGATAAAATTTTGATAGTATCATTACACTCTTTTTTATTATAGTATTGTAGAAGTTGTCTATCTTAAAGGCTAATAGTGCAAACGAATTTAACTTAAAAAGACCGACTCGGGAAAAAATAAATATAAAAAACCTAAGCAAAAATTGAGTTAAACTTAGGATTAAAAGTGTATTTTTGCCTAAATGATAAGATTATGTGAAAACATTTTATGTTTTTATTTTCTTAAATATGTAATCATTTTAACTTGATCAAATACTATTAAAATTAATCATTATTATGAAGGGAAGATTGTATTTATGGAAATAATGAAAATAAGTTTTGGCGTATATGTACTTTTAAAATGGTGAAGTAGTAGTACTGGGTACTTATCTCTGGTACTGGTACTCATACCGTTGTTTTTGTTAGATACCAAGCTGTTGCTCGCACAACAAGAAAGCAGAAAAACACACTAATGAATGAATGGCAAGACTTGTATATTGCATGGATTGACAATCCTATTTATACATGAGCTATTCTTACACATTCTAATTGCAACCTAACTAACCAACTAATTGATTGGTTAGTTAGTTGGTTACTTCATTCAATTATTACATTACTTAAATTACAAGTCATCCAATACTTTCCCTTAATTCAAGTATCTAAGTGAAATTACATATAACATTTGTCTTAGCTCTTCAAATCTGTTTTTCCTCAATGCCTTGGTCATTATATCAGCAACTTGCACTTCAATTTGAAAATGTATGAGCTTAAACTTGTTCCTTCCAACTTTATCTCTTAAGAAATGAAACATTGTCACTATGTGCTTGCTCCTTCCATGAGATATAGGATTCTTTGTTAGATTTAAGGCTGAGATGTTGTCAATCAGCAATGGCACTGACCTGCATACATCAATCTTTAGTTCCTCCATCAAAGCCTCGAGCCACAAAGCTTGACAAGCTGCATAGCTGCCAGCAATGTATTCTGCTTCACATGATGATAAGGCTATGACTTGCTGCTTCTTTGAGCTCCATGCTATTGAGGATTACATGAATTTGAATACATAGACTGATGTGCTTCTTCTATCACACTTATCTCCACACCAATCATAATCTGAATAGCCAATTAGACGCTCGTCTTCTTGCTTCAATTCGTTTGCAAATAGAATTCCATGTTCCAATGTGCCTTGAATGTATCTCATGATTCTCTTAGCTGTAGTCCAGTGAATGTGTTTGGGATTCTCTATGAATATGCTAATGACACCAACACTATAGCATATATCAGGTCTTGTGTTACACAAGTACCTTAGAGATCCAACAATCTATTTGAACTGAGTGGTATTAACCAACTCCTCTTCCATTTCTTTTCCTAGCTCTGCATTGACTTCAATTGGAGTAACAACAGAGTTGCAGTCAACCATATTGTATCTCCTCAAGATCTCTCCAGCATATTTCCTTTGGTGCATCACCAACCCTTTTTTTGTTTTAGTAAATTCCATTCCTAGAAAATAGGTCAACTTTCCCAAGTCTGACAACTCAAATTAATTCTTCATAATCTCCTTGAATTCTTCAATTTCTTTCTTGTTGCTGCCAGTTACCAACATATAGGCAAAACATGAGCATTGCAGACCTTCTATCTTGTGTGTAATGCTTCACATAAACCCCATATTCTATTATGCACTTGATGAAACCAATGCTGCTTAGGAATGAGTCAATTCTTTTGTTCCAAGATCTTGGGGCTTGCTTCAAGCCATAAAGAACCTTTCTCAATCTGAGCACCTTATTCTCCTTTTCGCTAATCACAAATCCTGGTGGTTGAGAAACATACACTTCTTCTTCAAGCAATCCATTCAAGAATGCAAATTTGACATCAAGCTGACACATCAGCCAACCTCTAGCACTAGCCAGTGCTATTACTAGTCTGATTGTCTCAATTCTGGCCACTGGAGCAAACACTTCAGAATAGTCTATCCCTGCCCTTTGTAGGAATCCTTTGGCAACCAATCTAGCTTTGTATTTAACAATTGCCCCATCTAGATTTAACTTGAGTTTGTAGACCCATTTGACTCATATCTGCTTCTGTTTTGGAGGCAAGTCAGTTAGGTACTAGGTCTGATTCTTCTCAATTGCCTTGATCTCTTCTATCATTACTTCCTTCCAGGGTCCTTTCTTCATAGTTTCTTCACTATTTAGTGGTTCTGTATTTGCAAATAGAGCAAAGTGCATTAGGTCTCCAATGTTATCAATTTCATTGTCATTGTATACATCAAACTCATTTAGATGTGCTGGTGGCTGCCTTGTTCTCTAAGATCTTCTTGAATCTACCCTTTCTTCAACTATGTCTTGACTGACTTGATGATCATGTAGCATTGGTGCAGGGACTTGTGTATGCTAGCTGGTGTTGTTGGTTTTCTGTTTCCAGTCCCAATTTTCCTGCTCAACTATCTTCACATCTCTACTAACTACAATCTTCCCTTTAGTGGGATCATAAATTTGTATGCACCAGTTGGATCATATGCAACTAAGATCATGGCCTCACTCTTGTCCTGCAGTTTCCTTATTTTCTGGTCTGACACATGCTTGAAACATAGAGCACCAAATGTTCTCAAATGTCCTACATTTGGTTTCTTACCACTCCAAATCTCCTCTAGCACTTTCTCAGGCAGCCTTTTTGTTGGACATTTATTTAAGATATAGACAACAATTGATGCAGCCTCACCTCAAAACTTGTTTGGTAATTCCTTTCCCTTCAACATACTTCTAGTCATGTCTAGGATGGTTCTGTTTCTTCTTTCAGCCAGTCCATGAGGTGTGTAGGGGGCAACCACTTCATGTTCAATCTCATTTTTTACACAAAATTCCTCAAACTCATGTGATGTATACTCACCACCTCCATCTGTCCTTATGATCCGCTGTCGCACACGGTTCAAATACAATTTAAAATAAGTGCAGAAAAGGGTAATAACCCGAGTCGTTTCGCAAGGACTCCTGATGTAACGATATTAACCGAGTTGAAATTCGAATTTGGGGGGTTTTGATAATGATTTATCGAAATTAGAAATAGTTTGGACAGATGAGCAAAACGATTAATCCACTCATTCGAGCTTCGGACCTATCACAGATTCTATAATTTCTAATTTATGATTCTATTATTATTTGACTATAGAATTGATCAAACAAGCGTACAATCAACCCTATGTGAATTCGGTTTCATTGACTGGATTAAGCATCACAATCATCAAAATATTACAATTAACGAAAAAGCGTCGCAGAATTATAATTTAATTAGAGACTGAAACCAAATTCTGTCAAATAAATTTAATCGATCCTATTGAGATTCAATTTAAGCAATCGAAATATCAATATAATCAAATAACGAAATTGGAATCATAAATCAGAATCGACGATGTAACCTGAATCTCCAGGTGTGATGACACTCTGAACTCGTGGATTAACCTGATGAAATTAGCTTTCCATGGGATTGCAAATAAAAATACGTGTATATTGTTATTCTGTTCGAAAATAATACCATACCAGAAAGGAAAGAAATCCCAAAATATATAGTACTCGGGCTTTTGGGTTTTAAAACAAGTAGCCCGCTATTTAAATTATTCAAAGGTCCAGATTACGAAATCTGTAATTTAGGCTCAGTAGAATTCGGAATTCAGACTTTTTTCAACACAAAAGTTGTAGCTCTGATTCTTAGCTTTCCAACGACTGCTCGCATGCCTCAATCGGATATCCAGAGCTCAAGTTATGGCCTACAAAGCGAGCAGGGGTTAAAATGCAAATAATAAAATTGTAATTCAGTTTCAACCCAAAATTTAGAAACAAACTAAAAAATTAATCTTAGCTATAAAGTGATTTTAAAAATACCAAAATAAAAGGATAGACACATGTGCCCAAGTGCTATGATCACCTTAGCACTGTGACAGTTTTTCCACATTGTTTTTCAACTTTTACTTTGAAATTCTTGAACATTTCAAGTGCTTCATCTTTAGTCTTTATCAAGTAAATCGACAACATTCTACTAAATTCATCAACAAATGTTATGAAATACTTATTACCTCTCAGTGATGGCACCTTAAATTGTCCACATATGTCACTGAACCATTTCAAGACAATCCTTTGCCCTTACTTGCACTTGTGATTTGAAAGAGTTTCTTGATTGTTTTCCTGCCATACACACATCACACACCTTCTCAGGAACATCAATCATAGGAATGCCATTCACCATCTTCTTTGTTACTAGTTGCTGCAAGCTTCTAAAATTCAGATGGCCAAACCTTAAGTGCCATAGCCAATTCTCATCAATTGAGCTCACTGCCTTCAAACATTTTGGATGTCTGCACCCTACATGTTTATGACAAAGGTTCTGTTCTTTGAGAGAGAAACCTTCAGTATCAACTTCTTTTGTCCATCATACATCTCTAGTGCGTCATCCTTCATTATCACTTGAAATCCTTTTTGAATCAGCTGGCCTATATTGAACATATTGCTTTTCATCCCTGACACATACAACACATCCTCAATCACCACTGTCTTTCCATTCCTTCTTCTAATCCCCATGTTTCCAGTCCCTTCAGCCTCCAAGGTTCTGTCATCAACAAACCTGATCTTGCTTCTTCTTGATGTATCAATATCCACCAGCCATTCTTTTGTGACTGGTCATGTGATTGGCACACCTAGTATCAAGAAACCAGAATTAGGATTGAGAAGGTTTTTCATTTGTGGTAGCCATCAACAAAACTGTGTCTGAATCTGAATCATACTCTTGTGCAGCACATGCCTCATCCTCATCCTTCTTCTTCTGTTTTCCTTTTCCAACCTAGCATGCATCAGCAAAATGCCCAAACTTCTCACAATTGTAGCATTGTACTTTCTTCTTGTCAAAGTTCTTTGATTTTCCTTTGAATTTACCAATTGCACTCCCTCCATTTGTTGAAGACTAAGACCTATCATATGCTTATTGAAATATCTTTGGATTCTTCAATAGAACACACAATGTAATCAAACCTGAGATGCAAGGATCTTAAAATCTTCTCACTCAGTTTCTGTTCAGATAATCTCTCACCACAGCCAGTCATTTGATTTGTAATGCTCCTTAATCTTGAAATTAAATCTAATACCTTCTTTTTCTCCTCCATCTGCAGCGAATTGCCTTTGAAGGGTTTGCAACTTCACTTTCTTAACCTTTGCTCCTCCTAAATAGCACTTATCAAGAATGTCCTAGGCTTCTTTTTCACTTCTTGCATAAGATATCTTGTCAAAGTTGGCTGTATCAAGACATTGATGAAGGATGAATGTAGCTTTGCAATCTTTCTTCTTGTTTTCTTTAAAAATTGATCTTTGTGCTTCTATTGGATTGGCTCCCAGATCATCAAACCCTTTTTCTATGATTTCCAAGTCTTCTTGAAATCCCAACAAGGCACGAATTTGTATTCTCCATCTATCCCAATCTTTTCCATCAAAGTGTGGCATGTGAGTTGAAAAATTTCCATTTTTTGCACTTGAACTCATCCTCACTTCAATCGTGTTTTAATCCTCACACTTCACTCGTGTTTTCACTCTAATTTTGGATCTAAAAACGGTGGCTCTAGATACTAAATGTTAGCTACCAAGTTGTTGCTTGCACAACAAGAAAGCTGAAAAACACACTAATGAATGAATGGCAAGACTTGTATATTGCATGGACTGACAATCCTATTTATACATGAGCTATTCTTAAACATTCTAACTGCAATCTAACTAACTAACTAACTGATTGGGTAGTTAGTTGGTTTCTACATTCAATTATTACAGTACTTGAATTACAAGTCATCCAATAGTTTCTGAATTTATTTATTGTTGTAACTAAACACAATCTTTTACTTTTAAATTTTTATTGTGATTTTGTATTATGAATTGAAAAATTTAACTCTTAGTTAAATTATATAAAATAATTATGTTTTTATTGATGTACTGGTATCTTGATTTTTTTTATAAATACTATATCATGTACCAATACTGTATGTATGATAGGGTTTTTGACATTTTCATTGTTTCTGAAAAGATAAGCAATTGTTCACTTCAAGAAAGTCTCTAACCTCCTTATTAACGAATAAAAATTAGAGTAGTTTAATTTGCATGAAAGCACATCACAACCATTCATGACCATTACTTTAAGTGTGGTTACACTATACAAGTCAAACATTTGTGAACTTCGAACGATTAGTGTATATAAATTAAATCCTAAAATTTAACACATTTTCGAAAAGAAATGCTTTTTTAATAAGAAGTGAAAATGGAAGTGTTTTGTGTATCTTGTGATTGAGTTTTGATTTTAAGGAATGTGTAATTGTGATTTGATGCAAAAAAAGAAGTGAAAATGAAAGTTTAAGCATGTATGCATCTGATTATAATTTCACACAAACTTCTCTGATTCGGCAGGAGGAGGGAAGGATACGAATCTAAATTTATTGAGAGAATTGTTAAGGATGTCTATAGCATGATTTGTCGTGTTTTTTCTTTACATGTTGTTGATTACCCAGTTGGATTGGAGTCCAGAGTGGATAAAGTAAACAAACTTCTTGATCTTGAATCTGATGATGTAGTCCAGATGGTAGGCATCCACGGTATCGGTGGAATTGGTAAAACTACAATTGCTCGAGCTATATATAATTCAATCAATCACCAGTTTGAAGGTTTATGTTTTCTTGATGATGTTAGAGAGAACACAATTAAATTTGGCCTAGAGCATGTCCAAAAGACTGTGCTGTCTAAGATATGTGGAAATGGGAATTTTAACATTCAAAACGCAACAGAAGGAATTTCCATGATAAGGAAGAGGCTCTGCCAAAAAAAGGTTCTATTGGTTCTTGATGATGTTGACAAAATGGCGCAACTTGAGGCTATTGCAGGAGATTCTAATTGGTTTGGTCCTGGCAGTAGAATCATCATTACAACTCGGGACAAGCAATTGCTAGAAATTCATCGGGTTGTAATAACATATGGGGTAGAGGAATTAAGTGAAAATGAAGCTCTTGATTTGCTTAGTTGGAATGCTTTCAAGACTGACAAAGTAGTTGATCCAAGTTATGCACATGTTTTAAAACGTGCATTGACATATGCTTCTAGGCTTCCACTGGCTTTGCAAGTAGTAGGCTCCAATTTGTTGGGAAAAAGTATAAACGATTGGAGTGATGCATTGGATCAGTATGAAAATATTCCTGATAAAAATATCCTAAAGGTACTCCAATTGAGCTTTGATTCCTTGGATAAAGAAGAGCAGAATATTTTTTGTGATATTGCTTGCTTCTTCAATGGCCATAAATTGGCAGACGTAGAAGACATACTCGGGGCTCATTATGCTTTTCCTGTGAAAAATAGTATAGGAGTGTTGACTGAAAAATCTCTCGTAAATATTGATGATGGTCTTGTGACATTACATGACTTGATACAAGACATGGGTAGAGAAATTGTCCGACAGGAATCACCATATGAGCCTGGAAAACGCAGTAGGTTATGGTTCTACAAAGATGTAATTCAAGTTTTAGAAGAAAAATCGGTGAGTTATTGATTGATATAAAGTGGTTTGATTTTTAACCTTTATTTATTATTAATGGTTACATGTGCAAGAAAATATGATATGTAATCCCTGTTTCTAATCTTGTGACAATACCAATATACAATTGTTCGCTTTATAATATGTGAGTTTGTAAGTGTGCATGTTGAGTTCCAAGCATATATACCTCTATTGTGATTAACATTGTATTTTTATTTTAAAAGGGTTCTAGTACAATTGAAAGCTTATTATTGGATTTCCCCAAAGATGAAGTAAACTCAAATGGTGAAGAAGTAAATTGGGATGGAGAGGCCTTAAAGAGAATGCCAAATCTCAGAACACTTGTTATTAGAAATTGTCGCTTTAACAAAAGCCCCACACATCTTCCCAATAGTTTAAGAGTGCTGGAATGGATGGGGTATCCTTCACCATCATTACCAAACGATTTTCATCCAAGGAAACTTGCCATACTCAAATTACCTGAAAGTTGCCTAAAGATAAGTGAACCAATTCAGGTAAGTGGTATTTGTGTGTGTGCCCTATCCTTGTATACTAATAAAAGCAATCTAAATTCTTATGATTTTTCATTTGCCTTCTTGTTGATTTTTCTTTCATTTTTTTCATTGTAGGGTTTCAAAAGTCTGACTGATCTGGATTTCAGCCACTGTAAATCAATAACTCATATATCTGATGTATCTGGCCTCCCTAATTTAGAAAAAATATCTTTTAAACATTGTGAAAATTTAACTCAAATTCACGAGTCAGTTGGACTTTTAGAAAAACTTAGAATATTGGATGTTGTTCATTGCAAGAATCTCAGGGCTTTTCCACCCATCCGATTGATCTCTCTTGAACAACTTAATCTTTCACATTGTTCAAATCTTGAGAGATTCCCTGAAATATTGGGAAAGATGGAAAATATTACAGAGCTTCATATAACTGGAAGTCGTATAAAAGAATTGCCATATTCAATTCAAAACCTTACTCGGCTTCGAATATTGGAACTTCAATTGGGTGGAATTGTTCAATTGCCATGCAGCATTGTCATGTTACCAGAACTTAGTTTTATGTGGGTTTCGAGATGCCAAGGGTTGTGGTTATCCAAAGAGGACAAATTTGAAGAATTGGAATCCAAGTCATCAAAGACAGAGCGTCTTATTTTGTCATATTGCAATATAGCAGATGACTTACTTCCAATAGGTCTTACTTGGTTTGCCAATGTGAAAGATTTGGACCTATCAGGGAATAATTTTGAAATTCTTCATGAATGCATCAAAGAGTGTTCCTCTTTGAGGAACCTTAAGCTGGACTATTGCAGGCGTTTACAAAAAATTACAGGGATACCATGGAAATTAGAAACATTTTCTGCAAAAGAATGCACTTCCTTGAAATACTTGGACTTCACAGGAGAATTTCACTCTTTGATAAGAGAGCTTGTTTTGGATGATTGTTCGTTATTACAAGAAATTAAAGGGGTTCTGCCAAACTTGGATAACTTCTCTGCAAAAAACTGCACATCATTGACTAACCAATCTACAAGCATTTTAATGAGTCAGGTTACTCTTTGATTCCTAATTAATATATTTAAATATTTATGGTGACTCCTAATTTTTTGATGGTGTTTGAGTGAGTTGATTATTATGGTATTTTTTGTGCAAATTAGTTGATGATGTAGAGCGGTATCAGGAAGATTTATGATTTGATGGAGTGGTTTGGTATACTTGCAAATACTTACATTACTTTGTAGTGCATGATGCCCATGTATTGACTTTTATCACTACTACAACAATTGCTTATAAGTTTATAGACATTAACTTATTTTCCATTTCAAGATTGAAGTCTTCACTTTTAATTCATGCTGATGTCTCTAAACTTTATTAATTGACTTTTAACAGTTTGTGAACTTTTTGACTGACAGAAAACGGTAGAAGCTGGAAACAAGACATTTTTTTTGCCAGGAACAAAGATTCCAGATTGGTTTACACACCGTATGATTGGCGAATCGATATCATTCAGGTTTCGTAAGAATTTCCCAGTAATTTATCTTTGTCTTGTTCTTGAACATGTGGGTGAGCAAGCTATCACTGTGATGTTTAGCCCTAGAGTGTTCATCAATGGCATTAAGCAGTCCCTTGGCAATCAGAAAGTCTATGAGTTCAGGATAGAAACAGATCACATTCTTTTGTTTGATATACAACTGCAAAAATTTGAAGATAACAGAGATGAATTCCCTTCAAACAATAATTGGAATAATGTGGTGGTTTCACATGTTGATCATATTAACAACAATGGGGTCCCAATTAAAGTGGTTGCTAAATATAGTGGAATTCATATATCTCAACAAAGAAGTGGTATTGCGGATATTCGATTTACCAATCCTCCGTAGTCATTGCTAAGTGTGAATTTGAATTCAAATTCAATGGAGGCACACCAAAGATTACAGGTAAAAATATGTCTTCCCCATTCTCTTCTCTTTTACTCCATTCCTATCTCACTCAACTAGTTTTTTTAACCCTTCTTCTGTTTTGTTTATTTATTTTTTCAGACCGCAGCAGAGAGACCCTTGAAAGACCAAACAAAGATATTATCTTTACCCATTTTGTCATCGGCCAAACTTCAACATCAAATCGCTAATGTGGAAAAAGGTACGAGCACTAAACCAAATGTTCCAACTAAGTGGTCTTCGGAGGATGTCATAGGAGAAACTTCAGAGAGACTTCACAGAGGAGGAAGTTCATCCTACTACTATTCCAAATGACCCTTTTGTCATTCAAAGTTGTCGTGAGAGTGATGATATTGAACTAGAAGCAGTATCCTCTTGTGAAATTGAATCTGAAGAATCTTCCTCAGAGACTGAAGGTTCTGACTCAGATGATCCCTTTGACTGTGTCGATATAAGACTCGGTATTAGTGCCAAGGAAACTATATTTTCTCGATCAGGTTCTGATGATGCTTCATTTGGATCAGTTAGAGAGGCTATTAATGCCTTGGAGTTGTTAATTGTTAAAGAGTTATCTGAAGTCTCTTGTGATCCTGACACACAGTCTAGATTTCATCAACTGTTAGATGTACTGAGTACTAGCAGCCACTTGAAGGTGAGTGTAGAGGCGATGGAAGCTATTGTGGAGTTCAAGAGAAATGCCTTTTTATCATTCCAAGAATTCCAATCCACTGTTGAGTCTGTCAACAAACTGAAAGATTTTGAGAAGCATCTGGCCAAAATTAAAGAGGAGACTGTTGCAGGCAAGAGTCGAAGAAAGGATCTCAAAAACTCAATAAAAAAGTTTCTTTAGACATCAAGGCCGAAAATAGTAGGAAAAAGGTGTTAGAGGAAGAAATTGGTACTTTGAGAATACAGCTAGCTACCAAAGAAAGGGACTTCAAACAATATGCGTTGAATCTTAAGAATCAGGAGGAAACACTCTCAACCTATTCAACAAGTTATGCTTCTCTCAATGAGCAAGCTCAAGCACTATTTAAAAAAGCTGATAATCTACTTTCTAAGAGCAGTGGGGTAAAACATGAGGGTGAAGCCGCCAAAGTGAAGCAGAGTAAGCTCAAGGAGACATGGTCTATTGACCTAACCAACCAATTCAACAAGATTAAAAATAACATTATTGACCTATTATGAGTGTGATGGCTCCATCACTACAACACCCACATTACTCTACACTTTCATCTTTCTTCTCCCATTCAAAATCAACCCCTATGCCACCATTCCCTCCCTTGTTCTTTCTCATCTCATCCAAACCCTTTAATCTACTCTTTCACTTTTCACTCTCTCAAGTCTCAATAAAACACCCACCAACATCCCTTCTCCATTTCTTCATCTTTGCTCAAATCCATGATAGAAATATGATTCTAATTCATTTTTGGTTTGGAGAAGATGTGGGCTTAGGGTTTTATTTTTGGTCATCTTTTAGGAAGGTGAGCATTCCTCTCTTTAATCTATAAAAACTTATATTCAAAAAACACATGTATGTATATCTTCTCTTGCATTATCATGTGAACTGAATGGAATTTGATTGAGTGCTATTGTTTAGCTTGTTGACGATTTATTGAAGTGGTGTGGTTGGATGATGTTGGGTGTGAATTTAGTTTAGATATATTATGTGGGATGTAAAATTTTGGATGTAATGACATATTGGAGTGTTTGATATGTCAATATAAGAAAATGGAAATGTTAGAAATTTTGCTCCATATATATGTAAAATACATGTTTTTAATGATACAAAAGACCAACGGTGATAATGATCAAAGCAACAAGCTCAAAAGGAAGAAGTCCACAAAAATTTTATTGATAACTTAATAATCTTCTCATCTTAGATGTTTAAATGTAAAGGTAAATGATACAACCCATAGCTTGAATACAATGAGAACCTCACATCTTTGCATATGTATAAAAAGTATTTTCAAAAGTCAAAATTACATTTACAAAGTGTTAAAATTAATATTTTTGACAAAATACAAAGGTGTATTCGAATACAATATAAGTGTATTCGAATACAGATGAAAATTGCTAAGTCAATAGCAAAAGCCTCTCATCTGTATTCGACTACAACCTGATGTAGTCGAATACAACCAGCAAGACAGTGGCAAAATTGATACAAGTGTATTCGACTACACCATCTTGTATTCGAATACACATTGAAAAGTTTTGAATTTTCTGAACGTTACAAAGAGGTGTATTCGGATACATACATCATGTATTCGAATACAACTGGAAGCAATGCAATTTTTCAGTTCTGAAATGGTTCTAAATCATTGCAATTGTTCCTCAAACCTCTTGGATCAATAGCCACGAATATGAAGAGATGTTTATGGACTATAAATACACCATAACTTCATATTCAACAACATCAATCCTACTGCACAACTTTAAAGACTTTAAACAACTTTTCTGAATTTTTCTCAAAGTCATTTTTCATAAATTCAAGTACTAGCATATCATTTTCATATCTTTAACTAAGGTTCTCAAAGTACTTGAAACAATCTTGGATTGTTATCATTCTACCTCTTTCTTATTCATATACTCTTATCAAATCACAGTGTTTGTAAAAAGAAAGTAGTACTTTCTTTAAATAGTTTTATCTATGATAGTAGTGTGCTATCCTAGAAGATTTGTTAGAAGTTTGTAGCAAAGGTCCTAGGGTGGGACTTGTACATTTTCTGACAATAGTGGAGAAATCTCTTGTGGTGTGCAAGAGGACTGGATGTACCCTTGGTCATAAGGAGAACCAGGATAATTCTGCTGTGTTCATTTCTTTACTGCCATTTACTTTCATCACTTACTATCCTTAAACGCAAAAATCGATCACTTAATCGCTGAAAACAAGGAAAACTCCTAAACACCTAATTCACCCCCTCTTAGGTGCACATCTGTACTTACAATATGCATCAGAGTAGGTTCAAGGTAACTTACTCCTCGATCAATACTCATGGCTTCCGCACAACCTGTTTTCAGAGATGGTGGCAATAGTAACAAACCACCATGTTTTGTTGGAGAGCACTATGATTTTTGGAAGATACGTATGCAAGCGTATCTTGAAGCACAAGGAGACGACATATGGGATGCAGTTGAAAATGGTCCTTACTTTCCAACAACAGTCATCAACAACAAAGAAGAAATTAAGATAAAGAATTCTTGGACCGATGATGATAAAAGAAAAGTTTTGTTCGATAAAAAGGCTAAAAACATGCTACAATCAGCACTAGGAATGGATGAATTTTTCCGCGTATCTCACTGTAAAACAGCCAAAGAAATATGGGACACATTGGAAGTAACCCATGAAGGCACCGTTGAGGTAAAAAGATCTAAACTTAATACACTTTCTCAAGAATATGAGTTATTCCGTATGCAGCCCGGAGAGTCTATCTTAGACTTGCAGAAAAGATTTTCCCACTTAACAAATCACTTGACGGCTTTTGGAAAGATTTTCACCAACGATGAACTAAATCTGAAAGTATTAAGATCACTAACAAGGGCTTGGCAACCAATGGTGACAGCAATATTAGAAAAGAAAAGCTTATCCAAGATGTCACTTTCTGCATTATTTGGAAAACTTCAAGAACACGAAATTGAACTTGGAAGGTTGGAGCAAAATGAAAGTCAAGAGAAGAAGAACAAAAACATTGCTCTAAAGACCGAATCAAAGGAACAAGTCAGAGACGAAATTTCTGATGAAGACGAAAATATTACTTTCCTCGTTAAGAAATTCGGTAAATTTCTTAAAAATGACAGAAATTTCAAAAAGAAGAATTTCAGAAAGAAAGATAGCTCTACTTCAAACCAAAACTTCACTTGTTTTGAATGCTGGAAACAAGGACATATCAAAGCAGACTGTCCAAACCTTATCAAGAAAAATGTCGGTAAAAGGAAAGACTTCAAGAAGGCATACATAGCTTGGGAAGATAACGAAGTAAGTTCATCTTCAGAAACAGAAAGTGAAGAATGCGCTAATGTTGCACTAATGGCATCGCATCAATCAGATGACGACGAAGAGGTTAGTAACATAAACTCTCTTCATCATAATAAAACTAATAGTGAATTAATTATAGAATACAATGATGCTCAAAACGCCATTAAGGAACTTCTTATTGAATGTAAAAACCTGTTCAAACTAGTGTCAACACAAAAGAGACAAATCTCAAGTCTTCAAGAAAAAGTTGACATTATGGAAAAGGATTCTGAAAAACCAAAACAGAATTTTACATGCATTAAATGTGATTCCCTTTCATTCAAGATTGTTCAATTAAATAGAGTAATTGAACGATATGAAAAAGGACAAATGGGATTGGAAAATGTTCTGAACATGCAAAGATACTCAAATGATAAAAGTGGGCTTGGATTCTCGAAATTTGACAAACCAAGCTTGAATAAGACCATTTTTGTCAAAGCGAGTAATCAATCCAATCAAGGAAAAATTACAATTTTACAAAAAGGTCATTCTTATAAGGAGAAAATTACTCAAAATAAATCTCATACATATGCTATTAAAAATAAATTTACTCCTACTTGTTCCTATTGTGGTCTTCATGGTCACACATCTAATGCCTATCATGTGAGAAACATTAGTGTTCCAAAAGGGTATTACGTGTGGGTAAAGAAAGGTACTAACCATCAAGGACCCAAAACACATTAGGTACCTAATAAAACTTGATTTCAATTTTGTAGGTATGCACGCAAAGTACCTCAAATATGTGGTACTTAGATAGTGGGTGCTCCAAACATATGACGAGTGATATAACAAAATTTTCAGCCTTGACTCTTGAATCAAAGGGATATGTAGTCTATGGAGATAATAACAAAGGAAAAATCTTAGGCATTGGAAAAGTCGGAACAGCCCCTTCCCCCTAAATTGAAGATGTCTTATATTTTGAAGGTCTAAAGCACAATCTCATAAGCATTAGCCAGCTATGTGACAAAGGATACAAGATAGCCTTCAACAAAGATGAGTGCATCATTCAAAATGCAGCAACAAATGAAATTCAATTTATCGGTAAGCGTTTCAAAAACATTTTTATACTTAATCTTGACGATTTATCCTTAAAAATGAAATGTCTTTTAGTAAGCGACAACAATGATGCATGGCTATGGCATAAAAGAATTGCACATATCCACATGGATCATTTAAACAAACTGGTCAAACATGATCTTGTTGTTGGATTAGCAAAAATGAAATTTGTAAAGGATAAATTATGTGACGCTTGTCAAAAAGGTAAACAAACAAAAACTTCTTTCAAACCTATAAATGTTATATCAACTACAAGACCACTTCAATTAATACATATAGATTTGTTTGGTCCATCAAGAACCAAAAGTCTTGGTGGAAATTCATATGGACTAGTGATTGTTGATGATTACTCAAGGTTCACATGGACCTTATTTTTGGCAAGTAAAAACGAAGCTTTTAAAGCATTTAAAAACTATGCCAAGCTAGTCCAAAATGAACAATCATCCAAAATTGTATCAATTAGAAGTGATCATGGAGGTGAATTTCAAAATACCTCTTTTGAAGAATTTTGTGAAGAAAATGGAATTTTCCACAATTTTTCTGCACCTAGACCACCTCAACAAAATGGGGTTATTGAGAGAAATAACAGATCCTTGGTAGAACTCGCAAGGACTATGCTAAGAGATTCAAGCCTACCCAAGTACTTTTGGGCAGATGCCGTAAACACAGCATGCTATGTTTCAAATAGAGTAAACATTCGGCCGATTCTTACGAAAACTCCTTATGAACTCTACAAAGGAAGAAAGCCCAATATCTCTCACTTCCACATCTTTGGATGCAAGTGTTTTGTGCTAAACAATGGTAAAGACAACCTTGGAAAATTCGATGAAAAAGCAGATGAAGGTATTTTTATTGGCTACGCATTATCTAGTAAAGCATTTAGAATTTTCAATAAAAGAACTTTAATCGTTGAAGAATCAATGCACGTTACTTTTGATGAAACTAACTCCTTGAAAGAGGACAAAGTTATTTCTTATGATGATGATGACATTGAAAGTAGTGATACAAGTAAAGAACATCAAATTGATCAACCAAGTCAAGAAAGTGAAGTCAACATTGAAAAGGAAAATGATAATCTTCCTAAGGAATGGAGGACCCATAGAGATCACCCAATTTGATAACATCATTGGTGATATCAACAAAGGAGTTACAACAAGACTTAAACTACAAGATGCTTGCTTGAACATGGCATTCGTTTCTCAAATCAAACCCTCCAAAATTGGTGAAGCACTAAAAGATGATCAATGGATACTTGCCATGCAAGAAGAACTTAACCAATTCGAAAGAAGCAAAGTATGGGAACTTGTTCCTAATCCGCGAAATAAACACATCATTGGTACAAAATGGGTGTTTAAGAATAAACTTAACGAAAACGGTATAGTTGTTCGCAACAAGGCAAGATTGGTCGCCCGAGGATATAATAAAGAAGAAGGGATTGATTTTGACGAAACATTTGCTCCAGTCGCAAGGTTAGAAGCAATACGTTTACTACTTGCTTATGCTTGTTCTATGAACTTTGAATTATTTCAGATGGATGTGAAAAATGCCTTTCTCAATGGATACATCAATGAAGAAGTATATGTCAAACAGCCATCCGGCTTTGAGGACTTCAAGAATCCTTCACATGTCTTCAAATTAAGAAAAGCTCTCTATGGTCTAAAACAAGCTCCAAGAGCTTGGTACGATAGATTGAGTGCTTTCCTATGTGAAAGAGGATTTGAAAAAGGCAAAGTCGATAAGACATTATTAAAAGAAATAATGGTCACACCTTATTGGTCCAAATCTATGTTGATGATATCATATTCGGATCAACAAACAATAACATATGAGAAGAATTCTCGTTGATGATGCAAGGAGAATTTGAAATGTCCATGATGGGAAAATTAAATTATTTTCTTGGCCTTCACATCAAGCAATTCAAGCATGGCATCTTCATAAATCAAGCAAAGTATTGCAAAGAATTGCTAAAAAAATTTGAAATGGAAAATTGCAAGGAAAGTGCGACTCCCATGGGTTCCGGCACATATGTTGATAAAGATGAATCCGGTATTTCTAGAGACATTTCAAAATATCGAGGTATGATTGGATCTCTATTATATCTAACAGCCAGTCGGCCAAATATTATGTTTAGCGTTTGTTTGTGTGCAAGATTTCAGGCAGATCCTAAATAATCGCATCTTGTAGCAGTCAAAAGAATCATGAAATATTTGAAAGGAACAATCAATGTAGGACTATGGTATCCGAAAGGTAGCATATGTAGTCTCGTTGGATATTCTGATTCAGATTATGCAGGATATAAAACAGACCGTAAAAGCACAAGCGGCACTTGTCATGTCTTGGGAAATGCACTCGTATCATGGTCATGTAAGAAGCAAGCATGTGTTGCACTTAGTACTGCTGAAGCCGAATACATAGCAGTAGGAAGTTGTTGTGCACAAATTCTGTGGCTCAAGCAACAACTATATGATTATGGACTTGATCTCGGATGCATTCCATTATGATGCGACAACACTAGTGCAATCAATATTTCAAAGAATCCAATCATGCACTCTCGGACTAAACACATTGATATACGTCATCATTTTTCTCAAAGGTACTTTGTCATTAATTTTCAAGATTTGAAAATTTTCTCTTGATAGGATGATAGAATTGAGTTCTTAATAGTTCATTATTCTTGAATATGATTACTTGTTCTTCATTTGTGATTCTATGCATTATTTGGTATACTCTGTATGAAAAATTCATTCCTGTTTCGAAAAATTCGAAACTGTAGCCGACTACAAAGTATAGGTAATCGAATACACATTTTTCCAGATTTTCTTGTATTCGAATACAATATCAGTGTAGTCGAATACAAATTCCCCAGATATAATTGTATTCGAATACATCCCAGGTGTAGTCGAATACACCTTCGGGTTTCTCAGTCATATATAAAGCTGCTTCAGTTTTTTAACGTCCCTTCAAACTAGGTATTCGAATACAGCCATCCTTTCTCATTCGAATACAACCATTCCTTCCCAAATTTTCAACTTCTCTCACTTGCAACTACTTACCCAAGCCTTATTCCTTACAAACAAGATCAATTTCTACTCATATTCTCCATCCAGAATCTGATTTCTCCAACAAAACCCTAAAAACCCATTTTTTCCCAAATCTGTCAAATCCTCTTCAATCATCATAGACGCACGCAAACAAGGACCCAGGACTAAACATGACTTAGTGGGACCATCAAAGAAAAGGACGAAGAATGTCCATATCACTGATTTGTCCCGACTCCTACACTCACCAGAAGAGATTGAACTTTTTCGTACCATCTACTCCGACAAGCGGCTAATCATTCCCAAAATCGGTACTTTATACTCTGTTTCTGCATTTAAATTTCTTGCTTTACTTAAGGCTCAACATGTTGAAGAGTTTATCGGATACAAGGGTCCTATCTATCCCGATTTAGTTAGGGTCTTTTACTGCAATTTGACTAGAGATGGAAAAATGCTAAAGTCTCGCGTTAAGGGAAAAACTATTGAACACGATTCCAAAATCATTGGGGAGATTTTGAATATTCCCTTCGAAGGTCAGAAAACTAGTCCCAACAACTTGTGTCAATGGTCTGGTGTTCCTAAATATGATGCTTATGTTGCTCTTTGTCGATTTGACAAACACACTATGGAACAAAAGAGAATTCAAGCAGGTTCTAAATTTGTGAAGCAACGATATGGAGTTGGCAATCTTACTATTGATTATTGTCTGCTCCATTATTTCTTAAGTTACATTTTGGTTCCAAAGGCTGGTAACTACTCCCAGATTTCTGAATTTGAACTCCAGATCATGTACTACATGTTCGAAGGCCTTCCACTCAACTGGGCTTATTTCGTTAAATCAGTCATGTTTACATCCAAAGAAGCTGTTGGGTTGCCATACGCCAAGGAGGTTACTCGCATTCTCGAACACTTCGGGGTGGACTTCTCTGAAGAAGTTTTGTATACCATCACTAAGGACAATCTGCTAGATTTAAGTGTCCTTCCCAGCATGAAAATCATTTGGCATGAACCGCGTCAGAAATACATCCATAAGAGTGACCTTGGTCAAACATCTGCTGCTGCTCCTGCCGACACTCCTGCCCCTGCAACTGACGCTGCCCCCGCAGATGATGACGACGAAGATACTGCATCTGATGATGATCATGTGTCTAATCGCATGGTTATGGCCAAACTTGACTCCCTCCAGACCTGTCTCACCAGATTGAACACCTCTGTCGATGCTCGTTTTAAGGCTATCGAATCCACCATCGCAACCAACCATAACAGCAAGATCCACGAGCTGTGTATCGTATCAGACAAAATTGATCATTTCCATCTCCCTCTTGGACGCCACTAATACGTATTTAGTTTACTAGGAATAGTTTGCATTTTGTTTCCTAGGTCTCGTTTGTTTCCTTTTGATGTTTTGTTATGATGTTTTCATTGAACTTTCCGTTACATTTTGGTTTTTTATTTGGATTCTATGACATTATGTGTTGTCTGTTTGTTTATTTAGATTATGTGACATTATCTACAGTCTTATGCAACCTTCTCTTTTATCTGAATTATTATGCGCCTTTTTCTTTTCGTTACTTGGATTTTTCTATATATTATTGCTTGTCTTCTTCTTTTTGATCATGTCAAAAGGGGGAGAAAATATGGTACTTTGTTGTCTGTAAAAATAAATGTAGGTCCTCAACAACGTATTCATTTGATCATCCAACTCACTATCAACAAGGAAGTACGCATAAATTACGGGGGAGTAATTCTAATATGATGCAATCTCTCCACAACAACAAAGTTTTTGTCATAATGAAAAAGGGGGAGAATGTAAAATACATGCTTTTGATGATACAAAAGACCAACGGTGATAATGATCAAAGCAACAAGCTCAAAAAGAAGTCCACAAAAATCTTATTGATAACTTAATAATCTTTTCATATTAGATGTTTAAATGTAAAGGTAAATGATACAACCCATAGCTCGAATACAATGAGAACCTCACATCTTTGCATATGCATAAAAAGTATTTTCAAAAGTCAATATTACATTTACAAAGTGTTAAAATTAATATTTTTGAAAAAATACAAAGGTGTATTCGAATACAACATAAGTGTATTCGAATACAGATGAAAATTGCTAAGTCAGTAGTAAAAGCCTCTCATCTGTATTCGAGTACAACCTGATGTAGTCGAATACAACCAGCAAGACAGTGGCAAAATTGATACAAGTGTATTCGACTACACCATCTTGTATTCGAATACACATTGAAAAGTTTTGAATTTTCTGAACGTTACAAAGAGGTGTATTCGAATACATACATCATGTATTCGAATACAACTGGAAGCAATGCAGTTTTTCAGTTCTAAAATGGTTCTAAATCATTGCAATTGTTCCTCAAACCTCTTGGATCAATAGCCACGAATATGAAGAGATGTTTAAGGTTCTCAAAGTACTTGAAGCAATCTTGGATTGTTATCATTCTACCTCTTTCTTATTCCTATACTCTTATCAAATCACAGTGTTTGTAAAAAGAAAGTAGTACTTTCTTTAAATAGTTTTATCTAAGATAGTAGTGTGCTATCCTAGAAGATTTGTTAGAAGTTTGTAGCAAAGGTCCTAGGGTGGGACTTGTACATTTTCTGATAATAGTGGAGAAATCTCTTCTGGTGTGCAAGAGGACTGGATGTACCCTTGGTCATAAGGAGAACCAGGATAATTCTGATGTTTCTTTAGTGCCATTTACTTTCATCACTTACTATCCTTGAACGCAAAAATCGATCACTTAATCGTTGAAAACAAGGAAAACTCCTAAACACCTAATTCACCCCCCTCTTAGGTGCACATCTGTATTTACAATATATGCTTTTATTAATTGTATAAATAATTAGAGTAAATGAGTTGAGTTGAAGTATGTGAGTTGTACATTGTTTGATGTTGTTGTCTCAAATCTGTATAAACGTAGGTTTAGTGTTTGTTTATAAGTTTTGCCCTTGTAATCATTTTTAATTGATTCTTGTTGATTTGGAAAGAAGATACAATTCCCTTCGTTTTAAACACAAATTTAATTGGATTTAACTGAGTATTGACAATTTAAACTGCATTACAAGTAATGGTATAATACTTGTCTTTTTTTTGTACCTATGTGTCTTATTTTAATAAACTTTACTAATTATAATTATAAACTAGACAACTTAAGTTTTTCAAAGAATTATTGTTGTTTACTCAAATGATTTGTTAATTGAGTCAAATCCGACCTGTTTAGTATTTTATAAAAAATTGGAAAAGGTGGGTCATGTTTATTAACGCAGTCAGATATTCGCCGTGACTTTAATTAAGGATGATTGCACAAGAATGACTTGGATATCTTTGATGAAATTCAAAAGTGATATGAATATGATGTTTCAAAAGTTCAATATTTTATCCAATATAATGTAAAATTGAGGGCGCTACATCAGTGGCGAGCTTCCTTGGGGACATAGGGTGGTCACGGCCACGCCAAACTTTCCAATATTTTTTTTAAAAAATACTACTATATTACTACTTTTACTTTATATGATACATTTAAGTTATAATTTTATCCACAAAAAATTGAACTATTTGATATGGATCAAGTACCTTTAAACATGTGCAAATCATTCTTACATGTCATCCAAAAAAAAATTATATTTGTATTTTATGTATCAAATACCCTTTGAATTTACTATTGTAATTCCACATTTCTCTTTATCTTCTCCCTATATTTGCGTGAATGAGTATAGAATGATGGTCTCAAAGTCAAAGGTAAAATTGAGTATAGAATGATGGTCTTAAAGTCAAAGGTAAAATTGAAGAAAAATATATTTATGTAAAAAAATTTGAAAAAAAAATAATTATTAATTGTGAAAACCAAATTATATAAGTCTATAGGATAATTGTAATTTGTGTGGTTTGATATATCCTAATCGGTTATGTTAATAGATATACTAATTAATATAGATATTTTATGTTGTTTTTTGGGATCTATAATTGGTGTATTTTATGAGTTGAATTGTGGTTATTGAGTTATCGTTGCCGAGATGTATGTTTGAGTCTAATATGTGAAGGTGACTTGCTATATGTGCATCTTTTCTTATTACACGAATTAACCTAACCAACCAAATGACATGCATAAATGGCATGCATCATATAGATTGGTATGTGTAGATGGACAAAATTTATTTTGCCAATTTTTTTAATTATTAAAATTGTATTTTTTTTATTAGGCTCAATTTTTAAGATCAGAATAAAGCCTCCAAAATTTTTAAGACGGACCAAATACATTAATTTTTGTAGACTGAATTATAATTCAGATGTCTATTATAAAAAAATTGGAGGGAATAATTTTATAAAAAAATTAGAAAAACAACTACTATAATGATAAAATAAAACATATTTTCCAACCTAAATTTCAACTAATTTTTAATTATTAAAAATGCAAATTAAAATTTGATATACTACCTCTCTCCAATATATTTTTGTAAATTTACAACTTACAATTCTTATATACAATACAATATTATACTTTTTATTTATCAATTAAAATTTTAAATATTTAACCACCCCAATATTTTAGCTCAAGAACCGCCACTGCTCTACATAGTCATAACTTCTACATTTAATAATACTTGGAAGCGTCTGTGGACCAAACTAATTGTCTCGGCACACCCAACAAAATGGAGTACATGAAAAAATGTCATTTGTTGAAAACCGTATGTGCTTTATTGGTAGAAGCACATATGGAGAGACACTAGGTTTAGTTGTGAGATGTTTCTAAAATATTATGCATATGAATATGTAAACGTTTTTCATTGACATGGTTATGTTGTTGGCAAGTGATTGCGCGCGACTTCTGGGATATGAATCCAGACCATGCACGAAAATGAATGACATTTCTTTCTACCACCAGACACAATATTTCAGTTAATATTGTAACGTTTTATGTATATAACTGCTTGAAATTAAAATGACAAAAAATCAAAAGTTGCATCTCTTCCTCAAGTGACATGTAATTTTCTATAATTTTGTTATTATGCATGTAGAATGTTATTAACTGCTTGGTGTCTTAGTGCAAATCATATCAAGGTTTTCCAAAGTACCCTGAAGGGGATTCGCTGTTCATCTCATTTGTATCTGATTGGTGGGGGCGAATCGAACCTAAAGGCTAGTATAACAACACGCTTTGAAATTCTCTACATACAATATTTAGGTTCAATTTTATATTCAATCAATGGCTGCATCACTCAAAGAAATGACTTTTGATTTTGTGAAGTTAGAGAAATTCCATGGAGAAAACTTTATCAGTTGGCAGAAAAAAGATATAATTCCTTCTTACAGCTTTCAAGGTAGTGTATGTTTTGAACACCACAAGGCCATTCTGGTTATTCTCTTTTAAAAATAGAATTAAAACATATCATTTTCCACATTTCAAACCACATTTTAAAGAGTACCAAGACTGCTCAAATCAATGGTGAAGCCCAAAACTCGAGCTGAATACCCAAAAGAGGAAAACAACCTAAAGATTGATCTCCAAATTGATGAGTTGTGAGCAAGGACACAAGTACATTGTACTTACAATATTCTGCAGAAAGCTCTGCATAATTCTGATTGGAAACAGTACCAAACTGACATTTCAATGCTCATTCACTCACTCATTCACGTTTTCCATCAAACCAAAAAGCAAGAACATTCTTCGTTAGTCAAGAATGTTCTGGACAACAATATAAAAACATGTTTAATTGTTTTAAAATATATCTGACACTTGAGAAGTGTGTCCAACGACTATATTCAGTTTAAACTGAATATTCAAAGCCTTTTATCATCTATAAATTGAAGGTCAATTGGAAGATGAAGGCCAAAGTTCAATTTAAAAATCTACCAACACTTGTTCAAGTAATAACAAGTCAAAAACTCTGCAAGCAAACTCCAACTCTCTTCATTATATTTATGGATCATCATTTAATAAGTTTGTCTTTATTTTTCTCAAACAAGTGTTGAGAAGTTTTCAAGATCCTAAACACTTTTATCATACACATCATTTGTAACTCAAATCTATCTTTTATGTTAGATTGAATGTGTTTGTAAAAATCCTTTCAAGTCTGAAAGATGATTGTAAAAATCCTTTCTAGGTTGAAAGGTGAAGATTGTAATTGATCAAGGTGTGATCAAGAGAAAAGGTGTGAAGGAGAACATTCTGGTTTTGAAGCACATAGTGAAAATCGCACGGTTGTGAGGACTGGACTAGCTCGAGTTGGGTGAACCAATATACTTTTTGTGTGTGATCTTTATATCCATTATCTTTAATTATTTGCATACACAAATCACAATTCATTATAAACTAATTTGTTTTATTTACTTCTAAGATATCCAAAACATTATGGACATTCTATTTCAACCAAGATTGATCTTGAGTAAGTTTAAATTAAACACAAGTATCAAAATTTTAATAGGGTCACAATTTGAACTCTCCTTTCTTGTGATTGACATTGCTACTTATATTGGCATAAGAGCTCTGCCTCTAAAGTTGAGCACCTAACAAGTGTTAGAGGAAAAGATTCAGGAAGAAAAACTGATTTCAGAAGCCAACATGTGCTTAATGGAAAACTTAGAAAATAATGAGGTAATCATCTCTGAAGTCTGTCCTTTATGTGAACAAATGGAAAAAGAATTTGATAATCTTTTATGTGATTCAAACTTTCTTGCTCAAAAATGTGGTTTATTAAAACAAACATCCTCATGTTTCATTTTAAAGAAAAATTCTTATGTTTTATACTTAGATGAATTTCCAACCAAATCATGTTTTTAAGTCTTTTGAATAAAAATTGTCATTTCCTTAAGAAATGATCAAGGGAAATTTGAATTGTCATTCTTCAAATCATTCTTTGATGAAAATGAGATTTCACGTGATTTTTGTCAAAGGACGTTCCAATAATATGGAGCTGTTTTAAAAAAAATTAATTACATGAAATGGCTAGAACAATTTAAATGAATCAAGTGTTGAAAATAATTTTGGGGTGTGTTGAATATGAAAGTTGGAAATAGTAGAATTGAACGAATCAATGGGACAAGACACAAGCATAATCCTAAGACCGACTTGTATAGAAATAGTGAAAATGGTAGAGACAAGACACAAGTCGCTGACAAGTCTTCACCAAGTATCTGCAAATATTGGGTGAATGGAAACTGTGTTCACGATGATCAATGCCGGTATTTACATTCTTGGTCTTATGGTGATGGGTTTGCCACATTAACAAAGCTTCAAGGACACAAGAAGCTTGTCACTGGAATTATACTTTCGGTTGGATCCAACAAACTTTACTTTGGCAGCACTGACGGGACACTTAGGACATGGGACTGCAATTTAGGTCAATGTACTAATTTGATAAATCTGGGTGCTGAAGCTACCTTTTTGATCAGTGAGGGTTTATGGATTTTTGTTGGTTTGACGAACGCCGTCCAGGCATGGAATATTCAAAATGCTTCACATTTTTTACTCTTGATGGACCTAAGGGGCGAATCCTTGCCATGACTGTTGGTAATGTTACACTTTTTGCTGGAGCAGAAGTAATTCCCACATTGGTTTATTACTTTATGGTTGTTATTATTTAGATAAATCAGACTTTATGTTCTCTACTTACTTTTTGGTTGTCAAGAACATACCTTCATATGAATTTTTGAAAAATAGAAAGCAAAACATATTATACTTTCACTTTTTTGAATGTTATTACTATGTTTTGCATGATAAAGAAAGTATGGGCAAATTTGTTTTAAAATACCATCAAAGTATATTTTCTGAATACTCTACATTCTATAAATATTATAGAATATAAAATCTCAAGGATCAAACTATAGATGAAATTATACATATTATGTTTGATGAATATGTTGATTTTCATGATGAAAGATAGGATGGTGAAGAAAACTAATTACAATGTTAAATTTGGATAAATCTCAAAGTTGATAATGTTCAAATACCATCCATAAAAACTCCAAAGTCTGATCATGGAGTGGCAAAACAAAAAGGATCTAAGAGAAGGATCAAATTAAGCAAAAAGGTTCATGGATTCATTCTAGAAGCAATACCAGAACGTTCTCCACAAGAGCAGAACGTTCTTGACAATAAATATGCTTCTCCGATAAAAAATAATATCGCCTATCATGATGATATGGTTGAAGAACACAAAATTCTAAATGAGTTTGAACAATTTGCTTTTGGCACTCCTACATCTACCTCACTATTAACCTTTCCTCCAAAACATCTCCTCAAGATCAAATTATTGGAAGACACAATGGTGGAATAAGAACTTGATTGATATTCCAAAAATATGACAACAATGTGGTTACTATTTCTCAAACATAGCCAAAAATCAATCAATGAAGCCAAAATAGAACAATCTTGAATGAATGTCATAATGGAGGATCTCTCTCAACAACAAAAGCTAAATTGTCTCATTTAAATCATCAATCAAGATAAATGAGTGAGCATGAAGAGAAGCTCCAAAATGTACAAAGATTTCTCGTCGTTGAACCTCAAGTGAGAAAGATCACTAAAGGAGTGGAGATAAATGAAGAGAAGATTATGTCTATTGTGGAGGATATGGCAAGTAGGGGAATTCGGTGCAACAAGTGCTTAACTATGGTGAGGCTGTTATCATGCCTAGTTTAATTGATGTGCATGTACATCTTGATGAACCTGGAAGAACTAATTGGAAGGAGGCAATAGTATAATTGGTGGTCCTTTAGCAGAAGCACATATTCACATTGTCCTCCTGTCTGATTCAAGTGCTTCTTTGGATCTTATCAAGGTATATTCTGATCATGATTACTATTTAATTAATTCATGGAACTCAAATCTTTATCATCAATCCTTATCATAAATTCAAATTATCATGTTAAATGAATTAACATCATTTTCTACAAATTCACCTCTTTTTGTCCTTGAAAGTATTCTCTATCATGTTCTCAAATTGTTTTGCATATATTGAGTAGTCTATACATTGCTTGATGATTGAGTATAGCTTTTTGAATATGGATTTTGTTAAAAAAATAAAAATAAAAATTTGAGTTTATAATGTGGCTTTTGAAAAAGATCCTTCTTCAACATATTTTAAATATATATCCTTGTTTAGGATTTATTTTTGAAGGATTTCAATAAGAGAATATATGTTTGGTCTTCATGAAAATTATTTGTGTCTCTTGTTGCTTTAAAACTCAAAACTAATCCAAAAAGATTATGGCATGAAGTCAAAAATTGATATTTTAGCATTTTGAGGCATATTAATATATGTCTTTGGAAATGAGTCTTATTTGTTGCTTACTTATTTTGTGAAAATTGATCTCAAGTGTTTAAATATATTTTAAGCAATGATAGATAGAAATATCAACAATCAAAAAGTCTCATACACACTTACTAATGAAAGTAAGTTTGAACATGTGCCTTATTGTTAAATGGAGTGTTTTCAAAAACTTAATGAAAAAGCATTTTTTTTTTATGTGAGAAAATCTCTTGGTATATTTTTGATCCATTTAAAAAATTAGTTTTTCAAAAATACAAACATTGTTAGCATAAGAATGTTTTATAAAGAGAGAAATTATATTTGACATGATGTCACATTCATCTTATTTTGCTTTCCTGTATGCGCTCATTTTCTCTAGTTTTAAAAATAAAAGATGGATCTATTTATAACAGTAAACATGATCACATTCAAATTAAAATGTTGCCTCTTGTGAAAGAGGATAAAGAGCAAAGAGGCATCTTACTTGTGTTATGGAACTTTGAAATATTAAAGAATATTAATTTCATAATATTTAGGGGGAGTTTTTAGAAAATATTCCTTTTCATAAAACTGAAGCCAACTCATTGTTTTTTTTTTTCTAAAAATGAGAAGAATATTCATTGACTATTTTTCGAGTGTGTTAAAATGCTTGCATATAATTATGTCATATTGCTTTTGTTATCATTATCCATATCTTGATTGCAATATTGACTAAAATGATTACTGATCATCATACATGCTATGATACTTGATGTTAAATGCAAACTTGACAATTTTGATATATGAATGCATTTGTACTTTATTTTTATTCCCCAACCTTTTTTGATAGATGCTAAAAGGGGGAGAGAATTATATGATGGATATATGATGAAATTAATTAGTGAAGAATGTTAAGAATTAATCTCTTGCATATGTTTAGGGAAAGTTTAAATAGAATGAGAAGAATTAAACTCTTGCATGTGTTTAGGGGAAATTTATTTACATATCTATGAACATTCATGCATTTTATTTATATCCATCCATAAAACTTAAGTTTTATTCAAAAGGTTAGTCATCATCAAAAAGCGGGAGACTGTTGAGGTAAAAACCTTTTTGATGTATGTTTTAATGACAACAAACCCTAATGAAATAAATGATTAAGTTTTATGAACGGTGATCTACTTACGATTGCACTTGAGTTTTATTTAAGGAACATGAATTGCATAAGTGAACAAGCAAGAAGTCATTCACTTCATCAAAGTGCATAAATATCTACTCAATAATGAAAGAATCTCAAAAAGAATATATCATGTATCAATCTTTCAAGAGAATGATTATTACATCTTCAAGATAGCATCTTCATGAAGAAGGGGATCAAATACATTCATACAACAATCAATGATCACACCATGTTATAAATCAAAGCAAATCATGTCTTAACTAAATTGCAAAAACGAAGATCATTCTGGTTTATTAAAAACCAGCAATCTGAAAAACGAAGATCATTATGATTTTCACAGCATTAATCCCAGAACATTCTGGTTTACGAAGAACAAAGCCTTCTTGAATTGAAGATCGTTTTGGGTTACGAAAATACATCAATCTACATTGCAAATCACCAGTATTCATTACAAAGGAACAACATTATATAATCAAGATCATTTTGGACAGTTTCATTCCAAAAGATTGACAAAGGCAAAGCAAAGCATCAAACAACAAGATCAATCTCCAAATTGATGGTTAAAAAGTACAGCAAGGACAAAAATGATAAGACATTAACACTGTAAAAAGCAGCATGCGCACAGAGCAATAAAGCATGAAACATAACAACTGTCAAAGCTCTAAGTCCAACACTCACTCATACAAAAGAAACGAAGAACGTTCTGGTTTTACAAAACAACATTCTGGTTATTCTCTTTTAAAAACAGAATTAAAACATATCATTTTCCACATTTCAAACCACATTTGAAAGAGTACAAGGACTGCTCAAATCAATGGTGAAGCCCAAAACTCGATCTGAATGCCCAAAAGAGGAAAACAGCCTTAAGATTGATCTCCAAATTGATGAGTTGTGAGCAAAGACACAAGTACATTTTACTTGCAATATTCTGCAGAAAGCACTGCAGAGTTCTGATTGGAAACAATACCAAACTGACATTTCACAGCTCATTCACTCACTCATTCACGTTTTCCATCAAACTCAATAGCAAGAACGTTCTTCGTTTGTCAAGATCATTTTGGACAGCAATATAAACACATGTTTAATTGATTTAAAATATATCTGACACTTGGGAAGCGTGTCCAACGACTATGTTTAGTTTAAACTGAATATTCAAATTCTTTTATCATCTATTAATTAAAGATCAATTGGAAGATGAAGGCAAGAGTTCAATTTACAAATCTACCAACACTTGATCAAGTAATAACAAGTCAAAAACTCTTCAAGCAAACTCCAACTCTCTTCACTATATTTGTAGATCATCATTTACTGAGTTTGTCTTTATTTATCTCAAACAAGTGTTGAGAAGTTTTCAAGATCCCAAACACTTTTATCATACACATCATTTGTAACTCAAATCTATCTTTTATGTTAGAATGATTGTGTTTGTAAAAATCCTTTCAAGGCTAAAAGGTGATTGTAAAAATCCTTTCCAGGTTGAAAGGTGAAGATTGTAATTGATCAAGGTGTGATCAAGACAAAAGGTGTGAAGGAGAACATTCTGGTTCTGAAGCACATAGTGAAAATCTTACGGTGTGAGGACTGGACTAGCCCAAGTTGGGTGAACCAGTATACTTTTTGTGTGTGATTTTTCTATCCCTTATATTTAATTATTTGCAATGCAAATCACACTTCATTATAAACTAATTTGTTTTATTTACTTCTAACATTTCCAGAACATTCTGGACATTTTATTTCAACCAAGATTGATCTTGAGTTATTTTAAATTAAGCACATGAGTCAAAATTTTAAAAGGGTCATAATTCAAACCCCCCATCTCTTGTGATTGACATTGCTACTTCAATTGGCATAAGAGCTCTACCTCTAAAGTTGAGCAGTTAACAAGTGTTAGAGGAAAAGATTTAGGAAGAAAAAGTAATGTCAAAAGCCAATAAGAAAGAGGACAGATCTCTTGAGCAATTTGGGTAATCACCTTCGTTTAGAAGAAGAGTATCGTAAACAAGAGGATAATAAAAACCAATTTTCTCATAAAAAGTTGTATGTAATTCTCACGAACAAAAAAATGGTAATGATGAAAAAAGAAAGAAAAGAAAATGAAGTTGTTATTGTTGTAGAAAACCAGGGCACTTTAAAAATGAGTGTAGGTTCTTGAAAAGGAAGAACAAAGAGAAGAATTCAAATGCCCAAAAGACAATCTTGTTGTTGTCATTTCTGAACTCAACATGATTGAGGATGTTGAATCTGTGTGGATAGACTCTGGTGCTACCCGCCATGCGTGTAAAAACAAAGAACTATTCAAGACAATTGATGAAGAATATGGAAGTGTTTTGCACATGGAAAACGCGTCAATTGTCCAAGTCAAAGAAAAATGAACACTAAAGATTGAATTCACATATAGAAAGACACTTAAAGATGTATTTTATGTTCCTGAAGTGAGAAAGAACTTGATTTTTGTACGTTTACTTAATAAGTTTGGTTTCAAATGTGTATTTGAGGGAGATAAATTTATTCTCTCTAAAAGGGGTATGTTTGTAGGTAAGGGTGAGAATAGGCTAGGCCAGACCAAGCTTTGAAAGCCCTAAGTCTGGCCTACGATTATTTTTTTAGGCCTAAGTCTGGCCTACAACCTATCATAGGCTTTTTTTTACCTAACATGACCTTTTTAAGAGTCTGAACTAGCCTGAAAGCCTATTTAAAAGTTTATTTCACATTAAAACCTTGAAATAGTATATTTTACATTTTTTTTAAATTGACTAAACTAAGCCTTTATATATAAGGAAGGCTAATAAAATAATAAACTAAGGAAAACTAGTAAAGTTATAACCAAATCTAATAAAATTTTAATCAGCATGTCTGCAACAATGTTCCAATAATAACAAAGAAACAAAATGAACCCCATAATTAGCAAACTGCAACATATCCTTCAAAAAGATTACAAATAAAACAAAATAAACTTCATAATTAACAAACAAACAAAAAAAGACATTGTCATCATCTAGAAATAAATGCTAAGTTACTAACAAATAACAATGTTAATAAGTAATATATATATATATAGACCGGCCTATTAGGCCTAATAGGCTTTTTTTTATAAGTTTGAGTCTGACCTATTTAAATTAGTAGGCTTTAAAAAAAAGCATGAACCTAGCCTTTTTATTAAATAGATTAGATCAGACCAGACCAGACTTTAAGTAGGCCAAACCATAGGCCCCTAACGAACGGTCTAGCCTATTCCCACCCCTATTTGTACAGAAAGGTTACCTTTGTTAGAATATGTTCAAATGTAATGTTGTAGTAACAATAATAAGAATCATATGTTTTCTTTTTATATTGTTGAGTCTTGTGATTTATGGCATATGCGACTAGTACATGTTAACTTTAGAAAATTGAATGATATGATGAACTCAAATTTAATTCCAACTTTTGACAAAAATTCAAATTTATGAACTACTTACATGTTAACTAAAACCAATAGACAACCTTTTGAAAGTGTTGAAAGAAGTTCTAAGGTATTAGATTTAATTCACTCTGATGTATGTGATTTACATTGTTGGCCTACATTTGGTGGTAAAAAGTCTTTTGTCACTTTTATTGATGATTGCACCAGATTCTGTTATGTTTATTTAATGCACTATAAGGATGAAGTTTTAGACAAATTTAAAATATTTAATGCACAAGTAGAATTTCAACATAAAACTTTTATTAATTGTTTTAGAAGTGATAGGGGAGGAGAATTCTATCATCCTGATTATTTTGAGTCCACTGGTGTTGTGCATCAAACAACTACACCATATTCCCCACAACAAAATGGAATTGTAGAAAAGAAAAATAGGGTATTAGAAGAAGTGGTGAATGTCATGTTATTCTATTCTGATTTATCAAAAGATTATTGGGGTGAAGCATGCTAACTGTATGTTATTTATTAAATAGAGCTCCTAATAAAAGGAACAAGTAATGTTGGAACCAAGTTGGTTTTATACTTAGAGTTTTGATGTTTACAAAAATATTGTATGAGAACAATATATTTGACTTTACAGTGTATGAAAGAAGATTCATGTTTTTGAAGACAATCTAAAATAAGATTTGATTCAGATTTATAATTGAAGAAAATCTTTGACCAAGTTGAAAAGAAGATATGGTCAAGATTTGAAGAAGATTTGATCAAGATTTATCACAAGAAGATGTGAATTATTTACAAAAAGATTTGATGAAGATTTATCACAATAAGATATGAAGTATTTACAAGAAGATTTGATCAAGATTTATTACAAGAAGATATGAATTATTTACAAAAAGTTTTGATAAAGATTTATCTACAAGAAAATATGAATTAGTTACAAGAAGATATGGTCAAAAATTGTTTACAAGAAGAAACACTCACAAGAAGATACATTTATTATTTGCAAAGATATGATTCATATTTTGACAAAGGACAAAATACTGAGTTGGACTTGGTCATATTCCTACTTGTGAAAGTTCAAGAACCGGTCCAACACTATGTTCCCGCACATATCAAAGCAAACAATAGGAAGAAAGTTTCATCTAAAAAATTTGCGAAAGCAATATTAACAAAATACGAACAATATCAATCTTAAGAATTTACCAACTCAATCTTAACAAAATACAAACAGTATCAA
Source organism: Cicer yamashitae (assembly GCA_037974755.1). Lineage (NCBI taxonomy): Eukaryota > Viridiplantae > Streptophyta > Magnoliopsida > Fabales > Fabaceae > Cicer > Cicer yamashitae. The sequence goes on from JBBPBQ010000002.1 coordinate 41,620,412, forward strand.
TATGAAGAATTTACAAACTCAATCTTAACAAAATTCGAACAATATCAATCTGAAGAATATATAAACTGAATCTGAATAAAATACAAACAAAATCAATCTAGAAGAACTACTCAGATTGGATTCAGAAATAAATAGTTGGCTAAAGAACATATTGTCAAAAAGCATCTTGTTCAGAATTATTTTTGAATTAGTTCATTGTTGACCAAGTTAAGAATGAAGATACAATTCAGAATTAAACAGGACTAAATTGAAGCCCTAATTTTATCTGTAAATAGATCCTTAAGTCTGAAGAAGAAAATCATCAAAAAATCATAAAAGAGTAGAAGAACTCAAGCTCAAAATTCCAAATTCATCTTAGAGTTCAAAGAGAGAAACACTTGTTCGAATGCGAAATATTTTGTAAGGGTTTTTCTTATAGTGTGATAGTCATTGTTATAATCAGCTTGTTAGAAGCACCTACTCAAATTCCAAACCTTTGTATTCAAACTCGATAATGGTGTTAATGTGTGTTCAAAAATATGGGGTTGTTAGATTGTGTGGAGAAGACTTGGCTGGTAGAGTCAATATGTGTATGTTCCTCAAAAGTTTGGGGTTGTTTGAGAAGACTAGCTTAGAGGGTCAAGTACTTTGTAATTCAAGTTGTTGAATTTGTGGCTTAAATCCTTCTAAGTGAAGGGACATGATGTAGCCAAGTTAGTGGTGTGCCAACATAAATTACTTGTGTCTCTTTATTCCTGCACTGATTAGTTTTGTTATTGCTTCTACCCCAAGTAAATGATCAAGTTTGAACTAGTTTAATCAAATAATGAAAAAGTTATCAACTTAGTCAAACACAATTCAATCTCATTTTCGTGTTTGCACCTTCAGATAACCCCATATGAACTTTGGAAGAAAAGAAAACTCAATCTCAACTATATAAAATTTTGGGGTTGTAGAGCAATTGTTAAGGTTCTTGGACAAAAAAGAAAGAAATTTGGAGAAAGGGAAATTGAAAATGTATTTCTGGGATATGCTGAAAATAGCAAGGCATATAAATTTATGGTTATTGAATCTAATGACTCATATCCTATTAACATAATGATTGAGTTAAGAGATGCAATTTTTCAAGAAAATAGATTTAAATCAATTCCACACCCCAAAGAAATTGTATGTACTAATGTACAAAGTCTAGAAAATAATGTATCAATAATGATACTTTGACAAGTTCATAACCTAGAAGAAGTAAAAGAGTTAGAAAAGATAAAAGTTATGGACTAGACTTCTTTATGTTCCTTGTAGAAGGTACAAATGATTCTATCAACAATTATGAACCAATTTTCTAGAGAGTGATCGATACACATATGAAGAGACAATAAAGTCTCAAGACTCTACTTTTTGGAAATAAGCCATCCAAGAGAAAAATGGACTCAATTATGGGGAATAAAACTTGGAAATTACTAGACCTCCCAACAGAATCCAAACCAATAGACTGTAAATGGATCTTTAAGAAGGAAATGAAAGTTGATGGTACCATTGATAAATTCAAGGCTAGACTTGTTGCAAAATGATTTACACAAAAAGAAGGTATTGACTACTTTGATACATATGCGCCTATTGCAAGAATTGCATCCATAAGAGTGCTTTTGGCACTAACTTCCATCTATAAGTTTGTAATCCATCAAATGGGTGTTTAAATTGCTTTCCTTAATAGAGAGTTAGATGAAGAGGTGTATATGAAACAACCTGAAGGATTTGTCATCAAAGGACAAGAACAAAAAGTTTGTAAGTTGATTAAGTCTTTATATGGGTTAAAACAAACACCCAAACAATGGCACCAAATATTTGATCAAGTTGTGCTTTCTAATGGATACAAAATAAATGAATCTGACAAGTGTATTTATAGTAAATTTCACAATGGAAGTGATTTTATGATTTGTTTATATGTGGATGATATGTTAATCTCTGGCGCTAATTTAGATGAGGTCGAAAAGACTCAAATTTTTTTATCCAAATATTTTGATATGAAAGATTTAGGTGAAGCATATTTGATTTTAGGAATTAAAATCATAAGAGATGGTGTAAATATTACTTTGTCTCAATCTCACTATATTGAAAAAGTGCTAAAGAAATTTAATCATTTTGATTGCAAATCTGTTTCTAAACATTTGATCAAAATGTTAGTTAACAACCACATAAAGGATCACTACAACATTTTTGTCCTACTGCAACGCATGAAAATCGTTGCTTAACGTAAAAAAACCGTTGCCGTAATCTACGAGAACGGTTTTCTGTCCGTGGGGAACCAAGGCGTTGCCTTTGCCTTACGCAACGGTTTTTTTAGAAACAACAACGCTTTTAAAAAACCGTACTAGTAGCTACCTCTAGGAGAACGGTTTTTCTAATTGACATATTTATGATATGTCTATGTTAACAATGTTGTCATTCATACGATATATATTCGCAGTGATTCAATTTCTCTAATTTAAATTCCAGAGATAAGGAGACAATCAAAATAACAAAAAAAAAAATCCTTATCTATAAAAAAAATACACAAAGAAAACTTAAGTATCAACATCTATCTCTTCATCTTGTGCTTCGAAATGTTGAAATTCTTCATTTGTATCACCATCATTCATCTACAAAATAAAAATAATATATTCAATAAGTAAAATCTTGAGTCAATGACAAAATGTTAAAGTCTATAAATGTGATTATAAAGTTAAACCAGGACACATGTATGTGAGAGCAATACATAACAGTAGCAATTTATAAAAGTAATATAGTTCTAACAGTACCTATTTCTAACAGTAAATAAAGTTAAATGTATAATATCATTATAGTTCTAACAGTACCTATTTCTAACCCCTTTGTTCTTGTCAACAATTTTCTTAGATGGTTCAATAATTGGTTGGATTGCAACTACCTTTTGGTTTGGCTTTTTATGTTGTGTTTGAATTGACTTCCCAGCTTCCAATGATTGCTTCGATTCGTCTACCTTTTGATTGCTTTCTTTTATAGATTTAACATTTTCTAACTTGACTCTATATTGCCGCATTAAGTCATTGCTGGACTTAGCTTGAATATCAAGCCGAAAACCATTCCTTTTGTTCATTTTCCTGCAATCAAACAGAAGAAATAACATCCAGAAGTATTAACAACCAGTATGAAACCTGTATCCATTAATTACATAGCCAGAAAAATGTCTTGCAATTTTATTTGGTCCTCTTGATAGCTTCTTAAGTTTGTCAGATACATCGCTTAACAAGGCACGCTTCTTAAACCATTCGACAAAATCTAACCCTTGACTTTTTGCTTTGCTCCACCTCTTTCTTTTATTCACATTTAAATCTTCATTTTCATGCTCACTACAAATAAAAGTACATTGTTATAGTAATTGTAAAACAATTCTTTAATGCGTTAAAAACCTACAAATACAAGTCTATTTATTTCCCTTATAAAACATTGGACATCGTCACAATTGAATAAAATGTAACGATGGGCTTGACTCCTAGACTTGCAATCCAAAGAAATTCCTTCACCTTTTTTCTTTCCCCCAATAGGATGACCAAGATCACATGTATCACTATTCCTTGTCATTCTACTAAACCTTATCTCCACACCACTATGCAAGTATCACGAGCAAAATGTCAAACACTCTTCAACCAAGTAACCCTCAGCAATAGAACCCTCAGGACGACTTTTATTACGAACATAACTCTTCAACTTTCCTAGATATCTTTCTGTAAAGTACATCCACCGAAATTGAACAGGCCCTCCCAATCTTACCTCATTCACCAAATGTATTGGCAAATGAACCATTATATCAAAGAAACTCGGGGGGAAAATTGTCTCCAATTGGCAAAGTATTTCTACAATCTCAGTTTGCAAAATATCCAAATCAGCCACCTCAATCACCTTCTAACATAAACATCGAAAAAAGGAACAAAGACGAACTAAAGGGTGAGCAACCTGGTTAGACACTGTACTTCTCACAGCTACTTGAAGCAAGTAATGCAACATGAAATGTGCATCATGACTCTTATATCCACTAACTTTTCTTTCAGCAAGTTGAACACATTTTGAAATGTTTGAAGCACATCCATCAGGTATTTTTGCTTTTCTGAGTACAGAACAAAAAGTAGTCTTTTCCTTTGCAGTCATGGAAAAACATGCTTTTGCAAGCACTATCTTTTTAACTTGATCTACTTCTTTAGGGTGAAGTTTCTTTCTAATGCCCATGTCTTGTAAATCTAAACGAGCTTTTTCATGATCTTTTGTCTTTCCTGGTATATCGAACAAAGTTCCAATTATATTATCAAATATATTTTTCTCTATGTGCATTACATCAAGATTATGGGGTAAAATATTGTGCTTCCAATATGGCAACTCAAAAAAAATAATTCTAAGTTATTGATCTTAACAACATTTTAGTTCTAAGTTCATCTCCAATAATTCTAAGTTATTGACAGTGAATATGGAAACCTTGATGTTATCAGTGAATATTTTGACAGTGAATATGGAAACCGTGATGTTATGAGTGAATAATTCTAAGTTCATCTCCAATTTTTTAGTCACAAAGTACAATTTTTACAATTTTTTAGCCATTGATCTTGATGTTATCAGAAAAGTTGATCTTAACAAACTTGAACCTTGGGATCTCAAAGGTACACTACATAATCATTAATCATATTTATTTACTTCTCATAATTAATCACTTGCATGAGCTTAATGAATGGTTTGTTGCAGAGAAATGTAGGATAGGATGAGGGCCACATAATGAGTGGTATTTCTTCAGCCATAAAGACAAGAAATATCCAACAGGAACAAGAACAAACAGAGCAACTACAGCAGGGTTTTGGAAAGCAACAGGAAGAGACAAAGAAATATACCACACAAATTCCAAAAGGATTGGAATGAGGAATCATAATATATGATTACAACAACAATATTAATAACAATAGCTATATGATTACTATATGATTACAACAACAATATTAATAACAATAGCTTTGATGCTACTCAAAATGAGGAATCATAATATATGATTACAACAACAATATTAATAACAATAGCTATATGATTACTATATGATTACAACAACAATATTAATAATAATAGCTTTAATAACAATAACAATATTAATAACAATATCAAAACTCAAAACACAACAAAGATTCAAAATACATACCAAAAAGTGTCGCAACTCAAGAAGTAAAACCCCAATCGATGACGCACAAGCTTCCTTTCTAATCAATGTTGCGCAGATTTTTTCCCCTTTCTCATGTAGAGAGGAGATTGAGCGAGGAAGAAAGGGGTACGCGAGAGAGGGCTCGCGACAGTAAAGGTTAGGCGAGAGGAAAAAGGCGAGAGGAAGAAGGTAACGCGAGAGGAAGAAGTTGCGAGAGGGGTCGCGAGAGGGGGCTGGGTTTCGCGAGATGGGGCTGGGTTTCACAAGAGGGGGGAAGAAGGAAAATGGGTTTCGCGAGAGGAGGGAAGAAGGAAAATAGGTTTCGCGACAGGGAGGGATGAGGGAAAATTCCTTTCGTGAAAAATGGGTTTAGTGAGAGGGAAAATGAAATATTTGAGAATTTTACATAGAGAAAGGTTTTTTATTTCAACAAATGTGTTGTTTAAGAGAACGGTTACTAAATGTTGCGTAATTATATTAATAAACAACGAGAACGGTTTTTATGTGTTGTCATAGAAATAATAAAAATTAATACTCTACTACAACGAAATATAATAACCGTTGTCTATTTAACTCTACGAGAACGGTTTTTTTACCATAGAAAATTAGGCTTTCCTGTAGCACCAAAATGTTGTAGTGGATGTTTTTTGGCAGAACTAGATTATTGAAAGGTAATCGGATGCGCGATGTATGCCATGACTTGTATCAAACTTGACATATCATATGTTGTTGGTAGATTAAGTCAGTATACAAGCAATCCAAGTAAAGAACATTGACATGTTGTTAATAGAATATTAAAATATTTGAAAAGAACAGTTAACTATAGTTAAATCTATAGTGGATATTCTTCAAATTTGGAAGGATATATAGATTTTAGTTGGGAAACTTATGTTGAGGATCATGTTTCCACAAGTGGATGGATCTTCAACCTTGGTGGAGGTGCAGTTTCTTGGGGTTCACCATGGGTGCAGAATTTATTGCTCTAGCTGCAGGTAGTAAAGAGGCTAAAATGGCTAAAAAAAATTTGTATGAGATAGAAACTTGACCAAAGCCAATGGCACCAATATCCATACATTGTGATAGTCAATGTACACTATCAAAAGCATATAGCCAAGTATATAATGGAAAATCTAGATATATTGGTTTAAGACATAGTTATGTAAAACATTTAATTTTAAATTGAGTGATATCCATAGTATTTGTAAAAATTGAAAAGAATCTTGCAGATCCTTTGACGAAAGGTCTGACAAAGGACATGGTGTTGAAGACATCATTGGAGATGAGACTCAAGCCCATATCTAATTAATCATCAATGGTGAAAAATTACCTCACACTTGAGTAACATCAAGTCTTGAGTTCAATGATGAAAGTACTTGAATATAGATACATTCCAAAGGCTAAAAGTACTTGGACTATAAGTAAAAAGTTGGAAGGTTGAGTTTTTCTATTAATATATATATATATATATATATATATATGTATATGTATATATAACATTAATTTGCTGAAATATATATTATGAGTATATTTCTGGTATAGTTTACCTATGTGAGGATGAAGTGAGGCCGCTACAATGAGTTAAATGGCTTGTCTCTTTCGATAGTACTGAGATTTATGTGTAAGTTATACCCACTTGTTATAATGAATTCTTGGTTCAAAGCTTATCTACATATGTCTATTTGTAAGATAACATTATCTGAAACCATGATATTTCTAAAATTATGGGATCTAGTATATTTTGAAAATGGTGGGGAACTGTGAGATATTTCCAAAATATTATGCATATGTATGTGTAAACGTTTTTCCTTGAAATGGTTATGTTGCTGGACTAGGTGGTTGCACGCAACCTCTAGGATACGAACCCAGACCACGTGCGAAAAGGGATGACATTTCTACCACTAGACACAATATTTCAGTTAATATTGTAACATTATATGCATATAACTTCCTGAAATTAAAATGGAAAAAATCCAAAAGTTGCATCTTTTCCTCAAGTGACATGTAATTTTCTATAAATTTTGTCATACTCAGGCAGAAAGGACACACGATTTATGTCATTATTATCCACAATTTTCTCATTCATTTTCTATATTCTAAGTCATCATATCCTTCTCTAATACATGAGTGAAGAGTAGGAACTATTCTTTTGTAACATACTATTGAAAGATACTCTTGGTGTGTTAGTGCAAATCATATCAAGGTTTTCCAAAGTATCCTGAAGGAAATTCGCTGTTCATCCCATTTGCATTCGATTGGTGGGGGAGAATCGAACTTAAAAGTTAGTGTAACAACACGCTTTGAAATTCTCTACGTACAATTTTCATCTACAACCTCATTGTTATATGCGTTGTTGGTGTAAAAAGTTTTTATACCGACAATCAATCACAACTGTTAGATTATGTAGAGATATTTGACTTTTAACAAAACTATTTCTAAAGTGTGACGGTGTAAAATTTTTTACATTAACTATCATAGAAATTAAACTCTGAGTTATTTATTTTTAGTTTATCATTTGCTAGATGTTTGTTTACTGTTGAAATTTGGATTATGCGTTAATTAAGATGATTTAAAGAAATTGAAGTGATTATTTTTTCTTCATGTGTTTAAAGTGATTAATTTGTAGTAAAATTTCTATAGAAAAATTTTGAAGTAAAATTTCACTAATGTTGGTGAATCAGATTAATTTGGCCGCTGTATAAATTTTCAACTGACTCCCATTGTCATGAAAATTTTAACGAGAAATGTATATCGCGTATGTGATTAGATTCAAAAAGAAGAGTATATTTTTCGGTGGTTTATTAAAGTATCTAGTTGGGTAATAATTTAATCTCACTGCGGCGTAAATTATTATCCACCAATATTTTTGCAAGTTATAATTTATTGTAAAATTTATCTGTGAGCTGAGTTAATTAGTAAGTTATTTTCATAAAATGAAATTATATTGTTATTGGAGAGGCCACGTCACCCTCCTTGAGGCAAGTGTTAGGTGGTTAGAATTAAATGTAACCATGTTTCCTAATATCATAACATTAGTTAGTTTAATTTTACAAGTATGTAACTACTATGTACTTAAGGATAAGCTTAACATTATAATATAGTAAAGCAAAAATATTTCTCTCCATTTATCTTAATTGTAGCCACGAGTTCTTGAAGGGATATGCCCACAATACAACTTTAGCCTTCATAAATAAGTATGGATGCACTCGTGGAAAAGTTTAGGAAAACTTTGGAAAGATTGTGGGCCCTAGTTGCCATCGTTCTCACCCCTCTAGAAACGAAATAGTTTAGGTAAATCCTCATTCTTTTAATGGATACCTAGTGCTAGTTAGGGGATTGGAGAAAAAAATTCCTTACAAACTTGGATCTAGTTTTTTTCACTTGATTTCTTTCATAACTTCTTAGTGTTATTCATCATTAACAAAGCTTTGAAAAAACAGATTTGTTTCCTTTTTTCTAAGTGTGAGTTACCCATCCTTTTGGTTTCACTTAGTGAAGTTTTAGTGTGACAAAAAATGGAAGGGTTGGTGAAAATTATAGAGTGAAAATTTGATTATTACAACTTTGAATTTTAGAGAAAGATTTATAGTTTTTGGGCCTTATTATGTGTAGTTTTTGAATTTCAATTTGATTCTTGAAACATTTGAATCGACGAAAAGAAGTGTTGATTTTATTTTTAATGTTGTTGTATTTTGAGAAAATTAGAATAAACTCATTAGGGTTTGAAAAGAAATCAAACCCTTTGAAAACCTTTTAAAGGGAGGGAGAATGATTGTTTTATTTTTTTCAATGGATTATATAGTAAATTTTAGAAAATTACTATTTTCTTGTCTTTTGAAAAGGAATTAAAAATCTTGACACTAAATAGAAATGATGAAGTTTTTTGTTTATGCATTGTTGTTAAGATATATTGTTTAATTTCTATGTTTAAAACGAAGTACTTGGAGATATTTTGAAAAATACAATTTCATAAAAGTGTTGAGTCCTTTTGAAAAGGTTTTTGAGAATTCAAGATTTTTACCTAGGTGTCTCAACCTAGAGCTTCCTAATTAAATATTGGAATTTTGTGTTAAGTTGGTTTGGGAGAAAATAACCCTTAGGGTAATGTTATGGGGTGGGCCGAATTTAGGGCCAGTGTGGGGTTTTGAGAGATTTTGTTTTAACTTAGTAAATTGTTGTTTTAAGATGTGAGAGTTCAAGAGGAGTTAACCATACTTGTTGATGAAGTTGATCGAGGTAAAGGTTTTTTTTTTTTAATTTCTAGACTAGCATGTAGGTGAAAGAGAGAAAAACACAAGAAAGGGGATTTGAATTGTATTTTTAAGGTGCTAAATTTTTTTATGAAACTGATGACACAATAAAAGGTGATAAAACAAAAGTAAATAAAGACATAAAGAGAGGAAACACAAGCCAAATTATCCTGATTCATCACCAACACGACAACTATGTCTACTCATTTTCACTCTAAAGGATTTAATCCACTAATCACCAAAAGTATTATACATCAAATGAACACCTAATAGTAAATCTGACTGTGTTCAAGTCTTCTCAAATTTCTAGCTTAATAAAGTCAAACAATTGAGAGCAGCAGTCGCTACCAAGCTAAGTTACAAAGAGTGTTTAAGATAGTTTTTAGAATAACTCTTATAAGAGAATGTTTACAAAGAATGCTCTTAGAATGTATTTGTAGTTTTTTAGAATTCAAAAAATAATTCAAAGTTTTTCAGCGATTAAGTTTCTCGTATGTCTTATTTTGCAAATGAATATCACAAAATCTTTTATAGAGAAAACTTCATTAGGGTTTCTATTTGCATGAAATCAACATGTAAAATAGTAACTCACACACCTCGTGTCTTTAAAATATTAATAATAATAATAATAATAATAATAATAATAATATAATAAATAAATAATTAAAACCAACCACCCCCTACTTTCCCATTCTTCTCTCCCTCACGGTAACCTCACTCTCACCCCCCATTCTCCATTTTTTTCTTTTTTCTTTCCTTTTCTTCTTCTTCTTCTTCTCACCTAAAATCACAAGTTAGTCTCCTTAAATCTTAAACCCATAGGAAGGGTATACAAGTTCTTGGGTAAGATTTTTGGGTTTGGGTTTGAGCTCTAAGGAAGGAGAAGGATACCCATTTATTGAGAGTTGTTATTGAGACTCTTTGAGGTAAATCACAACTCTTATGTTAATAATAAATCTCTAGGAAATGTAGTGTTGTTTCAAAAATCTTATTTTGTGCTTAGAGTAGATTTAATGAATTTTTATGGTTTATTAGAGTTAGCTAAACTTTAGAATAATTTTCCTAAAGTCTTAAGAATATTTTTGATACTCAGATTTGTCAGCTGAGGTCCTGCCGGCTGCTCTGGGAGTCGTTGGAGAACAAACGTAGCTGATTCTCCGTAGTTGTGAGTTGACGACGGTCATCGTCATTTATTTTTATAATGCTATAAATATGTTTTCTCATTTTCTATGTTAAAGTGTTTATTTAAAAATTTGGGAAACACAACCTTTGAAATTTTATCTCGACTTCGTCATGTATTTATTTTAATGCTCTTTATTATATAATATGTTATTAATTCGATATACGTATGCGTTAAAAGTATTTAAATTGTGAACTGTTATGCGATTGAATATATTTTCCGTGAATTACGATGAATTGAAAGATGATTTTATTTACGTGTTTTGGGAAATCATTGCTATGATTATTAAATCTTTAACGGCGTTAGGTGCACCTAGTTACCTCGTTTTGGTTAGGGAGAGTTACCCGTTAGATGGAGCCGCCCCTATGTGAAATGTCATCCGTAGGAGGAGAGGGCTATCAACGAGGTGTAAGCTCCCTAATTGATGTGTGATGATGCGTTGCGGGATTAAGAGGAGAGGGCTATCCGTTAGATGGAGCCACCCCTAAGGGAAAGGCCACCCTTAGGAGGAAAGGGCTATCAATGAGATGAAGCCGCCTCTTGGTTCTCAATAATTAGTTTTTTTTTACTTGTTTAATTTTCTATGATGATTTTAACGTTATTCATTTTGATTTCGCTTCACTATTAATTGAATTTTTAATATTTTTATCCGAACGGTTAAATTATAAATTTAGATGATTTTATTACGTGAATAACATAATCGTCTCAAGGTTATAAAACAGTTATTCATGCCTTTTTGTGTTTCCCTTCTAGTTGATGGTGATTGTTGTCTCCTCACTAAGTCTTTGTGACTTACTCCTTCATGTTGTTTATTTTTTTCAGGTTCACAGGCAGCTGAGTAACAAGCTGATAGTAGGCTCAAGTCTCGGTCGTATTTTTTTTGGTAGGCCTCTTTGATCGAGGACCATTTTTTGTAAAGTCTGTTGAGTCATATGTATTTTGCAGCTATTGGAGTTTAGATAGTCTTTTGGGTAATGTACTGAATGTTTAGATTATGTTGTTTGAATTTGGCTGAATTTGAAGTTTAAACAGGGATTTTGTAAATTTGGAAATGTCGAAATTACAAAGGATACTCTCTCGAAATTTCGTGAAAAATTATATATATATTTTTTTGAAATGATTATTCAGAACTATTTATTTGGTAAATTGTTAAGTTAGTTGATAGGCTTGCCAGGCTAGGGGTATAGCTTGTGCGCCGGTCACGGCGTTTAGTTTTTGGGTCGTGACAAAGTTGGTATCAGAGCTCGGTCGTAGGTCCTAATAGCTGCAAACATAGGGTGATAATAAATTCTTGTCAGTAAATTGTGTACCCGGGCACAACTTACTTACAAGGGTTATTAGCACTCTATGAAAGTCTCATCTGTTGTCTAAATCTGTGTTTAAATTCATCATCAATATCTTTCCACATCTTCTTGTCGTCTTGTTCAATTTTTGATCAATGTTCTTTGATTAGGTGAGAATGCCACCCAAGACTAGGAATCCTACTATAAGGGAAATTGTTGATGAGTCAATTGCCCAAGCCCAAGGCGCTCGTCAACGAGGTCGTGCTCGAAATAGGCATAGAGCTAATGTTGGCGGACGTGGCTTGGATGCCAATGTTGAGGTACCTAGGAGGAGGCGCGGAAATCCAGCCATGGAAGAGTTTGCTGCTGGTATGCAGGGATTACAACAGGTTGTGCAACAACTTGTTGGGGCTGTCGTCGGACAACAACAGGAGGGTGATCAAAGATATGAAAATCCCAATGGTCAACAAGAGGTTAGACAAGTTGAGCGTCAGACGACTGCAGCAACGAGGGGTATTGAGGTTACTTTACCAGACTTCATGAAGCTTAAACCCCCTACTTTTTCTGGGTCTAGTGCGACTGAGGACCCCCAACAATTCATTGATAGTCTAGAGCGGCTTTGGAGAGCATTGGGTTGTTCTGAGGTAAGAGCAGTGGAATTGACATCCTTTCAGCTAATAGGTGTGGCCCGAGATTGGTTTGATATAGTGTCATGTGGTAGACAAGTGGGGTCACCTCCGTTAGCATGGAGAGATTTCTCTCAGCTGTTCATGGCTCGTTTTCTTCCGGAGAGTGTTAGAGATGGATTAGCTCATGCGTTTGAGCGGTTGGAGCAAACAGAGGGTATGACAGTTTCAGAGTACAGTGCTCGATTTACACAGCTCTCTAGATACGCTCCTTACCCTATCACTGAGGAAATGTGTGTCAAGAGGTTCATCAGAGGATTGAGGGATTACTTATTTAGATCTGTGGTTGGGTCGAATTGTTCTACTTTTGCTGAGGTTTTGAGTTTAGCACTTCAAATTGAGCAACGACAGAAGGAAAAAGGAGGTAATACACAAGATTCACGGAAGAAACAAAGGGTTGAAGGATCCTACAGTAACTATCCGAATCGCGGTGGTGGATCTATGTTTGGTTATCAGGGGCAACAAAGACTCATGTCTCAAAGAGGTGGTCATAGTGGGCAGTCTTCTGGGATAGTTCAGAGTCGTAGATCAGATTCTGGAGCAGCATCACAATCCACTTTTCCTCAGAGACATTCCGGTGTTTCAGCTACACGGTGTTCTACTTGTGGTAGGTTTCACTTTGGAAATTGTTCTAGAGATGGTAAGGTGTGCTATCAATGTGGCCAAGTAGGTCACATCAGAAGGGATTGT
>JBBPBQ010000002.1:41633984-41699076 GCA_037974755.1 Cicer yamashitae
TTTTCCTCAGAGACATTCCGGTGTTTCAGCTACACGGTGTTCTACTTGTGGTAGGTTTCACTTTGGAAATTGTTCTAGAGATGGTAAGGTGTGCTATCAATGTGGCCAAGTAGGTCACATCAGAAGGGATTGTTCTGTAGACACGACACGTCCATCCTCTAGCTATGCATCAGCCCCAACAGCTTTGGCATCTTCTCAGGCTCATTTTGCATCTGTGCGACAAAGTGGAAATTCTTATGGCAGAGGTTCAAGAACATCTCAGCAGGTAGGTAGAGGATTTGGTGGTAGAGGTCAGATATCAGCAGGAAGAGGTCAGGCTCGAGTGTTTGCTTTGACTCGTCAAGATGCTCAGACATCCAATGCAGTAGTTACAGGTATACTTTCTATTTGTTCGAGAGATGCTCATGTTTTGTTTGACCCTGGAGCTACTCATTCTTTTGTATCCTCGTGGTTTGCTACTCGACTTGGTAAATGTTCATCTTCTTTAGAAGAGGCATTAGTTGTAGCTACACCTGTTGGAGGAAATTTGATTGCTAAGTCGGTGTATCGTTCTTGTGATATAACTATTGAGGGCAAGGTGTTGCCAGTAGATTTAGTAGTTATTGACTTGGTAGATTTTGATGTGATTTTGGGTATGGATTGGTTGGCTTTGCACTATGCAACTTTGGATTGTCATAACAAAGTGGTGAAATTTGAGATACCGGGGCAATCAGTATTCTCGTTTCAAGGAGAACGTTGTTGGGTACCACATAACCAAATCTCAGCATTGAGAGCTAGCAAGTTAATGAGAAGAGGTTGTCAAGCGTACTTAGCCTTGGTAAGGGATACACAAGTGGCTGAGGAGGAGTTGGGAAAAGTTCCAATAGCATGTGAATTTCCAGATGTTTTTCCTGAAGAACTTCCTGGGTTGCCACCTGATAGGGAGATTGAGTTCTCTATAGATTTGATTCCAAACACTCATCCTATATCCATACCTCCTTACCGTATGGCCCCAGCAGAACTTAAGGAGTTAAAGGAGCAACTTCAAGATCTTCTTGATAATGGTTTTATTCGCCCAAGTTCTTCTCCTTGGGGAGCACCAGTCTTATTTGTAAAGTAGAAAGATGGATCCATGCGGTTATGTGTGGACTATAGGCAGTTGAATAAAGTAACCATAAAGAATAAATACCCTTTGCCACGCATTGATGAATTGTTTGACCAACTTCAAGGAGCTCAATGTTTTTCTAAGATTGATTTGCGGTCCGGGTATCACCAGTTGAAGATTAAGAAGGATGATATAGCGAAGACAGGTTTCCACACGCGTTATGGACATTATGAATTCCTAGTTATGTCCTTTGGACTTACTAATGCCCCGGCAGCTTTTATGGATTTGATGAATCGCGTTTTTAAACCATTCTTGGATCAATTCGTGATTGTGTTTATTGATGATATCCTTGTTTATTCCAAGAGTAAAGAAGAACACGAGCGACATTTGAGGTTGGTTTTGCAAACCTTAAGAGATAAACAATTATATGCCAAATTCTATAAATGTCAGTTTTGGCTGGATAGTGTGGCATTTTTAGGTCATGTTGTGTCTAAGAATGGAATAAGTGTTGATCCAAGTAAGGTGGAAGCAGTGCAGAATTGGCCCAGACCTACCACAGTAAAGGAGATTCGAAGTTTTCTTGGTTTAGCCGGTTATTATCGACGTTTTGTGAAGGATTTCTCAAAAATTGCATCTTCGTTGACTAGGTTGACCCAGAAGGAAGTTGAATTCCAATGGAGTGATGCATGTGAGGAAAGCTTTCAAAAATTGAAGGAGTACTTGACGTCAGCACCTATTTTGGCATTACCCATAGGTGGTGAAAGCTATGCAGTTTATTGTGATGCTTCTAGAGTTGGTCTCGGTTGTGTACTTATGCAACAAGGTAAGGTTATTGCTTATGCATCTAGACAACTCAAGAGGCACGAGGTAAACTATCCTACACATGATTTGGAAATGGCTGCAGTAATTTTCGCTCTTAAGATTTGGAGGCACTATCTATATGGTGAAACTTGCGAGATTTATACCGATCATAAAAGTCTTAAGTATATTTTTCAACAGCGAGATTTAAATTTAAGACAAAGAAGATGGATGGAACTCTTGAAAGATTATGATTGCACAATCTTATACCACCCAGGGAAAGCAAATGTTGTTGCAGATGCTTTGAGTAGGAAATCCATGGGCAGTCTCGCTCACATAGCAGAAGTAAAGAGGCCAATAGTTAGAGAATTTCAAGAAATTGTTGACAGTGGAATTCAATTTGAATTTGATCATTCGAGGCTATTTTTTGCCCATGTACAAATTCGTCCAACCATAGTTGATGATATCAAAGAAGCTCAAAGTCAAGACCCATACTTGGTGAATATGGTAAATAATGTTCAGAATGGTAAAATTTCAGACTTTTCGGTTGATTCTGATGGTGTGCTGAGGTTGAAGTCTCGATTATGTGTTCCAAATGTTGGTTGCTTGAGAAGGAAAATTTTAGAGGAGGCTCATCATTCTTCTTATACTATTCACCCAGGTTCTAATAAGATGTATCAAGACTTGAGAGAGTTGTATTGGTGGGAAGGATGAAGAGAGACGTAGCAGATTTTGTCTCTAAGTGCTTAGTGTGTCAACAAGTAAAGGCTGAGCACCAAAAGCCTGCAGGGTTACTGCAACCTGTTGAAATACCTGAATGGAAGTGGGAAGGCATCGCTATGGATTTCGTCACAGGATTACCACGAACCCAAAAGGGTTATGACTCGGTGTGGGTGATTATAGATCGGTTGACCAAATCTGCACATTTCTTGCCTGTGAAGACTACTTATACTGCATCTCAATATGCTAAACTTTATTTAGATGAAATTGTCTCTTTGCATGGTGTACCGGTGTCTATTATTTCTGGCCGTGGGGCTCAATTTACCGCTCAATTTTGGAAGTCGTTTCAAACTTCATTAGGAACTCGTTTGAAGCTTAGCACGGCTTTTCATCCTCAGACAGATGGCCAGTTTGAAAGGACTATACAGATATTGGAAGATATGCTTCGTGCTTGTGTTATGGATCTTGGGGGTAGTTGGGATCAACATCTGCCCTTGATGGAATTTGCATACAATAATAGTTATCAATCTAGTATTCAGATGGCTCCGTTTGAGGCTTTGTATGGAAGACGGTGTAGGTCTCCGATAGGATGGTTTGAAGTTGGAGAAGCCAAACTAGCCGGTCCAGAGTTGATTCAAAATGCCATTGAAAAGGTTAAATTGATTCGAGATCGCTTAGTGACAGCTCAAAGTAGACAAAAATCTTATTCTGATAAGAGGCGTCGTCCCTTAGAGTTTTCAGTGGGAGAACATGTATTCCTACGAGTTTCACCAATGAAAGGAGTTTTGCGGTTTGGAAAAAAGGGGAAACTAACTCCAAGGTTCATTGGACCATTTGAAATTTTAGAGAGAGTCGGACCGGTAGCGTATCGCTTGGCACTTCCACCGGATCTCTCGGGAGTTCATCCGGTCGTCCATATTTCGATGCTTCATAAGTATCTTCATGACCCTTCTCATGTGATTAATCATGAAGATGTGCAGTTAGATGAGAGTCTATCATACGTTGAACATCCGGTAGCTATATTAGATCGCCAAGTGAGACGTTTACGCTAAAAGGATATCGTTTCAATAAAAGTTCTTTGGCATGGTCCATCGGGTGAAGAAAGTACGTGGGAACCCGAAGAAGTCATCCTTGCGAAGTACCCACACTTATTTGAAACTCAAGGTCAGTAGTATTTAATTAAATAAAAAGTCAAATAAATTCGATGACGAATTTCTATAAGGGGAGGAGATTGACACGCCTCGTGTCTTTAAAATATTAATAATAATAATAATAATAATAATATAATAAATAAATAATTAAAACCAACCACCCCCTACTTTCCCATTCTTCTCTCCCTCACGGTAACCTCACTCTCACCCCCCATTCTCCATTTTTTTCTTTTTTCTTTCCTTTTCTTCTTCTTCTTCTTCTTCTTCTTCTTCTTCTTCTTCTTCTTCTTCTTCTTCTTCTTCTTCTCACCTAAAATCACAAGTTAGTCTCCTTAAATCTTAAACCCATAGGAAGGATATACAAGTTCTTGGGTAAGATTTTTGGGTTTGGGTTTGGGTTTGACTCTAAGGAAGGAGAAGGATACCCATTTATTGAGAGTTGTTTTTGAGACTCTTTGAGGTAAATCACAACTCTTATGTTAATAATAAATCTCTAGGAAATGTAGTGTTGTTTCAAAAATCTTTTTTTGTGCTTAGAGTAGATTTAATGAATTTTTATGGTTTATTAGAGTTAGCTAAACTTTAGAATAATTTTCCTAAAGTCTTAAGAATATTTTTGATACTCAGATTTGTCAGCTGAGGTCCTGCCGGCTACTCTGGGAGTTGTTGGCGAACAAACGTAGCTGATTCTCCGTAGTTGTGAGTTGACGACGGTCATCGTCATTTATTTTTATAATGCTATAAATATGTTTTCTCATTTTCTATGTTAAAGTGTTTATTTAAAAATTTGGGAAACATAACCTTTGAAATTTTATCTCAACTTCGTCATGTATTTATTTTAATGCTCTTTATTATATAATAGGTTATTAATTCGATATACGTATGCGTTAAAAGTATTTAAATTGTGAACTGTTATGCGATTGAATATATTTTTCGTGAATTACGATGAATTGAAAGATGATTTTAAATACGTGTTTTGGGAAATCATTGTTATGATTATTAAATCTTTAACGGCGTTAGGTGCACCTAGTTACCTCGTTTTGGTTAGGGAGAGTTACCCGTTAGATGGAGCCGCCCCTATGTGAAATGTCATCCGTAGGAGGAGAGGGCTATCAACGAGGTGTAAGCTCCCTAATTGATGCGTGATGATGCGTTGCGGGATTAAGAGGAGAGGGCTATCCGTTAGATGGAGCCACCCCTAAGGGAAAGGCCACCCTTAGGAGGAAAGGGCTATCAATGAGATGAAGCCGCCTCTTGGTTCTCAATAATTAGTTTTTTTTTACTTGTTTAATTTTCTATGATGATTTTAACGTTATTCATTTTGATTTCGCTTCACTATTAATTGAATTTTTAATATTTTTATCCGAACGGTTAAATTATAAATTTAGATGATTTTATTACGTGAATAACATAATCGTCTCAAGGTTATAAAACAGTTATTCGTGCCTTTTTGTGTTTCCCTTCTAGTTGATGGTGATTGTTGTCTCCTCACTAAGTCTTTGTGACTTACTCCTTCATGTTGTTTATTTTTTTCAGATTCACAAGCAACTAAGTAACAAGCTGATAGTAGGCTCAAGTCTCGGTCGTATTTGTTTTGGTAGGCCTCTTTGATCGAGGACCATTTTTTGTAAAGTCTGTTGAGTCATATGTATTTTGCAGCTATTGGAGTTTAGATAGTCTTTTGGGTAATGTACTGAATGTTTAGATTATGTTGTTTGAATTTGGCTGAATTTGAAGTTTAAACAGGGATTTTGTAAATTTGGAAATGTCGAAATTACAGAGGATACTCTGTCGAAATTTCGTGAAAAATTATATATATATTTTTTTGAAATGATTATTCTGAACTATTTATTTGGTAAATTGTTAAGTTAGTTGATAGGCTTGCCAGGCTAGGGGTATAGCTTGTGCGCCGGTCACGGCGTTTAGTTTTTGGGTCGTGACAGGAACTCGTATCGAATCTTCAGAGATCTTGAATAAGCATTAACAACTTGTTCAAATACGTCTTTATAATTAATTCATCGTATTTTGATGGAAGCTAGAAGAAAATTAGAGGACGACATTTTCAAAGCATGTCATGTGCTTCTTTAGTCAGATGATAAGTCAAACTTTGACTAGGGATGACAACAAAATCCGCACCCGCGGGTACCCATCCAAACTCGTCGCGATTTGCGCAGAAAAAATCCGCTTTGATTGGATGCGGGTTTTTTCCGAAATTAAAACTTGGGGGTGGGGGCGGATTTGGGGGTGTTGATATGCACCTTACACTTGCACCCAAACCCGCCCCGCTAGTAATATTATTATCATTTTTAAATTTTATATATATGTACGTATTCAATATATTTAATATTTTTTAAATATTAAAAATTATAATCTTCTCTCTATAGAAAATATGATTTTCATATTTTTTATTTTATTATTGTATAATAATAATTATTTTATTATATTAATTATAATTAATATAATTTTTAAATTTATTATTTTATATATATATATATATATATATATATATGAATAGATGCGGGTGTGGGTGAGGAAACTCAAACTCCGTTGAGGCGCGGGGATGGGGACCTAAATTTAGACCCGACAAGAAACGGAGGCGCGTGTGGGTGCGGATTTTTCTCGACTAGTCGGGTGCGAGGGTGAGAGGCAAAATCCGCCCCGCCCCGCCTCGTTGTCATGCCTAACTTTGACGAGGAGAGGATGTTGAGATGTTGACTTCTTCAAAGTCCTAGACTCAGATATTTGACTTAAGAAAGTCGACCTTTTGTCAAAGCGTTGACTTTATTAAAGTGTTAATTTGATGCGTTGACTAGACGAAACACCGAAGTTGTACACATTGTAAAATGTTGTTAATCCTAGAGGGAAGAAAAATAAACAATAAATAATGCTTCAATATGTCCTTATTTTGAAATCATTGTATTTTTATATTTAATTCATGTTTATCTTATTTAATAGTATATAATTATCCATTCTTCCAACCTTTGATTAAAGTATAGTTTATTGCTATGAAATCAAACCTCCCTTAATTAGTCTGCTAATTATGTACCTCCTTGAAGATTTACTTTTTTCTCCCTGTTTCTGTCCAGCTTGTTAGCTTAGTGAAATGAATAGAGGATTAAATGCTCTACACAACCCAACCAGTCAAACGACAAGGTAGTGGCAATGACAAAGCCATTCTTCAATATTGATTTTCTATTTCTGCAGCTTTAGGAGGGAGAGTTTATGTGACATCAATGACCACTACCTCAAGTGGATTGCATTTACCACATTCCTTATTTTCTATAAATCGTAAATACCTTTAGTTTGTTAGAGAAGAGCCGCCCGTTGTGTTGGACACTTATCATTAAGGATATGATGCAAAACTGCATTAATAGTTTCACTTTTCTCTGCATTAACTTT
Organism: Cicer yamashitae; assembly: GCA_037974755.1. NCBI lineage: Eukaryota > Viridiplantae > Streptophyta > Magnoliopsida > Fabales > Fabaceae > Cicer > Cicer yamashitae. The sequence continues at coordinate 41,641,137 of JBBPBQ010000002.1, forward strand.
GAATGTTGATCTGCAATTATGGCAGAAGTTTGCAGAAGGTCACACCCGTGGCTTGAACTGCTTAGTTGTTTTGTTTAAAAACTTTTGGTATTTGGAGCAAGTTAAAGAATGACGAGTCGTTGAACATTAAAACATCAAGATGAAGGTTTAAAGAATATAAGTGTGGAGCTAACTATGCTTGCTACTTGTAAATGAGAGATACTCATTTTTCACAAAAAGAATGGAAGTAACTAACCCTTCAATCCTGAATTATTTGTAATTTGCATTGTGGACTTATTAATATTGCTTTTATAATAGGTGATTTTGTGCTGCAATTTTCTGAAACTTTTATCTTTTGCGTGGACCAAGCCGACGCTATATAGTGTCGAACACAAATTGTATCCTAGGCCATTTTGTCAAAGGTTGTAGGCGTCGACATGACCGACGCTAGTTAGCGTCAGTCTTGTTTGCGTGAGCTTTTGGCCGACACTAAAATTAATTTTTCTAGTAGTGGCTAATTAACTTATGAATTATTAAGTGTTTCTGTTGTGAAATAGATGATATCTTGATGAGTATGCTATATTAATTGTTTTATTATTTTCCTAACTGCTATGTGTTATCTGTTAATTTAAGTTGGTGACTATTTGCTTTATTTGTGGACTTTGAGCAATCCCCCTAAACAATGTGTTATTCGATAGGGATGTAACAACTCCTTGGGAGTTTAAGCCGGACTTTGGCAGGGCTACTTATACAAGTAAGGTGGTGGTGAGTATGATGCGAGATGGAGAGTGGCGTTTCAAGTTGGGGTTACACACGAGCGAATGGAGTTTCTGATACTTACTAAGTTGGTTCTAGTTGGTTTTACAGTTACCTTTCAGTCCAGAAAGGATTTTTATAAGTTACCTTTTAATCACTAAAAAGATTTTTACAATACACTCAAATTGTCTTAAGAGATAGATATGAGTTTCAAATGAAATTATGATAGAAGGTTGTAGGATTAGAATCTACTCAACACTTGTTTGAGATTGATTATCAGCAATAACTCAAAAAAGAGATCCTTGAATAAAATAAGAGAGAGTTGGAGTTTTTGCTTGATTGAAGAGTTTTGTTCGCTCGAGTATGATTGTTTAAGTAATGAAATGATTGCACTATAAACGCTTGCTATTGTCGTTACCTTGATGTTCCTTTGATAGGCATGGAGAAGGTTAGAAAGGACTCACTATAGCCCTTACTAAACTTGAAGAAAAACATCTGTTTAGAGTGATATTTAATCGGCATGTGCGCTATTTAATCCATAACGGTCTTCTTTGTAACTTAAACATTTTTGGTTCTGTGTTGAATGGAAAACGTGGCTGAAGGATTTAGCAATTGTCTGGTGTCAGTTCTTTGTCTCAAAAGCATGTTGAGTTTTCTTGAAGAGGTGCAGTAGTAGTGTCCTTTCATCCTTGATATCCTAGATGTACTTGTCCATAGCTCATCAATATGAAGATTGATATGGTCATTGATCTTGATGCTATTGTTGCTTCTTTGGGCATTTAGATAGACTTTTGGGCTTCATTATTGTTTTGAATAATCTTGATATTCGTTTATCTTAAGATCCAGACTATGGGGAATGATTTATTCTACTTCTGTCCTTAAAACAAACTAACCAGAATGTTCTTGATAAACCGGAATGATACTTTTATAAACCAGAATGATCTTGATTATCCAGAACGATCTTGATTACCCAGAATGATCTTATAATCAATTTCTTGTTAGTTAAGGCATGCTTTTTCTTTTATTTATATCATAGTGTGATTGTTTATTGTTTTATGAATGTATTTGATCACATATCTTTGAATAAAACACTCAAAAACACAAGTTAAACATCAACACAGTCAGAATCATGATTATAGATTAATTAACTTGTTTGTTTATCTTCAAAACACTTGATTTAGGAGTTTGCCTCAACAATCCCCTTAGCTTTTGTATCTATTAACAGATATTTTTGAACCAAAGTATTTTTTCTTCATTAATAATATCAAGAGAGTTCATACATATGGTTCAAACCAAAAAAAGAAAGGTAAAACAAAGAAGTACATATTGAGTTCAAAAATACTTCTTAAATCTAATTTCTACTTTTATCCCATTTGTCATAGCAAAAAGTGGTGGGAGAAATCCAACGTGAAAACGGTTTCAAAAACATAAAGATGAAAAAGAGCCATCAAAGGATGAAGAGATGGAGGGCCTGGGTAGATCAAGAAAAGTAGGAGGCGGATTAGGAATAGGTGGTTCAAGTCCCAACTTTGGAGCTAGTTGAGTAGCCATCAAATCCCTTAAGATTACATTCTCCCTATCTTGATGGAGTTGTCTATCAATGATAGTCTGAAAGGCTATAAAAATCTTTGGGATATCCTTTCGTGTTTTTGAGGTGTCCTTCTCTATCTGTGTGCTTTTTGGAGGACGAGTGTCTTCATCCACAAGCTGAGAAGCTAGAGAAGGTTGTCCAAGAGAAGGAACAATTGTAGTGCAGAAGGAAGAAAATGTGGAAAAAGCTGAGCCAATAGTAGGGAGAGTGTTGGACATGGACTGTGCCTGAGGATTTGAGGAACCATAAAGGTCCATATCCGGAAAAGCAACATATTTGTTAATGCCAAAAGATGAATATATGGATTTATGTGGGGAGACAAAAGTTGGATACATTTGGGATGTTCTTTCAAAATGAATTTGGGAGCAAAGATGACTTCGAAGAATTGGATTTTGAAGCGAGTGTGGTGTTAGAATACCAAAAGCATCACCATTTTCAAGTGGGGTGGATTCAAATTGAGTATTATTGAAAGGAAAAACGTTGTGTTGGAAAGGAGAACGTTCTTGAGGAATATTGACTCCAAAGTTCTGAGTATTTGGGTTTAAGGATGTTTTCCTTTCAAAACGTTTTCTTTTGTTGGAACCAAAAGAGAAGCGATGAATCTTTCGTCATGTGGGAGATGTTTTTGGAAGATAATTTTGAAATTTTGATGATGGATTTTTCATTTTGACATTGAAATATTTCTAAATTTTTGTGAGAACCATACCATAGAGAACAACATTCCTTTTGTAATCTCGATTAGTGGAGGCTATCATGTTCTGTACGATGATGTAGAGGAGGTTGAGTTTTTGGCAATGGAGGAGGTGATAAATGATTAAGGCATCATTATCAGAGACATACTCGTGAATGCCACAGTGTGGAAGAACTATACCATAGGGAACAACATTCCTTTTGTAATCTCGATTGGTGGAGGCTATCATGTTCTGTACAATAATGTAGAGGAGGTTGAGTTTTTGGCAATGAAGGAGGTGATAAATGATTAAGGCATCATTATCAGAGGCATATTCGTGAATGCCGTTGTGTGGAAGAATGGAATGCTGACTAATATTGTTGAAGATTTTGGGAAGGGGTTTCAAATCTGCAGACACAAAGTTGGTTGTGCCAGGAATGAAGAGCACATTGAAATTGCATACTTGTTGACATTTAGTGCAAAATACTAACATTTCCAAATATGGTTGGCCCTTTTGTGGGTAGATGCATAATTTCAGCCAAAATTATAGGAGTGAGACGAATTTCAACCTCTTTTAAAGTGGTGACAAGCAAAGCTTTGTCAGAGAAGGTTTGAGCTTTGTAGTAAAAAGCACGAATGACCTCTGAATAGTAAGAATATGAGATTCCAGGAAGTCATACCAGCTAAGAGCATCAGCCTGTTGTTTGATTGAGATTCCTTCAAACTGAAGGTTATCAAACACACAAACCCGTCAATTCCCAATGGGTCTTTCTGCCCATTTGTCTTGATAGATTTTTTGGTATTTGGTTGAGAGTAGTGGTGGGGTAAGGATTTTGGAGGTTTTGGTTGGGTTTTAGGTTTGTGCGAAGAACGTTCTGATGGAGTTGATCTGGGTGGAGAACGTTATGGTGGAATAGTTCTAGATGGACAACATTATGCACTTTTGGTTTTCTGTGCAAGTTGTTTGGAGAGTTGTTTCAGTTTTTGTTTGGCTAGAAAAGATAAAGTCAGGGATGATTTTGTTGATTTTGAGGGTGACATTGTTGGTGTATGTTAATGAAAGGATTTTGATTTCTTCGATGTTTTTTTTTAAAGAGGGTAAAAGACATTTTATAGATTTTGATGGTAAAGTACATGGTTTTGAGGATTTTGGTGTTGGAGCAAAGGGTTTTGATGATTTTGAAGCAGAGGATTGTGATGATTTTGGTGGTGATTTTGAACCAGATTCATCATCAGAGATAGTATAGATGGTTGTGTCCACACTTTTGGATTGCTTGGAGGTACCAACTCCAGCCATGATTCTCATTGATCTCCGTTTAGATGGAGAATTGTCAAATTGTGTTTTTTGAGGTTTTTTCTAGAGATGTGGTGGTGTTTGACTTGTGTTTGGAAAGATACATTGAAACAGAGGAGGGAGTACGGTGGTGAGAGGGGCGAGCAAAATAAGAGGTGGACTGGTTTCAGGAGATGATGAGAGATAGTCAGAAAAGGTGCTTGTAGATGGAGAATTTTTTGGAGGGGTAGTTCGTGGTGGAGGAGATGGTGATCGAGATGGAGATGGTGAGGGAGATGGGGTTCTTGGAGTTGGATTTTTTCTTGCAGAAGCTTTGGTACGAGCCATGTTTTTGGAAATAAATGAAGAGTGAGTTACAGAAAATGAGAGTACAGAGGTTTTGATGAAAGAGGAAAGAGTAGTTTTTTGGGAAGAGATGAGGGAGAGAGTGACACGTATAGGAGGAAAGTAGGCTATGATGAGGCTATGGTAGCTGTTTTTTGAATAGAGGAAAAAGTCGTTACTTGCCTTTTGTGTGAATTAAAAATTTAAAATTTTTCAACCTTCACTTAAGCTTGACACACTGATGCGAAGAGAAAGGAAATGGAGATCGTTCTCCGTATTAACCAAAACAATCTGGTCATGTTTTTCAAAGGAGATAGTTTGGATTTTTGATGATTTTTAATTTTTCTTTAATAAAATTAAAATTATCTTCAACTAGAGGTTTAGTAAAGGTATCAACAAGTTGATTTTTGGTGTCAACAAAGAGGAATTCAACTTCATTTTTGTTAAAATGATCTCTAATAAAATGGTGTTTTATTTCAATATGTTTTGATCTTAAATGTTGAATGGGATTTTTAGACAAATTTATTGCACTTGTATTATCACAATAAATTGGAACATTTGTATATCTTACAGAAAACTCTTCAAGTTGGTTTTTGATCCACCAGACATGAGAGCAACAATTTGCAGTTGAGACATATTCAACTTCAGTAGTTAATAAGGCAATTGTGTTTTGTTTTCTACATGACCAACTTATTAGAGCTTCTCCAAGAAATTGATGTGCGCCACTTGTGCTTTTTCTTTCAATTTTATCCCCAGAATAATCAGCATCACAATAGGCTACAAGATCAAAATGAGTTCCTTTGCTATACCAAAAGCCAAGATCAATGGTACCAACAAGATAACAAAAATTTCTTTTTACAGCAGATAAATGAGATTCTTTAGGCAAAGATTGAAATCTAGCACATAATCCTACTACAAAACAATATATGGCCTACTTGTAGTTAGATATAGCAATGAGCCTATCATTCCTTTGTATTCCTTTTCAAAGATGGATTTTCCTTGTTCATCTTTGTCCAAAATTGAGGATGGATGCATTAGTGTTTTCATTGTTTTAGCTTCATTCATTTTGTATTTCTGTAAAAGATCTTTTATATATTTTTCTTGGCATATAAAGATTCCATTTTCATATTGTTTGATTTGCAAGCCAAGAAAATATCTCAATTCTCCCATCATACTTATTTCAAATTCACTTTGTATGAGATTTGAAAATTCCTCACGCATTTTTTCATTTGTTGATCCAAAGATGATGTCGTCAACATATACTTGAACAATTAGCAAATCAGTTTTATCAGTTTTCTAAAGAGTGTAGTATCAATCTTGCCTCTAGAAAAACCATTTTTGATTAAGCAGAAACTTAGTCTTTCATATCAAGCTCTAGGGGCTTGTTTCAGTACATATAGAGCTTTAGTAAGTTTAAAGACATGGTTTGGTTTCTTTTGATCTTCGAAACCAGAAAGTTGATGAACATATACTTGTTCATTTAGAAAACCATTTAAAAAGACACTTTTAACATCCATTTGAAAAAGTTTAACAAGTTTATGAGATGCATATGCAAGAAGGATTATGATTGCTTCTAACCTTAAACCTGGAGCAAAAGTTTCATCATAATCAATACCTTCTTGTTGGTTATAAGCTTGAGCCACTAGTCTTGCTTTATTTCTTATTACTTTTCCTTCTTCATCCAATTTGTTTCTAAATACCCATCTTGTGCCAATAATTGTTTGATTTTTTTCAAGTTGGAGAAGTTCTTCTTGCATTACTTCAACCCATGAGTTATCAACTATGGCTTCTTTGATTGATATCAGTTCCATTTGAGATATCATTGCCATGTTGTTGTTATTGTTGTCATCTTTAAAATACATTCTAGTTCTAATGTCATCAGATGTGTTTCATGTGATTTTATTTTGTGGATGATCTCTTATGATTTTCAAACTTCACGGAGGAGTTTGAGACGGAGATTGATGATCAATCTCGTTTTTCTAAGGAACGATATGTTGTTGTTGCTCACATTGTTCTTCTTCTTCTTCACCATCTATCTTTTGTATATCAAGATCATCAAATTTATCAAATAACACATGCATACTTACCTCCACAGTTTTTGTTCTTAGATTATATATATGATAACCTTTGGAATCAGTGGAATATACTAAAAAAATAGCTTTGTCTGATTTAGCATCAAACTTTCCTCGATTTTCTTTGTTATTTAAGATATACCAGTAGCAACCAAAAACATGAAAGTATGAGACAATTGGCTTATTGTTTTTCCATAATTCATAAGGTGTTTTGTTGATAATTTTTCTTAGTGATGCACGATTTAAAATGTAGCAAGAAGTGTTGATTGCTTCAGCCCATAAATATTTCTCAATATTTGATTCTTCCAAGATTGTTCTTGTCATTTCTTGTAACGTTCTATTCTTTCTTTCAACAACTCCATTTTGTCAAGGAGTTCTTGTACAAGAGAGATTATGAGAAATGCCATTTTCATAAAAAAAAAAAAAAAGCTTTTGAAAAATGCATTATGAATTCACCTCCATGATCACTTCTTACATAAATCATGTTTTTGTTTTAAGAAAAGTACCCATGTGTAACGTGAAAAATTATCAACAATAACAAAGCCATATCTCATTCCTCCTAAGCTTGTAGTTTTGTTATGACCAAAGAGGTCAATGTGAAGTAATTCAAGAGGTTTTTGAGTTGAAAAAAAACCTTTTGAATGAAAACTATTTTTGACTTATTTTTCTTTATGCAGCTCAATTGGTAGTGGGAATGAATGGACGGTGTACTTATCCCCCAGGTATCGGGTTCGATTCCCACGGAAGACAAAAACTTGCTATTTCCAACGAGGGGAAAGGAGGGCAAGAAGGTCATGATTAACAGTGCCAGTAACGGTAAGGGTCGGGCTGTTAGTCACGCTATTACAACACAAGCTTCACATACTTTATCTTTGTCAAAACTAATTTTTGATAGACCTCTAACAAGACCAAGTTTGGATAATTTTGAAATTATTTTCATGCTAACATGCCAAGTTCATTTATGCCATATCCACTGATCTTTGTTTATGAACATAAAACATGATTCAGTGGGTAATTCTTCAAGATATAAAACATATACATTTTTCTTTCTTCATCCATAGAAAATAATTTTTCCAGATGATGTTTGCTTGACTTCGCATATGTTTGTTTTAAAAATAACTTTAAAACCATTCACACAATTGACTAATGCATAGTAGATTATGTTTTAAACCTTCAACATATTGAACATCATCTATTTTTGCAGAGTTTTCTTTACCTATAATACCTTTACCTTTGATTTTTTTTCTTGATTATTATTCACAAAAGTTACAATTCCTCCATCCTTCTTGACAAAGGAAAGAAAACATTGTTTATCTTCTGTCATATGTCTCGAGCAGCCACTATCCAAGTACCATGGCTTTTTCTTAACATTTTGAAAACCAACCTACATTTGATATTAATAGATTCTTAGGTACCCATTTGGTCTTGGGTTCTTGAGGGTTAGATTTATCTTTAAAACTAGATTTTTTCTTAAAGTAGCAATTTGGTTCAATATGACCAATCTTTGAACAATAAGAATATTTTTTTATTGCTTTTGGAGAAGGTTCTGACATGATACCAGAACGTTCTTCCTTTTGGAGAGGTTGTCTTGATTTGAAATTTTCATCCCTTGTTTGAAAAAACATGTGGAATCAAGATTCACTTTGTTTTGCATTTATCTTCTTTGAGGGTTAAATTTTATTGCTTGTTGTTGTTGTTGTTGTTTGATGTATTCCTCTATCGTGTATCCTCTAGTTTTGTTTATATTTTAGTGTTTTTGTTTTTATTTCTATTTATGTTTGTTCTTGTTGAAGTAGTGTTGTTGGAGAAGTGACATTGCTTCTCCTTTTGTTCATTTTTCATTTTTTAGATGTTGTTGTTGTATTTCTTTTTTCCAGCTATTGTGGTGTTGTTGCTTATTTTTTTTCAAAAACTATGGAAGAAAGTCATTTTACAGAAACAATAGTTCCTACATCAGTAGTTAATGAAGTTGTGGGAGAGGGTGCTAATATTTCAAATAATGTAGTAGAGAGAGGGTGGTAAGAATGAAGTTTAGGGAGAGGATGGTATTAATGAAGTTGAGGGAAAGGGAAAAAAGCATAGGAAATCTATAGTTTGGAACCATTTCACTAAAATTCCTTTGAAAGAGAATAAGGGTGAACATAGAGCAAAGTGCAATCATTGTCATAATACATATGGTTGCCACCCAACCACACATGGCACAAATTCTATGAACAAACATTTGCATAGATCTCACAAATGGATTTTTAGTAAAACGGGTAAAAAGAGGACACTACATGGGTACATGTCAAAGATTTTTGAAGAAGAAGATGGTTCTGGAGCTATAGTTAGCTATAATTTGGAGGAGTGTAGGAGAACTGTGGTTGAATATGTTGTATTGGATGAAAAACTATTTAATGTTGTAGAAGGGCTTGAATTTCGTAGATTGTTAAATTGATTCGAGCCTCGATTTACCATGCCATCTAGGGTCACAATTTCAAGGGATTGTTATCAATTATTTTTGAAGGAAAAGAAAAAGCTAAAGGTTTGGTTTAAAAAATCATGCATTCATGTTTGTTTGACAACTGATTGTTGGACTTCAAACCATAATTTAGGCTATATGTGTTTGACAACGCATTTTATTGATGAAGAATGGAAACTACATAAAAGAATTATAAACTTTTGTCAAATTGAAAATCACAAGGGTGAAACCATTGGAAGAGAAATTGAAAGATGTTTAAGGGAATGAGGAATTGAAAATGTTTTTACTATAACTGTTGATAATGCAAGCTCAAATGATGGAGCAATTTCATACCTTCAAAAGAAGTTTAATACTAGGGGAGGAGTAGTGTGTAGTGGAAATTATATGCATATGAGGTGTTGTGCTCATATTCTTAATTTGATTGTTTCTGACGGCACACATGAGCAACAGTTATCCATCGAAAGTATTAGAAATGTTGTACGTTATGTTAGATCTTCTTCCCAAAGACTTAAAAAATTTAAAGAGTACATTGAGGCCGAAATGATTAAGCATCTAAGCCTTGTGTGCCTAAATGTTCCAACTATGTGGAATTCCACATATATTATGTTGGAACATGCTGAGAAGTTTGAAAAAGCATTTGATAAACTTAATGAGCAAGAATTGGACTTTCGAAAATGGTTTGGTGACGAAGAAAAAGAGAAAAAAAAAAGGGTTGGCCTGCCTAAAAGTATTGATTGGGAGACTTGAAAGATCTTTGTTCAGTTTTTGAAAATTTTCTATGAAGTAACTTTATGTTTCTTTGGTTCTTTGCACGTGACATCAAATACATGCTCCCATCAAATTGTAACAGTTGAGTCTCAATTGTCAAGTTGGAGTAAAAGTCATTGTAAACTATTAGGAGGTATTGCAAATTCAATGAGAGAAAAGTTTAATAAATATTGGGGAAATGTTGATAAAATGAATCCATTGTTGTTTGTTGCCGTTGTTTTGGATCCTCAATATAAGCTTGATTATGTCAATTGGTGTTTGGTAGATATGTTTGACAAAGTACTAGCTACTAGTATGTCTAAATTGGTAAGAGATACCTTGGATGATTTGCACTTGTTTTACTCAAGAGGAGATGTTTCACAAAGTGAAAGTGGAGATGATGAAAATGGTTTAAGAAGCATACCATCTCAAAGTGGACTAAACAGTCTTAAAGGTGTTTCTGACAATAGGGTGGGCTTATGGAAAAACAAAAGAAGGCTAAAATTAATTTAGATTTATCAGATCTTGAGAGATATTTAGAAGATGACACACTAGACATCGATGAAAATGCTAATTTTGACATCTTGGGTTGGTGGAAAGCAAATTCTTCAAAATACGCGATTTTTTCTCTCATTGCTCGCAATGTATTGGCTATTCCAGTTTCTACAGTGACATATGAGTCATGTTTTAGCACTAGTGGACGTGTGCTTGATGTATTTCGTAGCTCTTTATCTGCTAAAATGGTTGAGACACTTATTTGCACTCAGAATTGGTTGAACCCTAGTGGTCTCAAATTTGACGCGAAGGATTTTGATTTGTTTGACATCACTGAATTATTGAGGGTAAGATTCATACTTTTTATTTATTGCTTATGTTAATTTACCCAAATAATTATTTAATATAAATTAATGTTTTGTGTTGCTGCTAATATATATTATTGGAACACAATGAACAGATGTGATAAAAGACAATAAGTCATGAAGGTAACACCTCCAAGGCTCCAACATTATAAGTTAAGAAGGTAACTTGCTTGTTTATTGTTGGTTTCATTTTGATTTACAAAACTGAGTTGGTTTATTATAATTTTGCACGTGATACCTTGTTTATGAGTTGGTTTCATTTTGCTTGTTGCAAATACCTTGCTTGCTGAATTTTGCAAGTTACACTTGTGCCCAAAGTGTTTCTTACTGATAAATTTTATTTTATTGTTATTTTAATAGGTTTGTAGCTGCACTTTAAAGTTTCAACACCATAGATATTTTGGTGACAAGAAGTAGGAGGAAGAAAGTCTATAGACATATGTTTATTTTGATTATTGTTTGTACTCTTTAATTTAAGTACTCTTTAATTTATAAGACAATGTTGTTTTGATACTACTATTGATTAAAGAGTAAGACTATTAGGTGATGAAAAATCTATGGGTTGAGTAAAAAGTATGTTACTTGTTTTGATTTAAATGGTTTGTATTTTATATGAAAATGTTATGAGTTACTACTTTTTGAATGAATTGACAAGTGGTAATCATAGGTTGTTTGTTATGAGTTACTTTAAATTAAATTTCTTTTTTCTAAAAAATGTTCAAGAATTACTAGTTTGCGATTCGTCTTAGGACTAACCCGGTCTCGTCTTATTTCGCCTCGTCTTTATTGAACCCGCTACTAATCGGGTTTGATCAAGCTAAGGGACGGGTTAGGATCTAAAAATTGGCCCGTTCTAATATAAGAACCGGGTACGGGACATACCAAACCCGACCTAAGCCTACACCCAATAATAGTAAAATAATCATTATAGTATCGTTTTTTTGATAGAATAATCATTATATGGTAGTGAAGGATAATAAATAAAAAAAAGGGAATGACCGAATGGGGTAGTGTCCTAAAAATACCATCACCCACCATCTTCATCTTCTGAGCAGTGTTGTTGCTGCGTTGACTTTCACTTTCAGCAGTCCGAAACTCTCATATAAGAATGGTTGAGCGAGCTTCGTTTACGTACGATGTGTTCATCAGCTTCAGAGGTGAAGATACGCGATATGGTTTTACTGGAAATCTGTACAGTGCTCTGAATCAAAGGGGAATCCAATGCTTCTTTGACGAGGAGATTCGAAAAGGAGAAGAAATCACTCCAGCACTTATGACAGCAATTAAAGAATCCAGAATTTGCATCGTTGTTCTTTCTAAGAACTTTGCTTTTTCTTCCTATTGTTTAATGGAACTTACCGCCATCCAAGAGTGCTTTGAGGAGAAGAAGAATATTCGATCGGTTTTACCCGTTTATTATGACGTGGATCCTTCTGATCTACGACACGGTAAAGGAAGTTTTGGAGAAGCACTGGCTATGCATGAGAATGATGAGAAGTTCAAGGATGAGAAGGACTTGGTCCACAAATGGAAGATGGCTCTACAGAAGGCTGCTGACCACGAGGGTTTCACTTACACAGTAGGGTACGTAACACCCTCCGTATTCATATATTAAAAAATGTTTTTATTATCTTATTTTTATCCCGTATAACCAATCAAAACTTTGGAACCTTTAAAATAAAAGAACAATTTTATGAATCGATTAAAGATTAAAATTATAATTATAATTAAATTTATAAAAAGATTTAATGTCTCTTTTATTGTTTTAATTTTAATATATTGATTTCTCTATTTTCATATTTATTGTAATTTTGAAATTAAAACTGCAACAAATGTAAAAAAGAATTAAAAAAATCTTGTTTGATATTATAATATAAAGATTATTTTAGTAAATATGATAAAATAAAAGAATTAAAATTTATTTCATATTATTTTAAAGAAAAGTAATTGACACCATTTAAGTATTTCAAATTAATAAAAAAATAATTAAAGAGTCTAAATTGTTGTTCATAAAAATTTGTTCAATGAAAATAAAATACAATTTAAAGGGTGTTTAGACATAACAGCATTAAATCCAATATAATTCATACAAAATTATACATTTCGTCTTATATTATTTAGTTATAACTCTTTGGTCTCTTATTATTTTTTCCCCCTCAAAGTTGGTCATTTATCTCTTTAAACATACACAAAGTTGTCCTTTTACACATTTTTTGTTTCAAAAAGTATTTTTTTACTTAAAATGTTAATGTGCCATTTACATCTCGACAATTTCATCAATTTTGATATAATTTTTATAAAATTAATTTATGATTTTCTGAACTAAAAATCAAGAGTACTAAGTATATTTATCACTCTTTATCTTCATCTTCTTCTTCAACTTAAAAAGTCGATAAATGTAAAATTAAAAAATACTCGAAGATTCAATCCAACAAAACTCATTTTCCAAAATAAAAAACAATCATAATCTTCATCACTAAAATCCATAAATCCCAAATGAAAAACCTAAGAATCCAAATTAAAAACCCTCTTTTAAGAAATAAAGAGAAACGTCTTGATTAAGATGTTGACATGAATTGTGTTTACTTCCTCTACTCATTTTCGATTATGGCAATAGTAGCTGTCATTGTTGTACAGTTTGCTACAAGTACAAACTTCAATTTTATTCTCGTTTTCTTAAACATTATTTGTAAACTTCTTAATCTAGTTCTAATTATAAGAAACTTTTTAGGGAGGTTTTTGGTCTTTTCTATAAGTAAAATTTGTCTTTTCAATAGTAGCAAATGTCTTAGGAACATTCAAATTATAATGATAATAAACCCGTAAATATGAATTATGATGCATTTTTTTATATGATTTAACTTCACACAACATTTTTCTTGTTACGCAGGAAAAGTTATGAATATCAATTAATTGGGAGTATCTTTAAGGAAGTTTCCCTAAAGATTAACCGTACAATGTTATATGTTGCGGATTACCCAGTTGGATTGGAGTCTAGGGTGCTGCAAGTGAATTCTCTTCTGAAGAATCAGTGTGATGATGATGTGGCCCACATGGTAAGTATACATGGCATTGGTGGAATTGGTAAAAGCACTATTGCTCGAGCCGTATATAATTCCATTAGTGAACAATTTGAAGGTTTCTGTTGTTTTCTTGAAAATGTGAGAGAGAAGTCGGTTAAACATGACTTAGTACATCTCCAAGAGACAATTCTTTTTGAGATACTTGGATACAATACAACCAGGTTAGGAAATGTGCGGAATGGAATGTCAATAATACGTCAAAAGCTCTCCAGTAAAAAGGTTCTTTTGGTTCTTGACGATGTTGACAAAATAGAGCAGGTTAAGGCTGTCGCTCAAGCACCTAATTGGTTTGGTCATGGTAGCAGAGTAATCATTACAACTCGAGAAAAATCTTTACAAATACATCCTTGGGTTAAAATAAATTATGAGGTGGAGGAATTAAATGATGAAGAAGCTCGTAAATTGCTTAGTTGGAATGCTTTCAAAACCGACAAAGTTGATCCAAAGTACACCAACATTTTAAACCGTGCATTGCGTTATGCTTCTAAACTCCCTTTGGCCTTGGAGGTAGTAGGTTCCAACTTGTTTGAAAAAGGAGAAGAAGAATGGAAACTTATATTGGATCAGTATGCAAGAGTTCCAGATAAAAAGATTAACGACATCCTAAGAGTAAGCTTTGATTCCTTGGATGGAAACGATAAGGATGTTTTTCTTGACATTGCTTGTTGCTTCGGAGGATATAAATTGTCAGATGTTGAAAATATACTAGATGCTCACCATGGTTCATCAAAGAGACGTAGTATTGAGTCGTTGATTGAAAAGTCTCTCATAAAAATTGACAATGACCTTGTGACATTACATGAGTTGATAAAAGACATGGGTAGAGAAATTGTGCGACAAAAATCGGAAGAGCTCAATGAACGTAGTAGGTTATGAAACTTTGAAGATATAGTCCAAGTTTTAGAAGAAAATAAGGTAAGACAGATTTTGTTGGTTTGGTTTTTTATTTGTAAAATTTGGTTTGTCTCTTTCAATTAAAAAGAGAGAAATTTTTTATATCATTATCACCATTTTGCCAAATCATAGTGTCTTACTATCACAACTTAAAACACTTGTAAAAATATATCGCAGTGAAATATGATTGAATGTCTGTAAAGTTTATTTATATTTTCAATGTATAATTATTAAATTCTAATTATAATATCCCTCTGTCAATCTGTTTCTAATACTTTGTTGCCAATATGGATTCATAGTTGACTTGTTATCTTCATAATATGTTGTCAATTTATTCCAAATTGTCTGTTATGTACATTCCTAATATCTTCATGTATTGTGATTGCCTCAATAGGGAACTAGCAAAATTCATATGTTAATTCTGGATTGTCCCAAAGGGGAAGAAGTAAATTGGGAGGGAGAGGCTTTATGTGAGATGAAAAACCTCAAAACTCTTATTATTAGAAATTGTCGTTTTAACAAAGGACCCATCCATCTTCCAAGTAGTTTAAGAGTTTTGAAATGGAATGGATATGCTTCATCAACTTTACCATGTGATTTTCGTCCAAGGAATTTGTGCATACTCGAGTTACCTAGCAGCTGCTTAAAGCTATGCGAACCAATCCAGGCAAGTGTTTGTGCATGTATATCGTTGTTTGTTTATGAATTCACATCAAATTCCTATGATTATTAATAAACCTTTTGATTATTATTATTGTTGTTGTTGCAGGCATTTGCATGTTTGAGAATTTTGGATTTAAGCTACAATGAATACATAACTGAGATTCCTGATGTATCTGGTCTCCCAGATTTAGAAAAATTGTCATTTAAACATTGTGAGAATTTAACTAAAATTCATGACTCAGTTGGATATTTGGGAAGTCTTAAGATATTGGATTCTTCTAGTTGCAAGAATTTGAAGACTTTTCCACCCATCATATTGACCTCTCTTGAACAACTCAATCTTTCACATTGCTCAATTCTAGAGAGTTTCCCTGAAATATTGGGAAAGATGGAAAATATAACAGAACTTTATATAATGAGAAGTCCAATAAAAGAATTGCCATTTTCAATTCAAAACTTTACTCGGCTTCAAAAGTTGGAACTACGAATCTGTGGAAAGGTTCTATTACCTAGCTGCATTGTCAAGATGCCAGAACTCAGTTTGATCCATGTTTCAAAATGTGAAGGGTTGTGGTTACCTAAAAAATACGAAGCTAAAGAAATGGTGTTGCAGTCTTCAAATATGGATCGTCTTATTCTCTCGCACTGCAATATATTCAATGACTTCCTTCCAATAGGTCTCAAATTCTTTTCTAATGTGAAAGATTTAAACCTATCGGGGAATAATTTCACAACTGTTCATGAATGGATTAAAGAATGCCACTTTTTGAGGTACCTTAAGGTGGATAATTGCAGTCATCTACAAGAAATTAATGGGATTCCAAACAAATTAGAAATATTTTCTGCGAAAGAATGCATATCCTTGAAATGTTTGGACCTCACAGTTCTTCCAGCATGCACTACGGAATCTTGCTCTCTAAAGGAACTGATTTTGGATGGTTGTGTGTATCTTCAAGAAATTATAAGGCTGCCACAAAACTTGGATATTTTCTCTGCCAAAAGCTGCACATCATTGACTTCCCAGAGTATAAACATGTTGTTGAATCAGGTCCTCTCCTTACCCTATTGTATTTTATTTGACATTTATATTGACTTTGTGTTGTCTTTGGAATGTGTGGACTTGGATTCATAGAAAGTTGATGTAATAGCCTATAGTGCCAAGAAAAAAGTGTCATATAGATTGGTGTTTGAAAAGGTGGATCAGTATTACTTTTTGCTAAATATGTAACTGTGAAGTACATGATGCCTACTTATGGGGTTTTATCACTACAACATCAACCGCCACATTTAGTTATTATTGGATTGTTAGATAGTATATCTCCTATGGTTAGTTTCCACGTTATTTACTTGATATCATTGATATCATGATTTGTCTTTTGGTTTCCCTATATATTTAGGATTTGGATCAACGTATCCTTATAAATAAATATTAGTATTTGAATCTTTTGTATCAAATTATTATCAATAATATTCAAACTCAAACTCGTTATTATTCAACACTTCAAATTTTACTTTTTGGTATCTAGATTAAAGTCTTCTTTGATCAATAAACAGTTCTTATTAACTCCTATTAATGTCTCAAAATTTTTGGTTAACATGTAACAGTTCTAAACTCTTGACTGCCAGGAAGGGGTAGAGGCTGGAAACAAGATGTTTTTTTTTCCAGGAAAAAATATTCCAGAGTGGTTCACGCCTCGTACTCGTACAAGTGTGAAGAAGGTTCCCATCTCTAGAGTGGCTACAAAACAAGAAATCGGAGGGTCACTGTATTTTCAGTTTCGCAACAAATTCCCAACAATTTGTCTCTGTCTTGTTATTGGACTAGGAAATGAGCAACCTATCCAGGTCAAGTTTAGCCCCCGAGTATTCATCAATGGCAATAGGAAGCGCATTGGCTCTCAACAAGTTTACCAGTTCAAGATAGATACTGATCATGTATTTCTATTGAAGATTGAAGATAATGGAGACATAGTGTTTTCAGATAATAAGTGGAATTCTGTTGAGGTTTCATATGTTGATCATATTACCAACGATGAGGAACCAATCAGACAGGTTTCTAGGTATAGCGGAATGCATGTATTTGAACAAACAATTGATCCAGAGGATATTCAATTCATTGATGCTTCACAAAGAATGTTAAACACGAATTTGAATCCAAATTCAATGGAGGGGGCACACCAAAAAGTAAAGGTTAAAATTTCTTTCACCCCTTCCCTTTTTTTATTTTTTTATTTTTTTTTATCTTTTCCCCATTCCCATATTTTTTCTATTTTTTTTACTTTTCTTGTTTTGGTTTATTTATTTATTCAGATCACAGCAGAGAGACCCCAGAAAGACCAAACAAATGTGTTATCTTCACCCATTGTGTCATCGACCCAACTTCGACCTCCAATCACTGATGCAAAAATAGTTGGAGGCCCTAAGCCAATACTTCCAAATAAGATGTCTTTGGAGGATGACATAGAAGAAACTTCAGAGAGGCTTCAAGAGGAAGAAGTTCATCCTACTTCTATTCCAAATGACCCTCTTGTCATTCGAAGTTGTAGTGAGGGTGATGATATTGAACTGGAAGCAGTATCCTCTTCTGAAGAATCTTCTTCAGAGATTGAAAGTTCTGACTCAGATGATCCCTTTGACTGTGTTAGTAATAGATTCAATACCAAGGAAGCCATATCTTCTGGGTCATGTTCTGGAGATGCCTCACTTGGAATAATTAGAGAGGCTATTAATGCCTTGGCGCTGTTAATGGTTAAGGAGTTATCTGAAGTCTCTTGTGATCCTGACACACAGTCTAGATTTCATCAACTGTTGGATTTACTGAGTACAAGTAGCCATCCCAAGGTGAGTGTAGAGCTGAAAGAGGCTATTGTGGAGTTCCAGAGAAAGGCCTTTTTATCGATCCAAGAATTCTAATCCACTGTTGAGTCTGTCAACAAACTAAAGGATTTTGTGAAGCATCTAGATGAAATTAAGCAGGAAAGTATGGCAGGCAAGGCTCGAAGGAAGGACCTCAAAAACTCAATTAAAAAGGTTTCTTTGGACATTAAGGCCGAAAATAGTAGGAAAAATGAGTTAGAGGCCGAAATTGCAACTTTAAGGATACAACTAGATACCAAAGAAATAGACCTTGAAAGATTTGTGTTGAATGTCAAGAATCAGGAGGGAATACTCTCAACCTATTCCACAAGTTATGCTTCTCTTAATGAACATGCTCGAGCACTATTAGAAGAAGTTGATGATCTACTTGCTGCGAGCAGTGGGGTAAAGCATGAAGGTGAAGCTGCCAAACTGAAGCAAAGTAGGCTCAAGGCAACATGGTCTATTGATCTAACCACCCAGTTCAATAAGATTAAAAATAACATTATTAACCGTTTATGACTATGATGGGTAGGATGTAATCTTTGTTTATATTTTCCTGATTAGTTTATCAAGTATGGCCAGGAGACCAATCTAATAAAGGGAATATTCGGTTTCATAGTTTTTTTATCAGTAAATTATTACACCATGCTAACCGTTGTCAAGTCCAGACTCCATAGCAACAAGGAATTACTAGCTAAAAGCTTAAAGTGAAAGGTTCACAAGTTATAATGGATGAGCATACAATACTCGGTGGTGAGAGAATCTCTCAAGTGTTATTTATGATGCAAAAATGAAGAATTCGTGAAACTTGTAACAAGAGAGAAGATTAGGTGGACATAAATATTTAAAAAAATTAAATACATTTATAAAGCATTTTTTTTGAAATAAATTCAACCTTCAAGATCTAAAGTAACAAATCTAGTATTGTTTTGTAAAATTTTCTGCAACTCTATGTAAAATACATGATGGTATTTATTGCTATGCCTATCTCTATGCAGATAGTAAGAAAACATGATAAAGACCCGAGTGAGGGTTGATAAGGAAAAAATGGTATATTGTAATAAAGAGTGTGGTAAGGATATATATGGTAAATAAAGACTCGAGTAGGCTGCTTAGTTGGCAAGTTTGTTATGCCTTAATAGTATAAATAGTGAGGTGAGTAAATTGTGATGGGCATGTAATAACATTAGAAGGATCTTGGCTTTGGATTAGATTGGAATTCTTCCCTTTTTATAGTTTTTCCTCGTCAATTAAATACATTATATTTCCATAGTTTGATCTACTTCCTTACATAAGTTCTGCTTCTGAATTCACAGTTTCATTAAAACCTGTTATATGGTATCAGAACGGTTTCGCGATTCCGCTTCCACTCTCATTTCTCTGATTCAATCATCTTTTATTCCTATTCACTCAATCATGCTAACAACTCCTTTGTTCTCAAACTCTTGATCAAGTTGCAAGAAAGCAACTTGTTGTGGAATCAGCAAGTTGAACGGCGTAATCACATCACACAAGATGCACCGAGTTGATGAGCATGACATATGGCTTGCACAAGATCAGACACTCTTCACTTGGCTCCTCTCGACGCTCTATGATGCAGTTCTTCCTTGTGTGCTTTCTTGCAAGACAACTTTGATCTGAGCTAAAATCAACAAAGAAAGATAATCATTGGATTTCTGCGTGTTGTGCATTAAAGCTATTGCATATTCCCTTAATTACTGATTTAGGCATTCAACATAAACTGACATGCTCACATACCTCTCAACAAAATGGTAAAGTGGAGAGAAAACATAGACAAATAGTTGAAATGGATCTAACTTGACTTGTTCATGCATCAATTTCACTCTCTTTCTTGGATCACAGTTTCACCACATCAGTATACTTTATTAACAAATTATCCTCATCCTCCCTCACTAATTTTTCTTCACCCTATCATGCTTTGTTCAAATCCCTTGCTAATTACAAGTTCATCAAAACATTTGAATGTGCATGCTTCCCACATTTAAGACCATTTAACCAGCAATCTACTTTATCAAACTTACTTCCCTTTCCTATATTTGAATCTACTTTAACATCCACATCTATACCCTTGGAGTTGGATGCTTGCCCTTCCCCTGTTCTTACCCCACCATCACATGACAATGCTAGCTCAGCTTCTCTTGTGTCCCACAATCCTAACAATGCACTTTCAGCTCCTGCTCCTACTGCACTATCAACTGATGAGTCCACTACTTTATAACCAATCGATGGTCATGCTCCTAACTTGCTGGTTAATGACCATCACATGCTCACTAGGCCCAACAATGGTAATTCTAAGGCTTATCTTTCTCACGTTGAACCTAGTTCAATCAAATAAGCACTTGATGAACCCAAATGACTTGAAGCTATGAATCACGAATACAATGTCTTGCTTGCAAATAATACCTGGACTCTCACCTCACTACCCCCTCATAGAAAAGCCATAGACTGTAAATAGGTATTTAGGGTCAAAGAAAACCCTGATGGGAGTCTCAGCAAATATAAGGCCAGGTTAGTGGCCAAAGGTTTTCATCAACAAGTTGACAATGGCTTTAGCGAAACATTTTCACCTGTAGTCAAACCTACTACCATCAGGGTGATCCTCACTTTGGCCTTCACTTACAAATGGGAAATTCAACAGGTTGACATCAATAATGCATTCCTTAATGGTTTCTATTAGTTTCTTTAAAAATTTAGAAACATAGATCACTTTCATTCACTTTCAAAATATTGTTTCTGATACAATATATAAAAAATAGAAAAGAGAAAAATAGTAGGATAACATGGTGGTCTGTCACCTAACCACGATTACAAAGTCTTAAACCACTCCAACAAGTATGGGTCACCATACTTCATGCAGAGGTAACTTGAACAACAAAATAACACTCAAGATAAAACAAAAGATCACAAAATATTATTGGTGAAGATCTCAAATCTCATGCTTTAACACTCCTCCTTGAGATTTTTGATGGACACTCCAAGCAACCTTCTAAACTTTTCAAACTTAACTCTTGGAAGAGATTTGGTTAGTATATCAGAAACTTGAGAGTCCGAACAACAATGAGCGAGCTTGATCTCTTGACATTTTATAGCCCCGCGTATAGCATGAAACTTCACTTGAATATGCTTGGTTTTTCCATGTTGAATTGGATTTTCAGCAATAGCAATTGCTGATTTGCTATCACAATAAATCAAGGTTGCTTCTAGCTGTTGTATTCCCAAATCAAGTAGGATTTTCCTCAACCAAATAGCTTGTTTGTTGCTGTAGCTGCTGCTACCTACTCTGCTTTAACAGTAGATTGAGCTACAAAGATTGAGTTACAATTTCTTGCTTCCTTGAGTTCCATGAGAACATGCCAGAGCCTAAGAAAAAAGCATAATCTGTAGTACTCTTCATGTCATCAATATTTCCAGCCTAATCACTATCAACATAGCCTATCAAACTTCCATTTTCACTTGGTTTGTACCATATTCCAAATTGTGTAGTGCCCTTAACATATCTAAGCACCCTTTTTGCTATAGCAAAATGTGTCTTGGTGGGACTCTGCATAAATCTAGATAGTAGACTTGCTGCTTACATAAGGTCAGGTCTAGATGAAGTAAGATAAAGTAGACTTCCAATCAAGCTTCTATAAAGAGAAGCATCAATTTTTTCAGTTTCATCTTCCTTTGAGAGCTTCAAATTTGACACCAAAGGAGTGGGGACAGATATGCAACTTTCCATTCTAAACTTCTTCAAAATTTCACTAGCATACTTCTCTTGATTCAGAAAAATTCCAAATAGATTATGTCCTCCACTTATAGAGAGATTTTGTCTCAGTATAGTTGAGACTTAACTACTATGATACAATGGAAAACAAGTATTTTTTTTATACTGCCTCTTCAAACTTTGAGTATTCTTTTTTCTGCTTCTTTAGGTTATACCACTAGAAACCTTTCTAGTCTTCTCAACATTCTGGAAAACTATCGTTGAGAATTACAAGTATTCTTACATCTCTTTAAGTACCTATTTTAAGTTAAAGAGTTATTGCCACTATTGAGCTGATTTAAAACAATGTTAGTTTGTGTTTGAATTGACACAAAATTTGTTTTCAGATATCTAACTCTCATTGAGAAAATATCAAATATCAATTCAAGTATATAAAAGAACTTGATTGATTTACATTAATTTCTAATAATTCTTATTAGAGAGACTTTTTCATTCAATGTTTCTTTTGATGTGTTGATGGCTTTTTCATAATGGGTTTGTAATAGAACATGTCTTTTTCTTTTGACACACTAATGATATCACTAAAGGTGATTTTATTCTTATTGAGACATTTTTAGGAGTCTTCTTATCGTGGTTGAATTTCTTGGATCATGAATAATGAAGGTGACCATCTCTCATTCAAATTATTTCCTTTGAATGCCAAAGAATATAGTCATTGGAAATAGAGTTGTTGAGTTTTGTTGAGTTTTTTGTCATCTAACAATAATACATTGAGCCATTGAGAGAGATATACTATTCATATTACTATTCTAGGTTGTATTGTACTATCTAGAGGAGTAACATAATTGTTATCTTGGTGCTTCAATTCATATGAATGTTGATATTCTGGTGCCACGTAACTTGTAATTTCAGCTAGAGGATCAAAGTTCTTTCTCCAATGAATATGCTTCCAAATGAATAATGAATAATGATACCCTTTTGTTGACATCATGGTTCACTTATTAATCCAGAGGCCTAGACATCTTCAGACGAATGTTGTATCAATGGATTGTTTTGGTTGAATATCATAGACTTTTCTCCAAAGGATCTTAATCAGAGGCTCATCAAACTATTAATTGATAGTTGAATTTTGCTAGACACATATGATCATTGTTGTGCTCTTCGCTTTGTGATAAGAGGAATACACATTGACTTTTCTCTATTGGCTTCTAAACTTTGTAAGATATCTAATGCTCATTGCAAAGCTCTTTGTTCACATTACTTTGGTTAATCGTTAGATACTACAAGACAATGATTAACTTTATAACATTCTCAAAGACATTTTTAATCTTATATATAATGACTTACTTTATTAGTAAAGGTTTAAATATGTTTTGGTCCCTATACCACTTTTTGATTTTAGTCTTTATAAGTTTTTTTGTTTGGATTTAGTCCCTTTAAAATCAGAGACAATCGGTTTTGGTCCCTACAAAAATAGCTGATAAACCGCAATGACAGGTGGACCTATAAATACACACCAACGCATCATCTTTTATGATATATTAAAAATTAAAATATTTTATATTATTAATTAATAAATTTTTTTTATTGATCATTTAATAATTAGTGTTACTTTATAAAGAAAACATGAATAAAAATTAAAATAGGGGTTTAGGGGTTTTTGAAAAACTCGTTATTCTCTTAATGTTAATTTGACGTTAGGGAATAAGGTCAATCATCTCTGATTTTATAGGGACTAAATCCAAACAAAAAAATTTACAGGGACTAAAATCAAAAAGTGGTATATTTGCAAGGACTAAATACATATTTAAACCATTAGTAAATTCAAATAATCGTTTATTAGAGAATAATATTATTTGCATTCATTCAACTGAATAACAGTCAGATTATTATTCTTAACTTACTCATAATTTATGCTACCTTAAAATAGATAGTCATTAACATATATTTTATATTCTAACTTAATCTACATACTGAGAGAGAATTGTACTTAAATCAATATGCTAGATAAGTACGATATGTTGAGAGATTGTGTTGTGACAGAATCAGAGTTTGATGATTAATGAGGCCTTGAAGACGATATCGATAGGAAATACTTTATGTAAAGGGGGGAAACCTCAAAGTTGATCCACTGAAAATTGATTCCCCCAAACTAGACACTTTGGAGTCCATAGGGTAGTAGGTATCAACCTAGATTTAGTTGAATCTAATCCTAAAGTTATTGATGATTGCGTTGCATATCGTTATGCTATGTGTTGATGTTATGTTATTATTATTATAAGCTTGTTGAGATAGTTCATATGAATCATAACATGCGACTCATTTTATTCTTTGGAGTATGACCAGTAACTTTCATTTGTTTCCCCTGTGGCTACTTGCACATTATTTGTGCGAGTAGATGACATGTTAGAAAAAGACGATGGTATCAATGAATAAGATAAGGAGTAATCAGCATATTGTTAACAATTTTAAAGGTGCAATCACGAGAAAGGGGAGTTGAATTGTATTTTACAAAGTTGATAACTTTTTTTTAATTTGATGAAGGCTGGTTGGTTTTTATGAATTACTTAGATAAGAAGCATTCGAATTTAGAAGCAAAAAAAAAAAAACTTAAAACATAAATAATTTGACATTTAGATTTATCCTAGTTCACCACTTACTTGGCTCAATCCAATCCACTCATTTAGAAAGCTTTAATCCACTAATCCAAATACCTTGAATTACAAAACACCTGACCCTTCAAGCAAGTCTTCCCAAACAGCCTAACAACCCCATACTTTTGAGGAACTAACCACCTTGACCCTACAAGTCATGTCTTCTCCTAACAACCTGACAACCCCAGATTAAAGAACGAACTAAACCACTATTGGGTTGGATACAAAAGATTGAAACTTTAAGTGTTTCCTTCTAACAAAGTTGATAATAATAATAACTCTCACACTCTAAGAAAAAAACACTCTGAAAATAATTCTCATTCGACCAAGTGTTTCTCTCTTTGAACTCTAAGATGAATTTGGAATTTGAGCTTGAGTTCTTCTACTCTCTTCTAATTTTTGATAATCTTCTTCTTCAGCCTTAAGTGTCTATTAACAATTAAAATTAGAGCTTCAATTTAGTCCTTGTTTAATTTTGAATTGTATCTTCATTCCTAGCTTGGTCGACAATGATCTTATTCAAAAATAGTTCTGAACAAGATGCTTTTTGAAAATATGTGTTTTAGTCAATTCATTATTTATGAATCCAATCTAAGTAGTTCTTCTAGATTGATTTTGTTCATATTGAGTTTGTAAATTCTTCATATTGATTATGTTCGTATTTTGTTCAGATTGAGTTTGTAAATTCTTCAGATTGGTTTTGTTTATATTTTGTTGTAGATAAATCTTGATCAAATCTTTTTCAAATCTTGACCATATCTTCTTTTTAACTTGGTGAAAGATTTTTTTCAATTTATAAATCTGAACCAAATCTTATTTTAGATTTTCTTCAAATATAAATCTAAATCAAATCTTATTTTAGATTTTCTTCAATTTACACGAATCTTCTTTCATACTCTGTGAAGTCAATTATACCGTTCTCATAAAATATTTTTGTTATCATCAAAACTCTAAATATAAAACCAACTTGGTTCCAACAATCTCTCCATTTTTTATGATGACAAAACTTGTATTTTTGATAACAACTTTTCTTTATATTTCTTTGACCCCCCCTAACTTAGGGCTCCCCTTGACTCTAAGTATCATTTTCTCGCAACTTTATCAAATATCTTTCTCCCCCTATTGTCAGCAGACAAAAAGACTTGAAAGTGAAATTTGCTCTTTTTTTTCTCTTTTTTTTATGTTCTTTTTTTGTTCTTTTTTTAATAGCATGAATATATTACAAGAAAATATAAAAACTAATGTAAAGCGAAACTACTTTGAAGTTATCAGAACATCAGTCAGGTATGAAGATGAGGTTTAGGTTTTTCTTGATGAAATCAAACCTATCTTCAGGTAGTGGTTTGGTGAATATGTCACCTCATTGGTATTCAATGTCTACAAACTGAATGTTTAGTACCCCTTTTTGAACAAAGTCCCTAATGAAGTGGTGTTTGATTTCTGTGTGTTTAGCTCTAGAATTTAGTATAGAGTTTTTGGTTAGACAAATGGTAGAAGTGTTATCATAATAAATGGGAAAGTTGGATTCTAGGATTTTGTAGTCATTAAGTTGATGCTTCATCCAAAGTAGTTGAGAACTACAATCGGCTGCTGAATGTACTCAGCCTCTGCTGTTGACATGGCAATGATGCTTTGTCTCTTACTTGACCAAGATATAAAGTTGTCACCTAGAAAGGTGCAGTTGACACTAGTGCTCATTCTCTCAAGTTTATCTCCAACATATCAAAATCACAGTATTCACACAGTTTGTACTTAGGAGATTTCTTGTAGAACAAGGTAAGGTTGATAGTGCCTTTTAGGTATCTAAGGATTCACTTAACATCAGTTAAATGTCATTCCCTAGGATCAACTTGAAATCTTGCACATACATATATACTAAATATGATGTCAGGTCTGGAAGCGGTATGGGAAAATAGGGATCCTATCATTCCTCTATAGGTTTTTTAGGTCAACTTTTAGGCATGAATCATCTTTTTCAAGTGATCAGGTAAGGTGCATTGGTGTAGCTACATGTTTGCAATCACTCATCTTAAACTCCCTGAGAAGCTCTTTTGTATATTTAGTTTGATAAATGTATATACCTTTTTGACTTTGCTGAATTTGTATCCCTAAGAAGAACTTAAGTTTTGTCGTCCTACTCATTTGAAATTCAAGCTACATCAATTTAGAAAATTCATGGCAAAAAGTGTCATTAGTAGATCGAAAAATAATGTCATCAACATGAATTTGAATAATAAGAATGTCATCTCCTATTGATTTTCTAAAAAAATGTATTATCTACTTGTCCTCTTTCAAAGTTATTTTTAAGCAAGAAGTTACTAAGTCTATCATACCATGCCCTAGGTGCTTGTTTAGACCATACAGAGATTTCCTAAGTTTAAAAACATGATTTGGAAATTCAAAACTTTCAAAACCTAGGGTGTTGTTTAACATATATTTCTTCACTTATATAACCATTTAGAAAAGCACTTTTAACATCCATTTGAATAAGGTTCCTCTGGTTTGTCTGCATTTGCTTCCTCTGGTTCCGATAAACCTGCAATATCCTCAACTTGCTTTGACTTTTCAAGGTCAAGTTTTTTGTCATATAATATAATTTAGATAATTTAATAATGAAACAATACATCCCAAAACACCAGTTTTGTTTCTAGTGGTTTATGTTTGTTTCTAAAGAAACAAACTTGTATTCTGCTTCTACTGAAATGTTCAGATTTTATGATTCATCTGATTCCTCTAAATTTCTTAGAACCTGCAAAATACTTATCTAACTTTGATTTTTAAGATCAAGCTTCTTCTTATCACAGTAAACATAATATCAAACAATAATTAAATTTAAAGAAAGATAAAACCTATATGGCAATAGTTTTAGTTTCACTCTAAAAAGCTTTTTATTTCTTCTTTTCTAGTTTTTAGATTCAGAATTTGCATATTCTCTGATTAAAGGGTCTGGATGAAGGGATTTGAATTCCCATCCAGGTTTGTAATCTTGATGAATTTGATTGGAGTGTTCAAAGAAGTCTCTTGATTCTGATTGTTAATCTGACACTTCGATTTATGCTGATGTATCAGGTTCCTCTGGTAATTTTGGAACTGCTGGTAATTCTGATTCTTCTGGTAGTTCTAGTTCTGTTGATATGTGTGATTTATTTGTCAGTTTTGATTTTATTGATATGTGTGATTTCGCTGCAAGTTTTGACTTTGTTGATACTCCAGATTTTTCTGATAATTCTGGTTCATCACATGGTTCTGGTTCTAATAGGTATTGTGCTGACCAGTCATTCTTCCACTTGAGTCAGTTGGCTTCTGTTTGTTAGGTCTTGTAACATAGACCTTTTTCCCTTCATATATTGCAAGCATCCATTGACTAGGCACCATGACTGGTGTTTCAATTTGGTTGCTTAGAACATCTGCAACATAAATAGTTTTATCCTTTGGTACCCAAATCTGGTTAGGTCTTGGTTTGTTAGTTCTTAAAGGTTTCTTGTCTTTTCATGTGGTTAGCATAAGACAAGATATTTTAGTGTGATATTTCTTATAGGAAATAGTACATAAATCATCAGAGGGAACAAACCTAGGTTCAGTTATTTTTGCTTGAAATCCTATTCCTCTTTTACCATTCCTACTAACACCATAAATCATAGATGCCTACTTGCTTCTTTCCATACCATTATCGAGAAAATCTTGAAATACTTCTTCATGCTTATTAGAGTTACATGTGGTATTTTCAATTGATGTTGAACTATAATTACTTTTCAGAGTTCGATTTTCAACCTTAAGTTCAGCAATATCAGTTTTTCATATTTGCATTTTCTGTTTTAAGTTCAGTAATATCGGTTTTTAGAGTTGCATTTTCTGTTTTAAGTTCAGTAATATCAGTTTTCAAAGTTGCATTTTATGTTTTAAGTTCAGTAATATCTGTTTTCAGGGTTGTATTTTCTGTTTTAAATTCAGCACTTTGATTCTTTAAAACATTAACTTTTTCAATTAGGTTTGTATTTTCTTTCCCAAGTTTTTTCAGTTTTAAAGACAATTTGTGATTCTTATTTAAAAAATCATTCATAGCAGTAATTAAATCAGATCGAGTTAAGTCAAAAAATACCTCAATTTCTTCATCTGCTAATTCACTAAATCCAGACATGTTGAACCCTTGGATCTTTTCTAAAACTCTGTAAAGTATTCAGCCTTGAGACCAAGCTCGGATACCAATTGAATATGCAAACACGAGAAGGAGGTTGAATTGTGTTTGACACAGTTGATAACTTTTTGCTAATTGGATGAAGGCTGGTTGGTTTTTATGAGTTACTTAGGTAAGAAGCAATCGAATTCATAAGCAACAAACAATTAAACCATAAATAATTTGACACATAGATTTATCCTGGTTCACCACTTACTTAGCTACATCTAGTCCCCTCATTCAAAAGGCATTAATCCACTAATTCAAATACCTTGAATTACAAAGCACCTGACCCTCAAAGCCAGTCTTCCCAAACAGCCTAACAATCCCAGACTTCTGAGGAACTAACCACCTTGACCCTACAAGCCAAGTCTTCTCCTAACAACCTGACAACCCCAAATTGAAGAAGGAACTAAACCACTATTAGGTTGGATACAAAAGATTGGAACTTTAAGTGTTTGCTTCTAACAAAGCTGATAATAATAATAATAACTCTCACATTCTAAGAAAAAAAGACTCAGAAAATAATTCTCATTCGAACAAGTGTTTCTCTCTTTGAACTCTAAGATGAATTTGGAATTTGAGCTTGAGTTCTTCTACTCTCTTCTAATTTTTGATAGTCCTTGTTTAACTCTGAATTGTATCTTTATTCCTAACTTGGTCAACAATGATATTATTCAAAAATAGTTCTGAACAAGATGCTTTTTGAAAATATGTTTTTTTAGTCAATTCTTTTGGTCAAAGATGTTCTTCAATTTATAAATCTGAATCAAATCTTATTTTAGATTTTCTTCAAATATAAATCTGTATGAAATCTTATTTTATATTTTCTTCAATTATAAGTTTGAATCAAATCTTATTTTATATTTTCTTCAATTACAAGTTTGAATCAAATCTTATTTTAGATTTTCTTCAATTATAAATTTGAATCAAATCATATTTTAGATTTTCTTCAATTATAAATCTGAATCAAATCTTATTCTAGATTTTCTTCAATTTACACGAATCTTCTTTAATACTCTGTGAAGTCAAATATATTATTCTCATAAAATATTTTTGTTATGATCAAAACTCTATGTATAAAACCAACTTGATTCCAACAAAATTAGGATAGATTAGGTGTTATGTTGTGTCGTCGTGTTTGGCCGGATCTCAATTATTGATTTAGGGATATTAAAATTGACTCTAAAAACATGTGAGATTTGGGGTTTGATATTGTTAGATTTTCTTCAAATATAAATCTAAATCAAATCTTATTTTAGATTTTCTTCAATTATAAGTTTGAATCAAATCTTATTTTAGATTTTCTTCAATTACAAATTTAAATCAAATCTTATTTTAGATTTTCTTCAATTATAAATTTGAATCAAATCATATTTTAGATTTTCTTCAATTATAAATCTGAATCAAATCTTATTTTAGACTTTCTTCAATTTACACGAATCTTCTTTCATACTCTGTGAAGTCAAATATATTGTTCTCATAAAATACTTTTGTTATTATCAAAACTCTAAGTATAAAACCAACTTGATTCCAACAAAATTAGGATAGATTTAGGTGTTATGTTGTGTCATCGTGTTTGGCCGGAACTCAATTATTGATTTAGGGATATTAAAATTGACTCTAAAAACATGTGAGATTTTGGGTTTAGTATGTTTTGTTTGATTCATTATTTTCGTATTTTCATATGTGGCTTCTTTACTCTTATAGATTTTCTTTGGATCGCTAATTTGTCATATTTTCACTTTACTTTTAATTAAAATAACTACTTTTGAGATAAATGGTGTCACATTAAAAACATGCACAAAATATCTGCATGAAAGAGGATGTTTTGTACCTCAACAAAATAACCACCTTAGTATAAGCACAACACCCTTGTCGCCAAAACTCTAGTAGATGTTATACTCATATTTAGAAGATTTTTCAAACTTCTGAAATTTAATTTAGAGTTAAAATAAGTTTAAAATTTAATATCCTAAATATGACTGCAAATAATAATTTAAAAATTTGAATAATAAATTGACTTAATAGAAGAGAATAAAAATGAAAATAGAAACTTTTTTGGAACTAAAAAATTAAGAATTTTTTATTGGACCAAAAATAAAATGTTAAAATTTTATAGAGACTAAAAACTTATTTAACCCTTCAATTTTAGAGATCATGAACCTTTCCAATTTGATTTTTTTTTTTAAAAAAAAACCTTTTCAATTTTAAACCACGGTACAATTTACTGTGGATTTTTAGCTATGAGATAATTTGATTGCAAATATATGTGAAATAAAATAGCAACTAGATACTAACCCGCACGTTGCGCAGATATATTTTTATTTATTTAATTTAAGAGAATTTTTTTAAAAAAAGAATATGAAGTTTTATGTCTCAATTTAGTATTTATATCAATAATATATATACAATTGTACCAATATAATTCATAGAAGAGAAGTACCGATGTTATACGAATGACTTGAATAAATAAAGTAACGTATTAGTATTGAGATCAATGGATATGCCAAATGTTGAAGTAATGTATTTGATAATTGAAATTAAGAGATAGACTCATTTGATATACAATTGAGTTACAAAATGTATTACTTTATTGCTGAAACTAAAAATGATTAAAGTGAAATAGTTGGAAATACATTCATCTTGTATTTTACTTTATTACTTTTTTTTTTCTCTCGATCATTTTAATCATCGATCTTTATGGTAACTGGAATTTTTTTATTTTAAATTGGATATATTAGAATTTTAATTTACAAACATTCAAACTATTATTAATATTAATAGAGTAATCATAATCATTAACATTTTAGTTTCAAAACCGAAATCCAAAATTTATAACAATTCAGTTACAAAATATTAATTGTCAAACAATTATAAGTATACATCAAATACAAATAATTGCAAATGAATTACTTTAATTTCATGTCAATTAACACTATAAAACAATAAATTTAATTTAAATAATTTAAGTAAAATAAAACTGACCAAAATTCAAAAAGACATGACTTTGTCCATCATTTGTAAATATTTATATACTATATATATTTACCAATATTCAAAGTAGAAAATCAAATATAAATATTTTTTGTTCTCTCACTCGATCATTTTAATCATTGATCTGTGTGGTAATTGTGAATTTTTTTATTTTAAATCGAATATATTAGAATTTTAATTTACAAACATTCAAACTATTATTAATATTAATAGAGTAATCATAATCGTTAAGATTTTGGTTTCAAAACCGAAATTCAAAATTTATAACAATTTGATTACAAAATATTAATTGTCAAACAATTATAAATATATACATCAAATACAAATAATTGCAAATGAATTACTTTAATTTCATGTCAATTAACATTTTGGTTTCAAAACTGAAATCTAAAATTTATAACAATTCGGTTACAAAATATTAATATACATCAAATACATATAATTGCAAATAAATTACTTTAATTTCATGTCAATTAACACTGTAAAACAATAAATTAAATTTAATTAGTTTCAGTAAAATAAAACTGACCAAAATTCAAAGAGACATGACTTTGTCCATCATTTCTAAATATTTATATACTATATATATTTACCAATATTCAAAGTAGAAAATCAAAGACAAATATTTAAATATATATAATAGATGAAATTAAAGTAATTCATTTGTAATTATTTGTATTTGACGTATACTTATAATTGTTTGACAATTAATATTTTGTAACCAAAATATTAATGATTATGATTATTCTGTTAATATTAATAATAGTTTGAATGTTTGTAAATTAAAATTCTAATATCTCCAATTTAAAATAAAAAAATTCACAATTACCACAAAGATCGATGATTAAAATGATCGAAGCCATTAACTTTAACATTTGAAATTTGAAAAATTCCACAATACATGCAGATTTGTCTTCTGAAATTTAAAATGATCGAATTTACTTGATCCAATTCAATAGCACATATCTTTTAAACATGATTAAAATTTACTTGAGTCAAACTTTTTCAACTGCAATTTGTAAGCTACTCAACATATACTACATTGAAGTAAAACTAAGAATATGAGACACACAATTCAAAGTAACACTTAAAAACAACTAAAGAAGGAAAAGAGTTTAGAAGGGTGAGGGAAAAAATATTGATGTATAAATATACCATGTCATAGTATTGGTAAACACCAATTCCTGGGAATTTCCATGTGCCATTTTGCTCTAGGTATGATTGGTAGCGAAGTTCGCCGGCCGGTCCCATCCCAACTTGGATTACTTGGATAGTGGTAGTGATAGAATTTCATGTAAATAACTGTACATAGCATTAAGTCACTATGAGCAGATTGATTTCAAAGATTGCATAGAACATAATTGAATTTATGGCAGCAAAATCAAAAATGGACAAAGAGAAGTAGATTTTTTGTTGCAACGAACAAACTTATACCTCTTTCAGGGTGTCTTTGGAGTAGAGTCGACGATTTCAAAAAATTACCGCGGAGGAACAAATGATTTTGCAGAAGATGATTTTGTGAGGATGGCGAAGCAGAAGCGGACATTGATTGGGGCGTACACAAGAGGGAAGAAGAAACTATTGGAGGAAGTCATTGAAAAAATTAGGGATTAGATGGATTAAAAGAGGGAAAATTTATTTAGAAACTAAATAGAAAAAAATGAGGTGAAACATAAAAACACAAGAGAATTTTCTAAGGCGTACACATCAGCTTTTTTGCTGAGGTGGCATATGTTTGCACATGTGGAAGAAATTACTATGAGGTAGCAGGAGTTTGTTTTAAATATATATAATATATATATAGTGTGACACAAGTAATAGATATTTGGTTTCCGTAATTATATGGTCAAGAATTCGATCTACAACATGCGCATATCAAAAAACTTTAATTAGACGAGGTCAACCCCATATATAGATCTCAGTTATCTTTAACTATTAGTCTTTGCAGTTAGATGGGATATCTATCATTTACCAAAAAAAAATATATGAAATAAAATTGCATAGTTATTGATAAAAAAAATCTGACAAAAATCATTACATACAAATTAATCTCCTAAAAGAATCGGCTATCAGTGAAAATTGAAAGAATAAATATTTTTGATTCCAAAACGCATTAAAAGAATAAAATTCTTGCAAATTTGTGATTAAACACCTAAACAAGAATAAATTTTTTTGCATAAGGTGAAAACTATTAGAGTGCTAAATAAATTTGCACTTCCAATAAAATTTCAACATTTCGTTTTTACATTTTAAAAGAAAATATAACTTTTAGATCCTAAACAGAAATTTAGAATTTTTTTAACTTAAATAAATTAAATATAAATTTTTTAAATGTCAAAAACTCAAGATAAAAATGGCACAAATATGACCTCATTTTTTGTGTAGAAACTTTTTTTAACATTGTAAGCATGCATGCAAATATTCACTCAAAAATATATGTTGACTTAACAGCGCAGACTCAAATGGCTTGTGGGATAATTTTGTAGAGCCTAAAAACCGTAGTTTTTGGCATGGACTAAAAAGGAAATATTGAAATTTTATAAGGTTAAAATTTATTTGACCTAAATTATTATAAGGCATATACCACATAGATTTGCAAAAAAGTAAAATAAGACGTGTTAATCCAGGCTTTTATCAACATCTCTGGTCCATGTGCGGGCAAAAAATGTTCTAAGAATGTTGCTCATGCCTCATGACAGGTATTTTCCCCACCACGCTTCATATGACCAATATAACTCTTATTCCTAAAGGAGAGACTCAGAGTTCTATGAAAGATGGACATCTTATACCTCTATGTATTGTCATATATAATTGGTCGCAAAAGTTTTGGCCAATAGACTCAAATATGTCTTGGATGAATGTATTTTTTAAGTTCAATCCACCTTTGTTTCGGGATGATCTATCTTGAATAATGTCTAACTAGCAATTGGCTACTCAATCATAATGAATGGGGATGTGGTATGGCCTATTATTTTCGATAGGGGCCTTCAACATGGAGATTATTTTCTCCTTATCTGTTCATTATCTGTGCGAAAGGTCTCTCGGCACTCATTCGTTAGGACGAAGCTCAATGTGAGATTCATGGTACTATAACATGTAGATTAAATGTCACTCGGGAGATCAATGTTCAAAAATCTGTAATTTTTTGCAATATAAATGTCACTCATGAGATGAAGGAGCTAATGTATGATATCTTGGGTGTGCAAGTTGTGTTAGGTATTGGGA
This sequence comes from Cicer yamashitae, assembly GCA_037974755.1. Taxonomy (NCBI): domain Eukaryota; kingdom Viridiplantae; phylum Streptophyta; class Magnoliopsida; order Fabales; family Fabaceae; genus Cicer; species Cicer yamashitae. The sequence goes on from JBBPBQ010000002.1 coordinate 41,676,167, forward strand.
AATATTTGGGTCTTCCTTCCATGGTGGGTCGCAGCAGGAAATATACTTTTTGTTTTATCAAGGGTCGTGTACAGAGAAAAATAAATTCAGGGAGTAGTAAATGTTTGTCGAAAGTGGAGCGAGAGATTCTGATTAAATCACTATTACAAGCCATTATGTCATATGTAATAAGTATTTATCTACTCTCTTCTTATCTTGGGGGTGAGATTGAAAAAATGATGAATTATTTTTGGTGGGTCATTCAGGTTCTCGTACTAAAGGTGTGAATTAGATTTTGTGACGCCCTAAATCCCAAAGTGAAATCCTAAAGGTGTGAATTATATACTAGCTTTTTTTTTTTTTTTTGTAAATATTTGTAGCATATAAATGAAAGCTTGTTCAAATGAAACATAATTTAGTGATTTAGGGATATCATATTTCTTAAGATACACGTGGAACACTTCAGACATTCTAATAAATCTCATTATTGATATCACCTATCGGAACATGGATCATCAACTAACAACCTGAAATAACTCAGTTTTCGCGAACACTCACACACAAACAATGAAGGGGGTGAATTTTGTAATCATGTTGATAGTGTAATATAAATAAGAGGAACACATAAATAATCATAATAGAACTATCATAACACATCATGGTATATCAAAACATTCAAGTTAATAATATCACATTATAACGTCAATATTACTCAAGGAAAATCAACATCTCATTATAACATCAAATCATTGAAGAGAAATTCTTATCACCTTCAACAGAACAATCACAAGATAACACAATGTTACGCATGAGCTTAGACTTTATACTTCTTCACCATTTGGTACCGTTCTATCTCTGAAGTACTTGGTTATAGGGCTTGATACTATGCCACCACACAAGTGGACAAACAATTTAAATTGGCATGTTCTTATAGATCCCTCAACTCAATCTGAGACACATATATGCGACGGTTAAGGTAAACGTGTGTTGCATGGTAGCTTCCGATATTTGGAGGGCTACCTTCAAGTCACCTAGGAATTCTTCACCACAATACACCTAGGTCTAACAATCTTGTTATAAGGCTCAACAACAAACCTCTACGATCAGGCTCATTCAGCTGTACTTCTCCAACATCACCAGGCTTGTTAAGCCCTAGCTATATGATGACAAGATAACCTCCATGTGAAATACTCCTAACATCCAGTTCCTCCCTTCATTGGCTTAGGCTACTCACTTCATTACCTCAGTTTCACACAATAATCAAAGTTCATTAGGGAAAATTGGGTCAAACAAATTGGAAATTGGGTCAATTTCCAATTTAGAAATCGGATCAAAGAAACTTACTCCAAATCAAAAAATTAATTGAGAGATAATAAAATCACGATTCGTTATTTTGGCATTGACTTCGTGCAAATCAGATTTATAGTGAGAAAGAATAGAGTAAAATAACTTAATTGAGGATTTTAAAGAAAAATATACTATTTTTAATAACTCATCAGTAAAAACATCATAACAATAGTCGGATAAAAACAGAGAAAGTTTTTTTCAAATAATCATCGATTACGATGCGATGTTTCTTCATTCTTTAGCGCATGTCTCTGTTACGTGTTTTGTTGCTTCTGCTTTCAGGGCTACTGCAGCGGCCACACCCTTCTCAAGCTGTAGTTCATTTCTTTTAATTAGGTTTCACTTCATATACAAATTTTCACAAATTTAATACATGAAACAAACTTACCAATCAAACATATACACTTCATTTTATTCTTTAAATTTTTTTTAAATTATTAATTATTTAAACTCGTTTTCAAGATTTCTTCAAACACACTTTGATTTCCAAAATATTACTAATATAGTAATTAACTATAAAGTAATTAACCTTTTAAAAATATATTAAAAATTAAAAACTTAAACCTATATATTTAAAATTATCACTATATTTACTAATATATGTATTTTATTAAAAGTAATTTAACAACTAGAGCATATCTTAATATTTCTATAATAAAAATAGAGTTTCTAAATATTTACAATATATTCATAATAATTATTTATAAAATAAATAATTTACAAAAGGAAAAATTAGAACTAATTCAAATATCACTACACATAATTAATTACTAATCAAAGAGGTACACAAAAATATTGTAATAATTATCTGGACACTTGTATACATAAAATCATCTCAATTGAGACCAAGTGTTCGAAAGCTACTATTAATACTCCTTTCCTCCTTGCAACGTTCAAAGGCACATTGCTAACGCTACTATTAATACTCCATTGATACCTTATATTAAAATTGATAAGTTAATTTGGAAAGAAGAGAAGAGTGGTTATTATTTGGTTAAAAGCGCTTATCGTTAACACGTCTGATATTAGGTGTGTAGGGGATTGGTATCTCATATGGAAATTGAAAGTTCCGTCAAAAATCAAGAATTTGTTTTGGTGTATTTGTCGGAACTGTCTTCCTACACGCAGTAGGCTTCAGCAATGCGGCGTGGTGTGTCTTCCTACCGATTGTTTTCGTTATATTGGAGAAGCACTTGGCCTCCTACTTGCATCGGAATTAGTTCATGAGCTACAATTGGAACGTATGTTGATTTCGAACTTGATTCCAAGATTGTTTTAGACTTCTTACATAGCATCAAGATGGAGTAATACTACTGAATTAAGTGGTGTAATTGAAGAATGTATTTTGGTCTATACTTTTTACTTATTGTACTAACTTTCATGTTGAATTTCTTTGGAGAAAATTCATGTCACATCTCTAGCTAGTTTTGGTCTTTAAGAGCGTTCTTACTTATATGCAACATATTATTATAAATAAAATACAATAAGTACCTTTTAGAAAGAAAAAAAAAATATCGACTCGAAAGAAAACATTAGATAATTAAACCTTTAGATACAACTTTCATCCGATTGTATGATATATAAAAATTAAGATATACACCTACATAGTTGACTTGACATGTAAAACCTCTTTAATGATCAGCAAATTAAAAAGAGCAACAACAATAATTGTGTCTTGCATTACATACATGATTGTTGCATATAGCAACTTAGTTAAGATAATAACCTCACCATAAAAACATTAATCACTTACCACTAAACTTTTCTTCTATTATGTTTGATAACTTTTCCACCATTGAAGGAGAAAGATAATTAACCCAATCTCCAATTTCTGCCTTTCGAAAGAAGTAACTTTTTTCAAGTTTCCATCCCAAAACTCCAGATTTATTTGCCTCCAATTCTTTCATCTTTTTAAAGCTACATAAACCAATAATATTTTCAATCACCTCATTACTTTCCTCCTCTTGAGTAAAAGGACACCCCAAAAACTCTCCAATTCTTTTCACTTGAAAATTAACATCTTCTTTAAGATCTTCATATTTCAAGAATAAAATCTTGGTTGGTCTAACTATGCTTTCCTTGAAATAACCCAACATATGGTCCCAAAATGGACCAACATGACATATCCCCTTACAATACCTTTCAAAATCATCCTCTAAAGTTGAGGTAGGTAAAAATTGATTTAATGCAATTTTGTTAAGGAAAATCCAATTAGACACAAAAGTGTCAAATGGGTTCCTACATATGTAAATAATTTTACAATTGGACTCTTTAATTGACTTGGCCAATGAAGGGTAAGGAATGTGAGTTCCAAAAAGCCTTGGTTCAATCATGTTTAATAGGTCCATTTTAGAAAACTTGCTAACAACATCAACATAAACATTTAATTCAAAGAAAGGAACTAATTCATGAGGATTAGATGTAAGTAATGGATGATTCTCTAAAGAAGAGAAATTATGGCGATGAACTATGGCAAAGGTAAGGGCTTTTAACCATGTTGTTCCTGATTTTGGCATAGAGGCCATAACAACATCACTATCCTTAGCTTGAAAATTAATTTGAAAAGAGATTATAGATTGGATTTGAGCTGGAAAAGTCCAAAAGTTCTGAAAATAATAAAGATATTGGTTTGCAAAGCCATATTCTTTAGGAAGTGAGAGGATTAGGTGCTTACATTTAATGTCTTCTTCACCAATTGCTTCTAGCACATCTTTTGATTGCTCTTTTGTGAGATCTTTTGATGCCATTGAAGGAGAACACAAATGCTAGCTTGCTACTTGCTAGTACAGTGGTTAGCTTGCTACTTGCTACTTGTCATATTAATTAAATGATTTGTCAATATTATATATGTATATTTACAGTTCCATTTGAAAAGGTTGCTAGCCTCCATTAAGATTCTTTTTTAAATTAACGTTGTACATTAAAAGGTCTGACTCATGAGAGGTAAGTTTGAGAAAGTCCCGTCCGTCTATATGAATTACATAATGTACGTAGAATATATTGGTTTTAACTTTTAATTAAGAAATAGAAAAACATAAAATAATACAGCACCTACTAGTTGTTACCACGATATATGTAATTGGAGTAATGAACCCAAATGTGTGGACCCAATAGTTTGATTAAAGTATTAGTCTCATCAGTATAGCTGCTGAACATAAAGGGTAAAAATAAGTAAAAGTTGCCTTGCAAGTTGCATACTTGCATCCACCTAATTCCTTTTTCTTTTTTAGGTAACAATGTGATTTCCCAGCTTTCTCCCTGATTGGAAACCACTTAGAGGCCGCAAAATTTTTTTATCCGTCAGCGTGGAGATACGATCAAATCAAATTTTGTGAAAATTGGTTGATGGAGTGCGACGAGCTAGAACAAGGTTCCTTTACAAAATAACCGTACTTTGGTAATTTAATAACAATAAAATTTATGTCAGTCGGTTTTTTTTTTTTAACAGTTTATATTTAAAAGTCATCTTTTTATTAATTATGACAATTTGTTTTCCATAATCTTCATTTTTTTTTTTTTTGTAAGTTTTATCACACAATTTATTCTCTTTAAGTTTCAATGAACAATATTTTTTACTTACTTTTTAACTTATTATTTCAAAAAAAAAAATTGTTTGTGTCAAATGGATTCTCTTCAACAATCTTAGTTGCATTTTATGTAAAATTATTAACATCTTAATTCTGAAAATTCTCAATTACCATCACAACCAACCAATCCCAATATATTTTATAGACCTCAAATGAATATTCAAGGTGGAGAGTTTACTTGTTATGAACCTGAAACACTAATTGGGTCTATGTTAGAGTGTCAAGTTCCACAGTTTTCTACTTAAGTTGGTCTTAAAAACACTATGCTCAAACAGGGAGAAGGACATCATGGTTGGAAAAAATATCGAGAGCTATTCACAATAGATGAAGATACACTTCTTATTCAATCATGACTCAACGTTTCAAAAGATTCAATTGTAGGAGTTGACTAAAAAAGTAAATCGTTTTTGGTTAAGAATTGCAACAAATTATTATCAGTATCGTGGACAATTGCGAGAGAAAATACCAAATCAACTAAAATATCGATGGCATCGAATAAATAGTTTCGTTCAAAACAAATTGGGTGTTACAAACAAGTTGTTAGTATAAAGAAAAATGGAAGCTCATAGAAGGACATCATGATCGCTGCACATGCTTTTTATTCTCAAGATATAGGTGGACCATTTAATCATGAGTATGCACGACAATTGCTAAAATGTGAACCTAAATGGATGGGAGCATCAACTCAATATTTTTCAAAAAGAACAAAGAATCATGCTAGTGGGGCGTACTCATCATATCCTAATACAGAGACAACGACAAGTTATGAATTTGACTCAACATCACTAATGGAGTATCCAATGGGACAAAATGCAGCAAAAAAAGGGCAAGGCAAATTCGATTGAAACAGCGTATATCCAAGTTTATAAGCCCTTGTTACCAAGTTTTAAACGGTTTTACCTCTCAACCTCGTATATTGCTCTACAAATGACCCATCTATTACATTAATTGCATCCTTCCTAGCCCTATATGCGGACATCCTACTAACTCCGACATTCTATTTCTCATGATCGTTACTACAAATTTTTGACAACTTTATGTTGGGATTCTCTTTTATAGATGTAATTAATATTTTCCCTAACCAACTTGCTCTCATTAACTTCACCCTATACTCTCTACTACATCTGTGGTATTCAACTTCCTTAATTGCCATGTATCCTCATTAGGGTAGTTTGGAACATAAAGCAACCCATGGACAACCATCCTTTTACAACCAACTCTTACTCTAGTCTTGTCATTCTTTAAAATATAATGTCTTTTCCATTATAGATAGCATAAGTATTAAAAGTGTCCTAAAATTCATCCCTTGTAATATTGATGGAATTGCTTTTAGCTACCTTAGTTCTACAACTTGTGGAGATATATTTAGCGACAACTTGACTGCTACCCTAGCTTATTTTGCAGTGAATTTGAGGATTACAACATTGTTACATGCTGAGCTTAATTGTTGGGGTTATGGTTGCTATTGAAATAGCCTACTAGAATGGGTGGCTTTCTTTATGGATTCAATTTAATTGTCAATTGACAAATCTGACTTTCAAGAATAATAGTCTTATTCTTTGGTTTATTAGAAATATATGGCTTAGTTGCCTTGATTTGCTAATTTGGGACTTCCCATTGCTAATAGTAATTGGTGGGATACTTTTCATCATAGTATTTCTAATGTTTTCAATAGAAACGGGATTTGTCTAGCTGAATATAGATTTTGTTTATTTATGTAGATGTTTACTACACTATTTTTTTATTCACCATGGTTTTTTCCCTTTAGGTTTTCCTAGTAAACTTTTTAATGAGGCAATAGTTTATATCCCTTAGGATTGTCATCTTGGATTTTGGTATAACCCCCAAGCATCTTGTATTTTTATTTTTTTAATAATATTTTAGAGTGCTGCCAATGATAGGGGACTGGCTTGAGGTGCGAACATAGTTGAGATGTCAGACTAATCATGTGATGCTTATGCACTCTATTTTGCTTTAAAAAAATTGACATCAATTTGGATAGTTAATACAATTCAAATAGGTAGTTAACATAAGCCATGAATCATCCACTAAACACTATTACCCACAATTTTGAATATCATTAACCATAATTTTCAAAATAATAATTAATAGTATTCAGTGAATGACTAATTATTTGTGACACTTTATTAATTTTTGTTAATCATTGACTCAATGTATTAAATTAGATATTTGAATTGTATTAACCAGTAAGTTAATGTTAAAAATTTGTACCAAATTATCATTTAATAAAATAAGTATACCTTGTTTTTACTAATGATTTATCTTTTCTAGGTCATACTCTCTCTAGAATGATATATTAACAATGATAAACAAACATAAACATAGAAAGAAGGAAGATGAAGAGAGGAAGAACCCCACTAGGGTTTCATAACCAAAATGAACAAAAGCTAAAGGTAATAGAGTTACAATAAGTATATATACAAGAGGATAGAAAAGTCTAAAATACTCTTACTATTAATTTATAATAATATTATCTAACATCTCCCCTCAAACTCACGATGCATTAACATGGAGCATCGAGAGTTTGCCAACTAAAACACGAAAACATTTAATGGAGTGCTTCTTTGTGAACAAATCAGCAATCTGTAAGGAAGATGAGACAAATTGTAGAGTAATGGTTCCATGCTAAAGATGATGATGAGTAAGATGACAATCAATCTCAATGTGTTTGGTGCGTTCATGAAAGACCGAGTTATGAGCAATTGGAATAGCACTCTTGTTATCGCAGTGCATCAGAGTTGGCTCAGAAAGAGAGATACTCATATCAGATAAACACGATACTCAAGCAGTGCAATTGGAATAGCAGTGGATGTCATAACACGATACTCAACTTCTGTAGAAGACCGAGAGACAATGTCCTATTTCTTACTCTACCAAGAAATAAGAGAGTCTCCAACAAAGATACAAAACTTTGTGGTGGACTTACAATCTGTAGTGTCACCAGTCCAATCAGCATCAAAATAAGGCTTTGAAATTGAGTTCCTCGAAGATAACGAAGAATAGCTTCCCAATGTATTGTAGTGGGAGATATGACAAACTAACTGAAAACATGAACACCATAAGCAATATTAGGTTTGGTAATCGTAAGATACACCAAGCTGTCAACCAAAGTACAGTACAAAGTGGGATCTGATAAAGGAACACCATCCAAGGGAGCATATTTCACATTCAACTCAAGAGAGTATATGCTGCTCTAGTATCAGAAAGACGAGTCTATTCAAGAATGTTGGCAATGTACTTGGATTGAGAAAGAAGGGAGCCTCTAAGAGAGTAGGCAACTTCAATCCCCAAGAAATAGCGAAGAGTTCCCAAGTCCTTCATCTCAAATTGCTTTGCTAACTGCAATTTCAACTCATTGATTCCACTAACAACATCACATGTAATAATCATATCATAAACATACAATGAAAGTATAATGTGACCATAAGTGGTGGACCTTATAAACAATGCAGAATCATGTTCACTAGAGCAAAAACTAAGAGAAGTGATCACATTAGAGAATTTCTCAAACCAAGCTCGAGGAGTCTATTTAAGACCATAAAGAGCCTTTTTTAACTTACACATTTCCCCTAGTTATGATAAACTCCTTGTGGAGGGACCATATAGACATCTTCATGAAGCTCACCATTTAAAAAAGCATTTTTGACATCCATTTGGAAAATATGCCACTGACGAATAGATGCAACTGTAATAAGAGTACGGATAGTGGTTGATAGTGTTTCAGCAAGTGTACTGAATCGTTGCAAGTAATAATTAAAACGATAGTACCGAGTGTCGAACTCAAGGATTGCGTTTTACTATTGAATTATGTTTAATTACTAAAATTGAACAAAAAGTTTCTGAATTGATTGAAATAATGTTTAAAACTAACAAAGGTAATAGAATTGATCCTTTATAATAAGAAAAATGTCAGGGATGAGTTTCACTTCAAATCCAACCTTGGTTTCTAATTTGATCCTAGTTACTAAATTCCTTTATTGAATTATTACTGAATTCTCTTTATTATTCTTTCCCTAATGTCTTAGTGACAGAACCTTTAATTCCAAAGTAACCCCTAATTCGTTAGTAGATTTAAGATTAGAAATAACCTTTATAGTACAGGAATTCTCTTAATAATTATTGCCTCTGCAAATAACTCAATTGTTTTCATGACCTGCATCTATCCCTAGACTACAATATCATGAATTTCTCATCTCAAGCATTCGTAAAGTCAACTTCCATTTCAAAATACGAATCGTAAAACATTTTAAAGTTGATCAAGCAATTAAAATCATTAACCACAGAGATGAGAAAAATAATTCAATAAATTTATTCATATAACTAGAAATCAAATAAGACAAATAAGGGTTTCATCTTGTTTCACTCATCCCTAACAAACAGGGTTTAGTTACTCATGACAGAGATAGAAAAGATAGAGATTAGAGAAGAATTACAAGAAAGATTCATGAATGATTCTTGATAAAACTGCTCCAATGGTGTTAGAAACAGTCGTCTCTAAGTTTCTCTACTAGGGCATAAGTCTCTAAACTTCCCAATAGTCAAAAAGATCCCTAGAAAGTAAACAAAATGCGTTTTAATGTATTCTTCCGCGTACCATGCATCCCAGGCGTGGAATCTGCGCTTCAAGCGCTATTTGACAGTGATGCAGAAATGCGCCTCACGCGCAGGTTTTTGCGCTTCAGGCGCAAAGCCTCTTCTATCCGACATATAGTGCATTTTTCTCCTCTTTTGAGTCTGAATTGGACTCTAGTGTCTTCATGAAAGTTGTAGCTATGGATCTTAGCTCTCGGTTGCACTTATTTTGACTCCAATTGGACATCTACAACTCCAGATATGGCTACAACACTCCATATACGTTATGTTAATTTCTCACCAAAATTCAGCATTGCACTAAAACAAAGAAACAACACAAAACTATGAAAAATCTCTACTTAATCAAGGAAATAAGAACATAAAAATTTCATTAAGAAACATCAAGAAACATCATTTGTTCATTTGATGTCATGATCTCAATCATTTTTCGTGCTTCTGATGCAGTTTTATAATTCAAAGAACCACCTGATGTAGCATCCAACATAATTTTAGTACTAGGCCTCAAACCATTACAAAATATTTGGATTTGAGCAGTGTCGTCATAAGCATGATTGAGGCATGCTGCTAGTAAACATCCTTAACCTCCTATAAGTGTCACGAAGAGATTCTCCTTCTTTTTGTTTGTAACCGAAAATCTCTTGCCTTTTTCTAACGAACACAGCTGGGGGAAAGTATTTTTCCAAGAACTTATCTTCAAGATCATCCCATGTGGTGATGCTACCGGCGGGTAAGGAATTAAGCCACTCCTTAGCATCATCTTTCAATGACAATGGAAATAGTCTCAACCTCTTGCCTTCTTCAGAACAACCAGCCACCTTCACTATTTCAAATAGTTCAAAGAAGTTTGTGAGATGTCTACTGGCGTCTTCTTTATGTTTATCGACAAAATGAATCTCCTTCAACTCTCGATATAGAGCGGGACTTATTTCCAACTTGTTGAACTTAACTGGTTGGTTACGGATGGCCAACCGAACACGGTTTCTATTTTGATTCTCATACTCGCCGAGGGTACGTTCAGGTTGTGGTGGATCAGCCATCTCCGCAAATATGAAGAAATCCCTCAAATCCTCTTCTTCCACTACTAATTGTCTATCCCTTTGTTTCCTTTCTCGAACCGACTTTCGATTTGCTTTTGTAGTTTTTTCGATTTCTGGATCAAAAAGAAGTTTAGCTGAGAACTGGCCTCACATACAAGGTTAGACAAATCGTGAGTAATGAAAAGTTTCAAAAAAAAAAAAAAAGACAAATTTTATTGCAGAGCAAAAAATTTCAATTAAGTAAATAAATTATAACTCAATAGTGATATGGCAATCCCCGGCAACGGCGCCAAAAACTTGATAGCGTTTCAGCAAGTGTATTGAATCGTTGCAAGTAATAATTAAAACGATAGTACCGAGTGTCGAATTCAAGGATTGCGTTTTACTATTGAATTATGTTTGATTACTAAAATTGAACAAAAAGTTTTCGAATTGATTGAAATAATGTTTAAAACTAACAAGGGTAATAGAACTGATCCTTTATAATAAGAAAAATGTCAGGGATGAGTTTCACTTCAAATCCAACCTTGGTTTCTAATTTGATCCTAGTTACTAAATTCCTTTATTGAATTATTACTGAATTCTCTTTATTATTCTTGCCCTAATGTCTTAGTGACAGAACCTTTAATTCCAAAGTAACCCCTAATTCGTTAGTAGATTTAAGATTAGAAATAACCTTTATAGTACAGGAATTCTCTTATTAATTATTGCCTCTACAAATAATTCAATTGTTTTCATGACATGCATCTATCCCTAGACTACAATATCGTGAATTTCTCATCTCAAGCATTCGTAAAGTCCACTTCCGTTTCAAAATATGAATCGTAAAACATTTTAAAGTTGATTAAGCAATAAAAAGCATTAAGCACAGAGATGGGAAAAATAATTCAATAAATTTATTCATTGATCCGCTGTCGCACACGGATCAAATACGATTGAAAATAAGTGTAGAAAGGGGTAGTAACCCGAGTCGTTTCGCAAGGACTCCTGATATAATGATATTAACCGAGTTGAAATTCGAAATTGGGGGTTTTTATAATGATTTAGTTTGGACAGATGAGCAAAACGATTAATCCACTTATTCGAGTTTCAGACCTACCACAGATTCTATCAATGAGTTTTAATTAATTTCTAATTCGTGATTCTATTCTTATTTGACTTCAGAATTGATCAAACATGCGTACAATCAATCCTACGTAAGTTCGGTTTCATTGACTAGATTAAGCATCACAATCATCAAAATATTACAATTAACGATCAAGCGTCGCATAATTATAAATTAAATTAGAGATTGAAACTGAATTCTGTCAAATAAATTTAATCGATCCTATTGAAATTCAGTTTAAGCAATCAGAATATCAATATAATCAAATGAATGGAAATAGAATCATGAATCAAAATCGACGGTATAACCTGAACCTCCATGTGTGATGAAACTCTGAACTCGTGGATTAATCTGATGAAATTAGCCTTCCATATAATTAAAAATAAAAAGTGTTTATATTTTTTATTGTGTCTGAAATTCGTCTCCTACAAGAAAGGAAAGAAACCCCCAATATATAGTGTTCGTGTTTTTTGGGATTTTAAAACAAGTTGCCCGTTATTTAAATTATTACAAAGGTCCAGATTACGAAATCTACAATTTTAGGCCAGTAGAGTTCGGCACTGAGATTTTATTCCAACACAAAAGTTGTAGCTTGGATTTTTAGCTTTCCAACGACTACTCGCATGCTTCAATCTGATATCCATAGCTCAAGTTATGGCCTACAGAGCGAGCAGGGGTCAAAATGCACATAATAAAATAATAATTCAATTTCAACCCAAGGTTTAGAAACAAGTTAAAAAATTATTCTAAGCTATAAAGTGATTTTGAAAAAAAACAAATTAAAATGCTAGAAACATGTGCCCAAGTGCTATGATCAAATTCCACCAAACTTAAGCTTTTGCACTCCGTGCAAAGCAATGCATGCGATTCCAAATATTCTCAAGAATGCAAAGTGGTGAGCAAAAGAAGAAAAAAAAATTCAAACTTCAAGGAATATGACATTCATGAATAATTTTCACAACCAAGGCAAACAAGAGGATAAATTAACTAAAGAGTGCATCATTAGTGATAGAGTCCTCACAAGATATAAAATTCTCTCAATCACTCAAGTGTTTGGGCTACTATTTACCCCAAGGTGTCGCTTTACCCCAAGGTGTCGCGTTCGCGTCCGGTTTGTCCGCAAAAAAGGAGTCGCCACCAATTTTATTTTATTCAAAGGAAAAATTGGATAAAACCTAAAATAATGATTTTTGAACCAAAAATTCGGATTCGGGAGTCGATTACGAGTAGGGAAAGTATTATCACCCTACAACGTCGGTTAAAACGGTTACCCTATAATTAATTGTATACAAACTATTTATTTATTTATTCATTTATTTTTAAACCAAAAAAGAATACTAAAAAATAAATAAATTATTTACATTAATAAAAGAAGGAAAAATATTTTTTATTAATTTGGTTTGACAAGGAAAAAACATTGCTCCTACGTATCCCAATGTGCAATGGGGAAATCAAAACACATGTAGTTCTTGGGTAGAAAATATTTATGTGTTGACTGATTTTATTATTAATTTTACTTTATATATATACATATCAAAATAAATTAACAACATTATAGTGATAATAATAATAATAGTAATAATGGTAATAGTAATAATAATAATAATAATAATAATAATAATAATAATAATAATAATAATAACGAAAAAAAGAGGTGAGATGTTTGTTCACGGATTGTATCTTTTTATTTTTGTTTTAAAGAAAAATTAATTTTTGTTAAAAAAACAACGTAACGAAAATATAATAATAACGAAAAAAGAGGTGAGATGTGGCGCGGCGAGCGAGGATGAATTTTTAACAACATAATAGTGATAATAATAATAATAATAATAATAATAACAACGAAAAAAAGAGGTGAGACGTTTGTTCACGGATTGTATCTTTTTATTTTTGTTTTAAAGAAAAATTAATTTTTGTTAAAAAAACAACGTAACGAAAATATAATAATAACGAAAAAAAGAGGTGAGATGTGGCGCGGCGAGCGAGGATGAATTTCATCCGGCGGCAGCGACCATTAATTCTAATCCTAAGCGAAAACTATTTATTTGCTGTTATGATTTTTTTTGTTATTTTGATAAAGACGTGATATGAGTTATAAATTCAATATTACGATATGGTGAAATTTGTTTTCTTGGTGATTGGTTTATAAACATCAATTAGTTATATTTTTCTAGCATTTTGTGTTGCAAAGAAAACAATTTTAAGAACTGACAACTTTAGAAAAATGAAAGCTTAACACATGAGTTTATTTTTGTATAAATAGAAAAAGAGAAAGAAAAAAAAAGAACATTTTTTAAAGGATGCAATACAAAGACTAATAAGAAGAAATTAGAGAAGTGATACCTTACTACTGAAGTGGTTTCTTGTTGGACTGATTTTCCCAAGACCAGATTCTCTGCTCCTCTTTCGCCTGTATTCTCTCTTCTTTCTTTTTTTTTTTGTGCTCTCAAAATGTGCTCTTCCTTGTTCCCCAATTGTGCTCCCAAATAGTGCTGTCAAATAGTGCTCCCCTTCTACTCTTACTATCGATTATTTATAGGCTTTTCGGGTGTAGGTTACAAAAGACAAGGGAATAATTGCCAATTGATCACCATTTTATTACTATTAATCTCTTTCTTTTTTGTTTCTTTTCTTTCAATTGATTATCATTGTATCCATTTTTATGACCATCAATCCGTTCAATTGATCCTCATTATACCGATTTTTATGACCATCAATCCATTTCTTTTTGGTTTCTTTCATTCAATTGTGTACCTTTATTTATTTGTTATTATTATTTTTTTATATTTTTTTTAATATTTTTTTATATTTTTTTATTATTATTTTTTTTTAGAAAAGAGTCTGAACAGGAATTAGAGGCAAACAAAAACTGGGAACATATGTGATTGTCTAAAGTTTAAAGCCCTAATTATTTATTTTTATTTTTATATTTCTATACATTTATTATTATTATTATTTCCCTTTTTTTTAATAAAAAGTAAAAATAAATAAATAGATAAATAAATAAATAATAAGCGGACAAAATTAGGTGTCAACACAAGGCACATCATGAAAGCTAGCACTACTATAGGCGTGACAAGCCTCTAACATCTATAATTGAAACACATGCACATAATGATCAAAAGGTCTTTATTCAGGTTCTAACGTGGCCAAGGTAAGGGTGAGATAATCCTAAGGAGTCTAGGGCTAAAAATAAAAGAGGATAAAGGAGTAATGATCAAGAGAGAAAAATGACATTGAGAAGTAACTCAACAAAATATCATTGACTTTTATTATCAACTCTTTTTGCTCACAACACAACTATTTTCCTCATTTTATTTATCATTTCATTTTTTTTTTTTTTGATATATATACACACATTTTTTTTCTTTCTTTTTCTTTTTCCTTTTTATTTATTTTATTTTTTTCTCCTATTTTTTTTTCTTTTTCTTTATAAACCTCAAATTTAACTAACAAGTTGACCACCCCCACACTTATTTAAGGAAAGACTCCTTTATCCCCCAAAATTTGGTAAATTCATTGTTTTTCACTTTTAGGGTTGTAATGAGCTATATAACAAAGAATGAGATAATTAGGCTCAAAGGGGTTTAAACAAATGGATAATTGAAGGGTAGGCTTATTTGGCTAGTAGCTTAACAAGAAACAAACGCCTAGATCATTTCAATATATGCATGCGACAAGAGTCAAGTCAAGTTCTAGCGTAACTAGCAATCATGAGTGAGATATCACACAAGAAGAAAAAAAAAAGATGGAAAAATGTATTCCATTCATAATAGGCTCAAAATCTCACAAGGGTTAATGACCTATCACAAATGATACACAATTTAGCATTTTAATCCAACTTATTTTACCAAGAATGCAAAGATACTATCCAATCATGCTAGTCCAAACAAACTCACAACATTTGCTCACAACATTTACAACCACAAAATATGATGAAAAAGCATGCAATGCAATGCACATTTTTATTTTAATTATATATATATATATATATATATATATATATATATATATATATATATATATTCTTTTTTTTTTTGAAATCCTTTAAAAAATAAAATCCTAAATACTACCCCCACACTTAAATTACATATTGTCCTCAATGAAAGTAACAAGTATAAATTAAGAGTAAGGAAAGGGGGCTCCCTGTTCAAACTTCAGTGTAGGTGGACTTTTCTAAGGAGAGTTCTTCTATGGTAGTATCTTCAAGCTCAGAGCTCTCATGGAATAGCTTGAGGCGTTGTCCATTTACTTTGAACACTTTATCAGTGTTTTCACTTTTTATTTCCACTGCACCATGAGGAAAAGTGTTAGTAAAAACAAAAGGGCCAATCCACTTGGATCGAAGTTTACCTGCCATAATTTTTAGACGGGAGTTAAACAGTAAAACTTTTTGGCCAATGGAAAATTCCTTCCAAGAAATCATCTTATCATGATAAGACTTAGTTTTCTCTTTATAGATCTAGGAGTTCTCATAAGCTTTTAGTCTAAGCTCTTCAAGTTGCTGCAATTGAAGCTTTCTCTCCAAATCTGCTTTCTCCATCTCAAGGTTGCAACTCTTAACAGCCCAATAAGCACAGTGCTCTATTTCCACTGGGAGGTGGCATGCCTTACCAAACACAAGTCGATAAGGGGACATTCCTATTGGTGTTTTGTAGGCTGTTCTGTGAGCCCAAAGAGCATCTTCCAGCCGACGGCTCCAGTCCTTCCAGTTTGGTTGCACCATTTTTTCTAAGATCTGTTTGATTTCCCTGTTTGAGATTTCAGCTTGCCCATTAGTCTGGGGATGATAAGGTGTAAAGACTTTGTGCACAACCCCATACTTCCGAAGCAAAGCGTCCATGGTGCGGTTGCAAAAATGAGTGCCTTGATCACTTATGATGGCCCGGGGTATTCCAAACCTGCAAATAATATTTGATCTAAAAAAACCTGCAACAACTTTAGAATCATTAGTCCTAATGGGTATTGCTTCCACCCACTTCGAAACATAATCAACAGCAAGTAAAATATACACAAAACTAAAAGATACAGGAAAAGGGCCCATAAAGTCAATGCCCCACACATCAAATACTTCACAGAAAAGCATAGGTTGTTGAGGCATCTCACCCCTACGAGTGATTGATGTTCCTGCTATTTGATACTGTTCACAAGTTTTGTAAGTCTCAAAAGCATCTTTAAATAGAGTGGGCCAAAAGAAACCCGAGTCTAAGACTTTTCTGGCTGTCCGTTGAGGACCAAAATGTCCCCCAGCTTGAGAGGCATGACAGAAATGAAGAATGGATTGAGCCTCATGGTGGGGAACACATCGCCTAATCACCTGGTTACTACAGAATTTCCACAGATATGGATCATCCAGTTCTATTCTGCTCAAATGATCTGCCACCAGATTTTCAGCTCCACTCTTATCTTTGATCTCTAAATCAAATTCTCGGAGTAACAACATCCACCGGATCAGTCTCGGTTTTGCTTCTGGTTTCTTCAACAAGAACCTCAAAGCTGCATGGTCAGTAAAAACAACTACCTTCGAACTTAGCAAATATGATCTAAACTTATCAAGAGCAAAAACAATAGCTAAAAGTTCCTTTTCAGTGGTAGTGTAATTAGCCTGTGCAGAATCTAAAGTCCTAGAAGCATAATAAATAACATGGGCAGCCCTGCCAACCCTTTGTGCAAGGACTGCTCCTACTGCATAGTTAGATGCATCACACATAATTTCGAAAGGGAGGGTCCAATTGGGTGGCTGAATGATGGGATTAGAGGTCAGTGCTGCCTTCAAGCAATCAAACGCCTTCCTGCATTTGTCATCAAAAGTGAAACTGACATCTTTTTGCAGTAAATTTGACAACGGAAGAGCTATCTTGCTGAAATCCTTGATAAAGCGCCTGTAAAAACCTGCATGGCCAAGAAAAGAACAAATCTCGTGGATGCAAGAAGGGTAAGGCAAATTAGAAATCACATCAATCTTGGCAGGATCCACTTCCATCCCATTCTTAGAGATCACATGTCCCAAAATTATGCCCTGTTCAACCATAAAATGACATTTTTCATAATTCAGCACAAGGTTAGTTTCAATACATCTATGCAAAACTCTATCTAAATTGTTCAAGCATACATCAAATGAGGAACCATACACAGTAAAATCATCCATGAAAACTTCTATACAACTTTCTATCAAATCAGCAAAAATACTAATCATGCAGCGTTGGAAAGTTCCAGGAGCATTGCATAGGCCAACGGGCATCCGCCTATAGGCAAATGTGTCGAAAGGGCAAGTGAATGTGGTCTTTTCTTGGTCCTCCGGTGCAATATGGATATGAAAATAACCAAAAAAACCATCAAGAAAACAATAATGTGACTTACCAGCCAACCGTTCCAGCATCTGATCAATGAATGGTAAAGGAAAATGATCCTTTCTAGTTGCCTGGTTTAGTCTCCTGTAATCGATGCATACCCTCCAACTGTTCTGCACTCGTGTGGGGATAAGTTCATTATTTTCATTTTTAACCACTGTGAGTCCAATTTTCTTAGGGACTACCTGCACCGGACTCACCCATTGACTATCAGAGATGGGGTATATAATGCCTGCTTGCAAGAGCTTGGTCACTTCCTTTTTCACAACATCCAAAATTAATGGGTTAAGTCGCCTTTGGGGCTGCCTCACTGATTTTGCTCCATCCTCAAATAGTATCCTATGCATACACATGGATGGGCTAATACCAGGAATATCAGCCAAGGTCCATCCGATTGCCTTCCTGTGGTTTCTCAAAATCTGCAACAGCTTCTCTTCCTGTTCATCTTCAAGTTTGTCTGAAATAATCACATGTAATTTGCCACTTCCTTCTAAATATGCATATTTCAAATTTTCAGGAAGTGGTTTAAGCTCTATAGTCGATGGCTGCTCAATGGAGGGTACAATACCAGTGGCTGAAGCTAAGTCTACAAAATCAATTATGTTAGTAGAAGTATCAACATCAGCATAATGATCAACCTGTAAAGCAGCTTCGATCTCCGCACACACATAGCACAACTGAGTATCTGTGCAAAATTCACAAATATAAGTATCATCAAAATCAGACAGTGAAGGAAAATCAGCAGCAAACATATCAGGGTAAGTGTCATCAACCAAATCGGCAAGTAATTCAATTTGAAAAACAGAATGCTCTTCCATGGGGTGTTTCATAGCATCAAAGATGTTAAATTTTACAATGCTATCACCAAATTCCATGGATAGAGTTCCAGCATGTACATCAATTTTTGTTCTAGCAGTTTTCAAAGATGGTCTACCTAAAATGATAGGCGCCCTGTTAGAATTATTCTCTCCCTCCATGTCCAGAATGTAAAAATCTACAGGAAATATTAATTCATTTACTCGAACAAGTACATCCTCCACAAGTCCAGCAGGGCGAGCATTGATTATGTTCGCCAGTTGAATGGTAACACCTGTACTCTGTAAAGGTCCAAGAACAAGAGAGTTAAAAATAGATGTGGGCATAACATTAAATTAATTCATTTACTCGAACAAGTACATCCTCCACAAGTCCAGCAGGGCGAGCATTGATTTTGTTCGCCAGTTGAATGGTAACACCTGTACTCTGTAAAGGTCCAAGAACAAGAGAGTTAAAAATAGATGTGGGCATAACATTAATAAAAGCTCCTAAATCTAACATGGCATTTTCAAATTGACTACTGCCTATGGTACATGGAATGGAAAAAGTTCCTGGATCTTTGCATTTCTGGGGCATGGGATGAATAAGGGCTGAAACATTACGCCCCATGTTTACTCTTTCATTACCTTTTAACCTTCTCTTGTGTGTGCACAACTCTTTTAGAAATTTGGCATATCTCGGAATCTGTTTAATTGCTTCAAGGAGGGGAATGTTCACTTCCACCTTCCTAAATGTATCCAATATCTCCCTGTCCCTATCTGCCTCGTCCATTTTCTTAGTCTTCACTGCACTTTGAGGAAAACAAAGTGGTATATTTTGCTCAACATCAACAGTTTCATGTATCAAAATTTCTTCAGCAACCTTGTTATTTTTCACAACAGTTTCAGGTACCTTTGGTGTTTCAACAGCTTTCCCAGACCTCAATGTAATTGCACTGACATTAGGGGCATTTGGATTTACTACTGACTGGGCAGGTAGTTGGTTTGATCCTTGAGTCTGCATCTGATTAATTGAAGTGGCCAGTTGGCTAATCTTTGTCTCCAAATTCTGAATTGTGGAATCTGTTCTTTGTTGGAATTGATGATTTTGGACAGCCATTTGCTTGACAAGGTCCTCTAATGAAGGTGTGTTGCTTTGCTGCTGATGTGGAATGTTTTGCTGATGTGGACTGTTTTGCTGCCTAGGTTGTTGTTGCTGTTGTGCAGATGAATTCCCCCATCTCAGGTGGGATGGTTTCTCCAACCGGGATTGTACCTGTTAGACGACAAATCATAGTTGGCTTGAGGGGTGAATATGTTTGCTGCATATGCTTTAGGAGCATCAGCGACTGGATCGTCTTGTAAAGTAGGACATGAATCTGTAGGATGTTCTAGAGAAGTGCAAATACCACATACCACTGCTTGGGATTTACCTACTGCCAATTTCTTTACTAAAGATATAAGCTCATCAAGTCTGCTTTCTAGATTCTTGTGGGAAGAAGCTTGAATCTCATTCACTCCCTTTGTCAAAATTGCTGAATTGCTTCTAGTTGTAAACTGTTGGAAATTAATGGACATGTTCTCAATCAAAGCTTTTGCCGCTTCTGGAGTCTTATCGACAAGTGCTCCCCCACTAGCAGCATCCAAAATACTTCTATCCATAGGTAGCAAGCCTTCATAAAAAATACTAGATGAGCAATTGATCAGAAATCTGGTGGTAAGGACATCTAGACACCAATTTCTTGAATCTCTCCCAATACTCATGTAGTGATTCTCTGTCAATCTGTCTAATGCCACATATTTCTTTTCTGATTGAAGCAGCTCTTGAGGCAGGGAAGAATTTTCCTAGAAACAATTTCTTCAATTCATTCCAACTTGTAACAGAACCTGGCTGAAGGTAGTATAACCAATCCTTAGCAGCATCTTGAAGTGAGAATGGGAAGGCTCTCAGCTTGATATGATCTTATGTGACTCCTTGAGGTTTCATGGTAGAACACACCACATGGAACTCCTTCAAGTGTTTGTGGGGATCCTCACCTGCAAGACCATTAAACTTTGGAAGCAAGTGTATTAAACCAGATTTAAGTTCAAATGGTACAGTAACCTCAGGATATTCAATACACAATGCATTATAGGTAACATCAGGTGCAGCAAGTTGTCTTAAAGTTCTATTATTCATATCAGCCATATTGTGTAGCAAAATGTCACTTTTTTCACTATCACTATGTGACTCTCTATCTGACTCTTTATCTGACACGTTAGCACTAGCAGCAGCTCTATTAAGTCTACGACGTAAATGGAAGGTCCTATCTATTTCAGGGTCAAGGGGTGCAGATTTACAGAACTAGCCCTAGTCATGCATCATCATAACAATACAATGCAAAATCACAATTCTGAAAATTCCAACAATGTCCCTATTGCTAAAATTGAAATGAAAAATCGAAAACACTATCAAATAAAATCCAAAAAATATAAAAGTACTACCAGAAATCTCTAAAAATCAAATGAAAGTAACGCAAATTTTTTTGGATTTTTTTGAAAATATCGAAAATTCAAAAGATTAAAAAAGTGGTCCAGATGAAGGAATTTGGGAATTTGAGCGTCAAATCCCGTAAATTCGGAGCAATCCGCCACACTCGCCTGAAAACCCGATTTTTTGGACTAGCAACGTGCCTACGAGCTAGCACAACCCTATCCGACCTGTAGAACAACAAAGCACAAAGAAACAATTGTTAGGATGGTTAGTAACACTCTAAAACTGGTTAATATTGTTATTAGAGGGTCCCCGGCAACGGCGCCAATTTAATCCGCTGTCGCACACGGATCAAATACGATTGAAAATAAGTGTAGAAAGGGGTAGTAACCCGAGTCGTTTCGCAAGGACTCCTGATATAATGATATTAACCGAGTTAAAATTCGAAATTGGGGTTTTTATAATGAATTAGTTTGGACAGATGAGCAAAACGATTAATCCACTTATTCGAGTTTCGGACCTATCACAAATTCTATCAATGAGTTTTAATTAATTTCTAATTCGTGATTCTATTCGTATTTGACTACAGAATTGATCAAACAAGCGTACAATCAATTCTACGTGAGTTCGGTTTCATTGACTGGATTAAGCATCACAATCATCAAAATATTACAATTAACGATCAAGCGTCGTAGAATTATTATTCAATTAAATTAGAGATTGAAACCAAATTCTGTCAAATAAATTTAATCGATCCTATTGAAATTCAGTTTAAGCAATCAGAATATCAATATAATCAAATGAACGGAAATAGAATCATGAATCAAAATCGACGGTATAACCTGAATCTCCAGGTGTGATGAAACTCTGAACTCGTGGATTAATCTGATGAAATTAGCCTTCCATATAATTAAAAATAAAAAGTGTTTATATTTCTGATTATGTCCGAAATTCGTCTCCTACAAGAAAGGAAAGAAACCCCAAATATATAGTGTTCGGGTTTTTTGGGCTTTTAAAACAAGTAGCCCGCTATTTAAATTATTACAAAGGTCCAGATTACGAAATCTGCAATTTTAGGCATGTAGATTTCGACATTGACATTTTATTCCAACACAAAAGTTGTAGCTTTGATTTTTAGCTTTCCAACGACTGCTTGCATGCTTCAATATGATATCCAGACCTCAAGTTATGGCCTACAGAGCGAGCATGGGTCAAAATGCAGATAATAAAATTATAATTAAATTTCAACCCAAGGTTTAGAAACAAGCTAAAAACTTATTCTAAGCTATAAAGTGATTTTAAAAAAAACAAATTAAAATGCTAGAAACATGTGCCCAAGTGCTATGATCATTCATATAACAAGAAATCAAATCAGACAAATAAAGGTTTCATCTTGTTTCACTCATCCCTAACAAACAGGGTTTAGTTACTCATGATAGAGTTAGAAAAGATAGAGATTAGAGAAGAATTACAAGAAAGATTCATGAATGGTTCTTGATAAAACTGCTCCAATGGTGTTAGAAACAGCCGTTTTCTGAGTTTCTCTGCAAGGGCACAAGTCTCCAAACTTCCCAATAGTCAAAAAGATCCTTAAAAAGTAAAAAAAAAAAAAAAAAAAAAAACA
>JBBPBQ010000002.1:41699308-41724603 GCA_037974755.1 Cicer yamashitae
AAAAAAAAAAAAAAAAAAAAAAAACGTGTTTAAATGTATTTTCCGCGTGCCACGCTCCCCTGGCGCGGAATTTGCGCTTCAAGCGCTATTTGACAGAGTCAGTGATGCAAAAATGTGCCCCAAGCGCAGGTTTTTGCGCTTCAGACGCAAAGCCTCTTCTGTCTGACGTATACTGCATTTGTTTCTTCTCTTTTAGTCTGAAGTTAGCTCCGATGTCTTCATAAAAGTTGTAGCTATGAATCTTATCTTTCCTTTGCACTTGGTTTGACTCCAATTGGACATCTACAACTCCAGATATGGCTGAAATACTCCACATATTCATGTTGATTTCTCACCAAAATTCAGCATTGCACTAAAACAAAGAAACAACGCAAAACTACGAAAAATCTCTACTTAATCAAGAAAATAAGAAGATAAACATTTCATTAAATCAAAGAACTAAAATCAACAAAATATATCAAATTACTCCTTAAATTAACTAATGATTAGAGATAAATAAGACTAAAAACAATGAAAAATATGCATATGATGAAGTGTCATCAGTGGTCATCTTGGCTACAAGATCAAAATTTTCTTCATAATCCATACCATATTATTGAGAGAATCCCTTAGCAACAAGACATACTTTGTAGCGCCTAACCGACCCATTAGACTTAGTTTTGATGTTGTATACCCAATGATAACCAATAGCACGTTTTCCAAAAGGAAGAGGTCACTACGCCAAAAATGACATTTTATAGCGCGTCTTTTACAGCGCTTATTAAATACAAGCGCTGTTGTATAAATTTTTTAAAAATAACGGAGGATACAACAGCGCTTTTTTGACAAGCGCTGTTGTAGGGTCATATAGGGTCACATACGCTTGCACATAGCCTTTTACAGCGCTTTTTTAGAAAGCGCTGTAAAATCAAGCGCTCTCACATAGCCTTTTACAGCGCTTTGTGAGCGCTGTAAAATGTAGCGCTCCCACCTTATGTTACATAGCTTTTACAGCGCCTATTGTGTAAGCACTGTAAAATTCTTGCGCTTTTTTATAATCAAATGACCTATTACAGCGCTTTTTACACAAGCGCTGTAATAGTCTTGCCCTTTCACATTATTATAGGACCTATTAGAGCGCTTTTTGAACAAGCGCTGTAAAATCATTTGTTTTAAATAAAAAACATTCACTTTAAGTAAATAAAAACAAATTTAATACGTTGTCCAAACCCTACGAACTTTCATCGTCCCTCCCCTGCGAACCCTCCTGTGCGCCCATCTACAAATTGATTTACCTCTTCCTCCTTTAAAACAAATTGATCATCAACGTTCAGGTACTTTATTTTATTTCATTGTTGTTGTCACTAATTCAAACTGATAAATTGTTACATGATATATATGTTCTGTTTTGAAATCAATTAATCTTGGACCATTAATATTATAAGATATGTGTAATATTATCAATATATAGGTCATATATATCAGACTTGAAATCATGCTTATTGTGTAACTGCATTTATATATATATATAGGTCATATAAATGGACCGGAAATGGATGTCTGCCAATCGATTGACAAAAGAGTATGAAAATGGAGCGAAGGAGTTTATTGAGTTTGCAGTGATGAATGCAAAAGATCCAAATAGAGTCGTTTGTCCTTGTTTAAAATGTTGTTTTGGAAAACGCATTAGAGCAGATGAATTGGAAGGACATTTAGTATGGTATGGAATTGATCAAAGCTATACATGTTGGATAAGACATGGTGAGAAAATCAATGGAAACACTCGCACAGATACATATGTTTCAACTGATTTCGACACAGATACATATGAGCCGGACCGAGTTGAGGAGATTGCAAAAGCAGTTGAAGAAGATCTTCGTGATTGTCCTAAAATGTTTGAGAGCTTGTTGAGTGATGCAGAGAAACCATTATATAATGGTTGTACTAAATTCACAAGACTTTCGGCGATACTAAAGTTGTACAACTTAAAAGCGAGTAATGGATGGTCTGATAAAAGCTTCACAGAATTACTAACACTCTTAAAAGATATGTTGCCAGATGATAATGAACTTCCCAGTAGAAACTACGAGGCTAAACGAATTTTGTGCTCTATTGGTATGAGTTATGAAAGGATTCATGCGTGTCCTAATGGTTGCATTTTATTTCGAAACGAATATGAATTACTAAAGGCGTGTCCGAAATGCAATGTCTCTCGATATAAGAAGAAAGAATCTACTCCAGCAAAAGTCGTGTGGTATTTTCCGATAATACCAAGATTTAGGCGCATGTATCGCAGTGAAGTAGATTCAAAACACTTGACATGGCATGCAGATGAAAGAATTAGAGATGGAAAGTTTCGACACCCTGCAGATTCTCCGCAATGGGCAAAAATTGATCACGAGTATCCTGAATTCGGGATAGAGTCGAGAAATCTACGCCTTGCACTTTCTACTGATGGAATGAATCCACATGGTCTTCAAAGCATCTCACACAGCACGTGGCCTGTGATTTTGTTGATTTATAATCTACCTCCATGGTTATGTATGAAGCGTAAGTTTATGATGTTGTCTCTGTTAATTTCTGGACCCAAACAACCGGGGAATGATATCGACGTATACTTGGCTCCTTTAATTGAAGATTTAAAAATTATGTGGGAGACAGGTGTAGAAGTCTATGACGGGTATAAGAAAGAATGTTTCAATTTGAGGGCTATGTTGTTCGGCACAATTAATGATTTTCCAGCATATGGTAATTTATCAGGATATAGCATTAAAAGTCAGTGTGCATGTCCTATATCTGAAGAGAGTACAAATTGGATGCGGTTGAAACATTGTAAGAAGAATGTATTTCTTGGACATCGTAGATTTTTACCTTATAGTCATCAGTATCGTGGGTGGAGAAATGCATTCAATGGAAAATCAGAGGAAGATAGAGCTCCTGTAGGATCGACTGGATATCAAATACTTGAGAAAGTACAAGGTTTGACCAATAAATTTGGCAAACCTTTTGCGGGAGAGCTAGTCAAAACTGGGTGGAAGAAAAAGTCAATTTTCTTTGAATTGCCATATTGGAAGTCATTGTATGTAAGACATTTTCCCGATGTGATGCATATTGAGAAAAATGTATTTGACAGTGTTATTGGTACGTTACTCAATGTACCAGGAAAGTCTAAGGATGGCATCAATGCAAGATTGGACTTGGTCGATATGGGGATAAGAAATGAATTGGGTCCCGTAAAGAAAGGAAATCGCACATATCTACCTCCAGCCCCTCATACTCTATCTAGAAAGGAAAAAATTGTTTTGTGTAAATTTTTACACGAAGTTAAAGTTCCAGAAGGATACTCTTCAAACATTAAAACTTTAGTTTGTATGAAAGACCTCAAGTTAAAAGGTTTGAAGACCCATGATGCTCACATTCTAATGGAGCATTTGCTACCAATAGGTATACGTTCAATTTTACCTGAAAAAGTTCGCCGAGCCATAACTAAATTATGTTTCTTCTTCAGGGAAATTTGTAGTAAAGTGATCGATCCTCAGAAATTACCGAGATTGCAGAGGGAAATTGTTGTTACTTTGTGTGAGCTTGAAATGTACTTCCCGCCCTCGTTTTTTGATATAATGGTTCACCTTACTGTTCATCTTGTTAAGGAGACACAACTTTGTGGGCCAGCTTATATGAGATGGATGTACCCGATAGAACGATATATGAAAATATTAAAAGGGTACGTAAAAAGTAGAAGTCGACCAGAAGGTTGTATTGCTGAACGGTACATTGTTGAAGAAGCTGCTGAATTTTGTACTGAATATCTGTCAAATGTTGAATCCATAGGGCTTCCCATGTCTCGTCATTCGGGAAGATTATCAGGAGAAGGGATAATTGGAAAGAGACTAATGACTATATCAAGGACAGAATGGGAGCAGGCACAATTGTATGTTCTGCACAATGATGATGAGGTTCAGCCGTATGTTACAATACACATGGATCAATTATCTAGTTTGAACATGAATAGGAATCAAAATTGGATAACTCGAGAGCACAATCGAAGTTTCATAACATGGTTAAAAAATCACATAAAGTCAAAGTTTGATGTAGACCCCGGATCAATTTCACAGAGATTGAGGTGGCTAGCAAATGGTCCGAGTTTACATGTATTTTCCTACACAGGTTATGTAATTAACGGCTACACATTTTATACCAAAGAACAAAACAAAATCAAGTAACTAAGTAGACTTACAATGACGAGAGGGATAATGAGGAGGCGGAGGATCAACAATCACAAGAGGTGGTTGGACAACTGGGGGGACAAGAGGATATCATCATGTGGAGTAGTAGTATTTATCCCGCAATTCTCAATATTACAATCATTAGAAGCATTATCATTAGGACCAAACAGATCAATATGGGTTAGTTTTGAACTCTTAGTAATATTAGAATCAGATGAAACAGAGTAAAAAGGGATTTGTTCAAGAAAAACAACATTACGAGAAATATAAAGTTTTATTGCATGAGGATCATAACAACGATAACCCATTTGACCATCCCCATAACCAAGAAAAAACACACATCGCAGAACAAGAAGACAACTTAATGCGCTCTACTTGTGGACGAAGAACAAAACAAGTAAAACCAAAGATTTTCAAAGAATAGAAGCATACAATTTTTCAAAGGGAGACAAACTTTATATGACAGACGATAGAGTTTTATTAATAGCATGGACACTAGTAAGAATTGTTCCCCTTAAAACTCATTAGGAACCGAAGCAGACAACAAAAGGGAACTAGTAGTCTCGATAATATGACAGTGTTTCCTTTCAGCAACTCCATTTTGTTGAGGAGTATCAGTACAAGATGTCTGGTGGAGGGTGCAACCATAAGCAAGTAATTCAAAAAATATTTTAGAGGTATATTCACCACCTAAATCACAACAAAAACAATTTATAACATCATTATGTTAAGTCTTGACCATAGCACGAAACATATGATAAATGTCAAAAAATTCAGACCAATTTTTCATAAGATAAACCCAACAATAACGAGTGTAATCATCAATAAATGAAACATAATATCTAGATCCACCTTTGGTGAGAACCGATGATGGACCCCAAACATCAGAGTGAACTAAATCAAAAGGCGCATATGAAACAGAAACACTAACAATATGAAATATCACTCGTTTGTAACTTTCTTAAAGCTCCAGTAAAAGCCAAATATTTTAATCTAGAAGCATAAACATGTCCAAGGCGATAATGCCATAAATAGAAAGTAGAAGACAAATATTCAATCGAAAATAAGTCAGCAGTGGTTGTTGAGGTGGCAGTATCTGGGACTCGCAAGTCATTCGAAACATAAAGTCCCCCTTGTCTATGGCCTGTCTAAATCAGACTCCCAGAATGTGGATCCTGCACACAACAGAAAGTGGAAGAAAATATAACTGAATAAGTGAAATCACATATTTGATTAATAGAAGCAAGACTCAAATTGATAATAAGAATATAATAAACATCAGAAAAAGACAATTTAGATGAAAAGACAAAACCAATGAATGCTAATGACATATGAGTACCATCAGTAGTCATAACCAACACAGACGAGGCAGGATTCACAAACACAAACGATTTATCATCATTTGTCATATGGTGAGATGCTCCAGAATCAAGAATCCATATGAAATGAGATATACCTGACAGACTAGAAGAGTTCAAACCTTTAGTAGAGGAAGAAGACATGGCATGTGATTGAGTGGCAAGAAGTTTATAGAGTTGTTCTGCAATATCATATATTAGGGAGTAGGCTTAGATGAGAATATTGTACCAGAACTAGAGCTTATGGTAGGAGGAGCAGAAGCAACAACATTGGACGATGGCCCCCTAAAATTCTTCCTATGTGTTCTCTCCAATTTCGGACAATGTGCTTTCCAATGACCTTTTTCTTTGCAAAAAGCACATTCATCATTACCAATCCCAACCCTCCCTTGAGATTTTCCTTTTTGAATAGGAGTAGCAGAAACAAATGGAGGAGTTGTGAGAATACCCTTATATGACACAGCGGAGTGGGTCTTAAGTCTAATTTCTTCTGCCAACAATTCACTAACTACTTATTCAATAGTAGGAATAGGAGAACGATGCAAAATACCCCTATGAAAGCCCTCAAAATCATCACGAAGAGCCATCAGAAACCAAACCTGACGTTGCTCCTCTGTTTGATCAATGTACGCGTTGACAACTTTTAACTCAGTTGATTCCATAAGAGCTAGTTGATCCCACAAATTAGTCATTACCGAATTGAATTCCTGAATGGTCAATTTGTTCTGCTTAAGGGTTCTAATATCACTTTTCAACTGATACCGTTTTGCAAAGCTAGACTAAACATACAAACATTTCAAGTGATCCCAAATCTCTTTAGCAGTATCATATTATGCAAGTTGCACACCTATAGACAGCTCAACAAAATTATTAAATTCAAGTAATGTTTTTGAATTACTAACATTCCATGTTTTCCAATCTTTTACATATTTAGCTTCATCCTTTTTATTTGTAGGCTTAACAGAAGTTCCATCAACATAACTCCAATAAGAGTAATTCAGCCTATTGAGGTGGACACTAACAGATCGAAGAGAATCATTATTGGCAGCAACCATAACAAATAATGACAAGAAAATACGACGAACACAATCACTGAGACAAAAGAAATTAGAGATAACATGTCAATCAAGAGTAAGACAAAATCGTGTCAGAAACAGAAGAGCAAACCAAGCCAGAAACAAAAGAGCATAATCACACTGGAAACAGAGAGGTAGAATCGAATTGGAAAAAGAGGGAGGAAATCGGTACCGGCCCCGAACCCCACTAAGTTATAGATCACTTTACAGTAGATCCCAAAATCAACCAAAATTCTGATACCATGTTAACAATGATAAACAAACGTAAACATAGAAAGGAGAAAAATGAAGAGAGGAAGAAGAGAAATAGTGTTTCATAACCAAAATGAACAAAAGTTAAAGGTAATAGAGTTAGAATAAATTTATATATAAAAGAATAGAAAAATATAAAATACTCTTACTAATAATATATAATAATATTATCTAACACCGTATATTTAAAAAAGATATTTGAAACAATGTTGTGTGGGAGCGATGTGTTTGTATTAGGCTGTGTGGAGTGTCGTTATGTGCTTGATAGGATGATTTTTTTACTATGTTAACATGCTTAGTTAGGAAGTTCGTGAAGATAGATGAGGCTACATCTAAGAAAACACGATTAATTTGATTATGCTCGGGTGTTAGTGCAAACATTAATTGTGTTGTGAAAGTGATGATTTATAAAGAGATTTTTTCTATTCGTATTGTGGAAGAATCCTTCTTAGAGCCATTTTACAACGAACATGTCTCATGTAACTTATCTAACGCAACGACGATTCAGGTACGTACGGAGTTCAGCTACTGTTCTGACTCATTAGCATCAGCGGATGTGGGGTTGGAAGCCGATCTTAAAATTATAGAGAAATTATTAAAAGACTTTAATGAGAAATGAGACAAATTAGGCGACGATAATTATTGCAGATCGGCTAATAATGGAAAGAATTAAATGGTAATGTTTCTGACAAGGAAGTGAAGGGAAATCAATATGGGAATGATAATTTGAATTTAATTTATTTAAAAAAATATATAGTGAATTGAAGCAGCGGGCAGAGGTAACAAATGAGATTAAAGCACTTAGTGTTGTTTGGATTTGTTGTGGAAGGGGAGCTTCAAATGGGTTATGTTGATTAACCCAGAGACTAATCATTCCAAATCCTTTAAATTTCTAACATCAACCCAAATTATTAACAAACAAGCTTATGTTGTCATACACTAAGTATTCTCTCAGCTTATGTTCCTGATCATAGAATATTCATCTCTAATTCAAAAGATAACTTCTAGTATTGGTCGAAAGGCCTCATTTTTCTATTTACTCAATCCTAGTTGATAAATAGTCAACAACCTC
Source organism: Cicer yamashitae (assembly GCA_037974755.1). NCBI lineage: Eukaryota > Viridiplantae > Streptophyta > Magnoliopsida > Fabales > Fabaceae > Cicer > Cicer yamashitae. The sequence goes on from JBBPBQ010000002.1 coordinate 41,707,272, forward strand.
AAATTTCCAAACCTTAACTCGCCAATTCAAACCATATAATTTATCCATACTTTCTAGATGTTTCTCCAATATTAGCCCAAACAATTGAAGTACACTCTATCAACATCCTTATACATGTTTGCTTGTTACTGCTTCAATCTCACTTAACTATATCGCACAAATCATCAACCTACGGGTCAACCCCAAGCATATTCAAATCCAGGCCTACGAGACCATCCGCTACCTTTAGTTTCACCTCAATCACATCAATGTTTACTATCTATTAAACCATAAAGAGATATTACTTACTAGTTTTAACTTGGTCTCATACTTATGAAGGTGCTGGAAAAGTGGAAAATACAAAAAAAAATAGAGGTTTGAATTGTTTTTTGTCATTTCTGAAAATTATTTACGTTACATAATCAAAATATATGTTCTTTATCAAATCATCCAACTTGCGATTATAAAACAGGTTTAGTAAAATAAAGTTGAATCATGAAGAACTTATATTAGAATAACAGAGAGAGAGAGAGAGAGAGAGAAGGGACACGAGGATTTTTATATTAGTTCATAACAAATTGTTGCTACATCTCGCTTCAGTACAATCGAGGATTTAATCCACTATTTAAACAATAGTATACAGGTATTATTTATTCTGTCTCTTCAGTTTTTCAGTATTTTTATCATGCCTCTCCAGGCAGTTATCATTAGCATCCTTCTCAACTTTATGGCACGTCACCATTGAGGTTCATTGGCATTGTTATATCTCTTTAGGTGCCTCTTATGGATGAAAGGGTTTTTGCCACTATCACGTTGATTTACATTAGTTCCAGTTTGTGTCTGAATTACCACAAAGTCTATTTCTAGAATTTTAACTCTCATTGAGAGGGTATTACATTTCAATTCCTATATCAATTCAAGTGTATAAAACACTTTGGCTGATTTACATCAATTATACCAACTCTCTATTGAGAGGATTTTTCTTTTTTTTTTCTTTTCTTTTGATGTGTTGTAGATTTTTACAAAAAAAATTCGTAACACATTGTCTTTTTCATTATCTCAGCCACATGTTTCATATTGATTGGTTTCTACTTAAATACAGAGAAACGTATTTGTTGAGAATGTTACTATCGGAGATCTTAAATTAGCATATAAGACAAACAAGCCTTTTAGACATATTCTTCAAACAGATTCTTAAGCCTTTTAGACATATACTACCCAGGTGCATTGAGAGCATGTTTAACAGTCAGACACAACTTCAACAGATTTTTCAAAGTCATTGTGAACTAGTTTTGTAAATTATCTTTCTTTTTTAATCAGAGAATTTAACTTGTACTAGAATATTAACTTTATCAGATGCTTCATTTAGAGTTTTCATCTTTTGACCTTTGAGTCAAAGGATCAACATGGATCTTTAGTCAGAGGCAGATAACAATAGTAGCGTTCACTTCCTTTGTTATTAGAAGATCAACCATTGATTTATATTTCTTTTGTTTTTAACGCTTTGACTTGGAATATAGACTATCAGATGTTTGTTGCAATGCTTTTTATTGCTATATTATGAGTTACTCTTTTAGTAAACATAATTACTTGTTTGTTAGGTGATAATATTATTTATGTTAAAAACACTTAGATTATCACCTCTAATTTACTCATAACTTATGCTACCTTAAAATAGATAGTCATTAAGTTAAATCTTTGTCTTCTAACTTAATCTGCACACTTAGCAAATACCCTTAGGGGATATTTGTTTTTATTTTTTTGTTTGGTTATCATCAAAACATCAACTAGAGGATTGTAGCTTAAACAACTTTGCTCTAACAACCTATAGTCATCATGAGATTCAACCTTAACAATCGATGTTCTTAACATATCTCGAACATCAATCATTAGCTTCGAGAGATAGGCTCTACCCTAAAAAATTCATTCCTAGTATCACAATATATCTCTAATCCATTATGTACAATACCCCTATAGATTCACTATACTCAACGTTGTGGTCATTCTAACAACGTATAAAATACTCGAATGAAGATCTTAACTACACAATAAACTCTCAAATGGTCATGTTCTCTTGACAACCATGAAATCAGTCTCCTACATATGGAATCAACAACAATTTCTCTATTAGGTTCCCTAACATCACCATATTTTTATCTCTTCGAAAGGGCATCTATTAAACTCTCGTACAAGATGCAACAATCTAATAATGTTATCCAACACCAATCACCAAGATTTTTTCTACTATAAACAAGTTATTGAGGTGATCAGTCTCATAACTAGTTTTCAAGTAGTCTCCAACCATAATGAGGTACAGGAGAACATTTTTCATCTTTATTTGTTTTATTCTTTATTTGCAACCTTCGTGAATTTATGAGTGTTAAAGTAATTGAGTTCACCTTTACTCTCAAAAACTTCTTCTGGTTCCACATAACGTTCTACCATGTTTATTGATCACCTAAGTCCTTATTCAACCAGAATCAACTATTTCCAACTGAGTTAGGTGTAGAACTCAACCACTTCTTGCAGAACGACTTCCCTTCAGGTCCATTGTCGATCCTTCTAAAGGTTCCTTTTGTGGCCTATGACGATAAATCTATTTCATCTAAGTCAACATTCTCTCTAGATTTTAGTGAGTCTTGTGGAGGATATTCCACCAATCCTCTAGCTTTAGAAGCTCTTACTTCACCTCTCTGCTTTAGTAAATCCCATAGTCACTTGGTAACAACTTATGTATCATCGGGATTGTCTCATCATCCATAGATCTAGCCATCAAAATGTTATATATCTTATCAATAGGACTTTAATGCCTAGAAGGCATTGAGTTTTCTCAAGACTCACCCAAGTCACTACTAAAGTTCTTGCAGAACAACTTTCCTTCAAATACACCATTGATCCCTCTAAAGGTTCCTTTTATGGCCTACAACCATAAATATATTTCCTCCAAGTCATCAATCTCTCTGGATTTTGGTGAGTCTTGTCGATAAAGTTCCACCAATTCTCTAGTTTTAGAAACTCTTACTTCACCTCTCTTCTTTAGCATGTACCTAGTCACTTAGTAACAACTCATGCATCATCGAGATTGTCCGATCACCCTTAGCTCTCTCTGTCGAACAAATATATGTCCTATCAGTAGGACTCTAATGCTTAAAAGGCATTGAGTTCTCTGAAAAATCACACAAGTCGCTACTAAATTACAAAAGTTCAATAACACTTATTGCCTTCAAAGAGAAGAAACTTAAACAACCATGCATCATTGTTTCGTTTAAGGGATAGACAAAACATTGAGTCTATGAGACTGTTAACAGGTTCAATATTACTAAACCAGACACATTGTCAGCTTAGGACACCTCAACTAGGCATGGCAACGGGGCGGGTCAAGGGCGGACTATGTCTCCCTCACACCCAACTAGTCAGAAAAAATCTACACCCCCTCATTTTTTATCAGGTTTTAAATTTAAGTTATCATCCCACCTCGACGGATTTCGGGTGCGAAGTGGATATCAACGCTCTCGTCCTCGCCCTTGAGTTTTAATTTCAAAGAAAATATGCATCTGCCCCACACCCAATCAAACATGGATTTTCCCCATCCAAATCATGACAGGTTTAAGTGGATACCCTCAGATGTGGGTTGTTTTGTCATCCCTAACCCCAACCAACACGATTTGATCTAAAATCAATCGTACTTTGATACCATAAAATATAACACCTCAATTTTTAACTGCGAATGTATTTTTAAAAAGGAAACTAACTTGAACTTTATACTTTTAAAATTCTTTTTTCAAAATAACTGTTAACTTTTAAATAAAAAAAAAAAAAAACTTTCAAAACCAATAAAGAGTAACAGGGTTAAACACAACAAAAACTTTCAAGAGTAAACATCTTTATTTCAAAAGGGAATTTGCATCAAATAAGTTACAATAGAAGTGTTCCAACAAGATTACCGCTAAGGTTATTATTACAACTTGGACACAAGAGCTACTAGGTACTAATGATCCACTAGGTACTAATGACCCACAATTTACAACAGGTTATTTGCGTCTAACAGGCATCCAAGTCACGGCTATCCAAGTCACGGCTTTCCTGCGCCTTCGTCGTCGTCCAATTCCTATGTATCTCATCCCTTAAAGCATGGGACATTCAGCTCGTTCCACAATAATAGAAAGGTCACCAAATATAGGCATGTATATCATAATTCACAACACATATTCTCAACAAAAGACTCAAGTCCTAATGAAATGCCTATATCTCCGTGCACATGATTCCAAAATATATAATCCTTCACAAATGGATGTGCACATGATTCCGAAATATATAATCCTTCACAAATGGATGTGGAGGATTCCACAACTATGATGTCCATTTTCGATAACATCCTGATTCCTTATAGTGTCATAGTGATGTCCATTCCCGATAACATCACAACTTAATAAATCTGCAAGGATAAGGTGGATTCATTCTTGATAACCACACTCTGTAGCCCATAACCCGCACCACCTAACTATATACATGAGTATACGATTCCCCATTTATGCTAATGTCTTTTAATTTACATATAATACAACAATACATCGATGATCAACATTTTCCGATACATACTCATAAAGCATTGTGCAAACAACTTGAATCATATATCCACATATATGAAAATCAAGAAAACATATATCCACATATAAAAATAGAAACAAGTATACCAACTTAGAGCAATTCACATATAACATGTTGGTGTAGCACATATCCGTATGTCATAAAAACAAACATCGTCATTTCACACAAGCATGTTAAATACTTAATCTAAAAAGTTGGAAGGTTCCCTTACCTAACAGAGCTTCTATAATTCAATTAGTAAATTTATACTACTTAATAAAAGGGACTAATTAGAATACGGTCCAAAATCATTAAAATCCTGCATCCATCTACTTCTCTAGGGGTGTACGTGGGTTGGGTTGGACGGGTTTTGACAAAACCCAAGACCCGACCCGATCGATTATCTTTGAGTTGGGTTAAGTTTTAAACCCGTATTTTTTTTATTTAACCCGAACCGACCCGACCCGATTAAGAACGGGTTGAGTTGGGTTGGGTTGGCGGGTCATACATAAATAATAACCTATTTTTTTATTTTACAGGAAAACATATTGAATGAAAATATATTTAATACTTAAATGTCTCAAAACTATAAAATTTCAATCAAATTATGCAATTCTTTAAAAAACTCATCAACCTCTGACACAAAAAAATAAATCCAACAATCTTCAAATACATAAATAAATTCAAAAACAGTAAATCAATAAAATATAAAAATTCATCAATTCTAAGAAATGTCAACTTCAAGTACAAGCACTTAACAAGTTTCTCAAAGTATGGAATGAAACAATTGGGAATCTGCAAAAACAAATATTAATAATAAAAGTGAGGAGAAATAATAAATAAGTAAAATATGCATTAAACAAAACAATAACAAGTACCTTATGATGTAGTAGTGATTGTGTTAAGCTCGCAGCAGTCACCCCAATATCAATTGAAACTAATTCAGACAACTCTAAAATTTTAAATACATGTAACAAGAAAAAATGCACATATAGTATGTTATTTTCACATATTAGACTGAAACATATATCTCGACAACATAACTCAACAACCGCAATTCAACTCATAAAATACACCAATTATAGAACCCAACATTAAAACAACATAAAATTCTGATTTAATCCTGATTTAATTTATATTAATTTTTATTTAACAAATTATAACATTATAAATAAAATAAAATAAAATAAGAAGTATTTTTAAAAGATTAGAAAAAATTTTGGGGTGGCCGTGGCCAACCTATGTCCCAACAACTATTAGCCACCGGTTACACATAATCCACCAACCATTTTAGTTTACTAAGTACCATTCATTTGTTTATAGTTACTATTTTCAAATAAAATACTAAAAAAAAAGTGTTTAATAGATTTAAATATAAAAAATTTAAACTAAATTCATCGTAAGCTTTTGCATAAAACTATAACAAAATATAACATTTAAATATAACATTTATTACGTAAAACTATAACAAAATATAACATTTAAATAAATAGTATTTAACTCAAATTAAATTGCTCATTTGAAAGAGACATATACGAGATATGAATTTTATGAGTAGGCATATACGAGATTACAATGTCAAAACAAATTAAACGACTTTAGTGTTTAGCCTAGACGCATGAACACCTTGCATCAACATTCATATAAAAATCACTTGTTAATAATATCTTATTATAACTAATTCGTATAAAATCAGTTATGAGCACCTGTATAACAAAAGAAAGAAGAAGGTGAACAGCGGCGCGACCTCAAAAAGTCTTGAAGAAGGTATAGGCAGAAAGTGGATGAAGGCAGTTGAAAATCTAAATAAGAAGAAGAGTAATGAAACCCTATTGAGCTAGCCAAACAATTTTTTTAAAAAAAATATAACTAGTTACTGAGTCGGGTCGACGGATTCAAATTGTTAAACCCATTACCCGACCCAAATATAAGCGGGTTTCGACGGGTTAGGTTGAATCAGATCCGAAAGTGATCGGATACGGGTAAAAATCGGGTTGGGTTGAGTGATCGGGTTGGCGGGTCGACCCGCGCCCATGTTCACCCTATACTTCTCCTAAATTTCTACCAAATAAAAGGAACTAATTAGAATAAGGTCCAAAATCATAATTAAATCTATCCATTTAGCCTAAAAATTATCCTAACATAGGGCTTACATTTCTAAATGTAAATATCATGAGACATAAGACTTTTAAAAAAAAACATTTCTCGATAAAATGCTTATTACTTGAGTCCTCAAAATTTACTTATTCCAAACTTACCCTTAAGGTATTTTTAGTCTAAAATATGTTTATACCAAAGATAGGCTTATTTTATGACTTACTTAGACAGATAGAAATTTTTGCAAGTATAGTTCAAAAGTTTATAAATTCTAGAATTTTCAGCATGTAAAAATATCGAAAAAACATCCAATTTTATCAAACGACCACTATAATTAAAGCTTAGGATGTCTAGTTTCTGAAAATAATATTTGAGTTCTTAGTTAGCCATCAAAAGCAGTTTGCATAATGAAACTCCATCTGTTTGAAACAATTTTCTTTTTTGTTTTGTTAAATTGAGAGTCACTTTAAATTATCTTTATATAACCAAATACCATACCATTTATGCTTAATATGCAGAGGATTTTGTCTAGTCTCATATCCATAAAAAATCACTTAATAAAAAGGATTAATAGGTTTTAAGTTATGACCAAGACTATAAACTTAGTCACTTCAAGACATGTATATTTCAACAATATTTTTGCTGTACATCCTTTGGTCAATAACTATGAAATAATAGGTTTAGTGCTTAAAAATTATGAAATTGTTTCTGAAACTACCTAACTCAAGTGAAAACATTTTTAAAGAAACCCCATTGCCAAATTCAAAGCCATTACTTTTATAAAATTTCATCACTGAAACTGTTTTAATCTACTTAATCAAAACAAAATTTCTACTGTGGTTGAATTAAAAAATTATTTTAGACATGTTCCCAAGACTTTTCCGAAACAAAAATTTTTGTAACAAATTCGAACATACTAACTAAATATTACTAAAAAATTTAATTTCCTTAAAAACTCAAGTTTATCAAGCGGTTAGAAATTATATACCAAAGTTTCCAAAACTATTTTTCCCAGAATGAACTGCTTTACAGGTCTGTAGTTCAACAATTTTTAGAGTACAAAAATGAAATAGAAAAATTACAATGATTTTTGTGGTGGTAACTACCATGTCCAAAAACACTAGAAAATTTAATTTGCTCAAAACTTCCTAACCATTAATTTTTAAAAGTTTGTGCATTGAAACTTTTTTACTTGGATAATTTCCAGAATTGCTTTCGCACATTCAAACATTCATGCATGCAAAATCTATAATTTAATCATAAAATTTTCTCAAGAAAAATGGGCATGTATGTCATGATCAACCCATTTCTATATCTACTGACCAAAAATCAAGGTTTTCACCTTTTTATTCTTCAACCTTTCATTGAAATGGTTTTTACTTTACTAACAACAACTTTTTTTCATCAATCAAACTTAAGAACTCATAACTTAACATTCAAACTAAAAATCAAATTTTTATGATGATCAAGTGTTGTTTTCTTGAAATTACACTCATAAGGTTTGTGATCAAGTTTGAAAAATCAACATGCAACTATTAACTCAAATATGCAAAGCTTAAAAAAATTAAATGAAACTTTAATGCTCAAAACCATTTTTTATCATGAAAATAAGGAGAAAAATTGAAACTTTCCTTACTCTCAACAAATGTGCGGTTCGGCCTTCTAAAAAACTTGAGGAGAAGCAAATTTGTTCTTGTGAAACTAACTAGCTTACTAGAGAGAAGAGATCAAGAGGATGATTTTTTATGTTGGCAGTTTTGTGTTTTAAGATCAAGAGGAAGAAGATGATGGTGTTGGAAGAACTCACGAACACTTGGTGTTTGTGAAGGAAATGAGAGAAGAAAAATGAAGTGTGGCAAAGAGAGATAGAGGTCCGAAAATTATAAGAGAAAAGGGGTGAAATCCTTCCAAAAATGCCCTTAGTAAGTGTAAGTGCAATTAATCTCTTTACTACTAGCTACTAATATTCCTCTTACTATTTATTAAGACTCTCATCATCATTATGTCAAATTCGATCTATTTAACTCCTGTAAATTCTTCTTAATTACTTCTATGTTACTCCGTGGTCTCTATTATGTCCACTCTAGTCAACTCTCTGATCTCAGTGTAAAATTCGTTGTTGACGATTTTTCTCGTATTTAAAATTTTACTTTGAAATAGTATCGGCAACCACTCTTAGTAACTAAATTATTATTCTCGTCGAATAATTATTCTCCCATTCAGAAAAATTATTTAATCCTTCCAACTCATCATTAATAATTATAGGAACTATCAATTTAATTTTTATCGAATTATGAATTTGTTTAAAAATTAAATGACGAGTTAACTTCATCGATTTTAAATATAATAAAATTTACTTTGATGTTCTTCTACGACCAATGATTTAGAAAAGAATATTATTGTTATTTTTCTATTTTAAAATTAAATAAATTTTGATGTACCGAAATATAAATAATTTAAAAATAACACTGTGAAACTATGGGCCTTATATTCAAAAATAGAGAATGATGCGCTAAAAGTTTTGTCATACTACTGAGGTATAACAGCCGGGGTGGTCTTTGGTGGTGTCATTGGATCAATATGAAGATTATTTGTTATAATATAAGAGGGATTAGGAGGTTGGCAAAAAACGTGGGGTTTTCGTTTAAGTCGTCAATTTGAAATTCAAGTTGCATTCTTACGCTATGGGAATCGAAGGAAGTGGTTGTTTCGTTTAGTAGGGAGCATGTATTATGAGTCTCTTGTGTGTGAAAGTCAAATGGTGAGATTTTTGTGGTAGTAAATATGTATGCATCTCTGAGTTTGTAGGGTACCATAACTTTGTTAAAGAGAGGTGGAACTCTTTGCAAATAGTAGGGTAGGGTGGTTGTGTGTTGATAGAAAAATTGAAGGCTATAAAAGACAGCACAAGGGTTTATGGTTATTTGGTTGAAAAAAGGTGATGTCGACTCTAAATTATTTCATAGGATGGTGGCAGGAAGAAGAAGACATAATAGTATTTTAAGGTGGAAGTAAATGGGAGGCAAGTGGAAGAGGTTGGGCAGGCAGTGTTTATCATTTTGAAGCCCAATTTCAATCTTGTCCATCTATTAGACCAGACTTATTGAATTCGAATTTGAACTCGATAAGCGAGAGTGAGGAGTTGGTATCTTCGTTCGGAGAAGAGGAGAATAGGCAGGCAATGCAGGACTGCGACAGTTTCAAGAGTTCAACACCAAATGGTGTGAATTTTAACTTTTTGAAGGATTTTTGGGATTTGGTGATTGTTGATTTTTTTTAGATTCTTGAATGAGTTGCATGCTAATGGTAGGCTGGTTAAAGGTTCAAAATGTACTTTCATTGCTTTGATTCCTACCAAAGATAATCTACATCGGTTATCTAATTATCGGCCTATATCCTTGGTGGATTGCTTGTATAAGATCTTGGATTAAGTCTTGGCAAACAAGTTGAAAAAAGTAATAGGGAAGATAATTTCATAAACTCGGCTTTTGTTAAAGGTCGAAAAAATCTCGATGTAATCTTCATTGCTAATGAATTGGTGGAAGGGGCATGGTTATTGGGTGTTGCATTTACAATTTGCGGATGACACTTTGATTGTGGGTGATAAAAGTTGGGAGAAAATATGAGCAAAAAAAATCCATTCTCATGCTATTTGAACTTATTGGTGGATTGAAAGTAAATTTCTATAAAAGTTTGTTGGAGGAAGCGCGGGGGTTCCCAATTGTAAAATTGTCAACTACCCTTTAATCCCAAGAGATTGACATTTTTGGAGTATGTTATTTTGAGGATTCGAGGGAGGCTATCAAGGTGGAGGATTCAAAATCTTTTAATGGGTGGTTGTCTTGTCCTTTTAAAATTCGTCTTGTCAGCTCTACAATATTAATTATTTTCACTCTTTAAGGCGTTTGTAGATATTAACTTTAAATTTGAATCCCTTTTTAAATATGTTTACAAGAAAGGGGAGGCGAGCATACTGATTACCTGCGTTGAGGCACAACATCGCTTTGTACCGGTTTCTCCATATCATGTGGAACAAGGTGGTCCATTTGAAAGTGTCGTTTTTTGTGTGTAGGCTTGTAGGCGATCGCTTGTTGATGAAGATCAATTTAGTGTGGTGAGGTGCTATCTCTTCATAACTTAGTTTGTGTTGCATGGGGTGTGGGTGTGAAAAAACATATAATCATTTGTTTCTAGAGTGTCTGGCCTTTGGGGAGGTTTGTAAAATTATTTTTTAGTGGCTCGGAGTTTCCATTGTCATGCCTGGAATCAAGTTCATCACCAAGCTTTTCTGTTTTCTGAGCAAATCATGAGATACAAGTTGTTGTGCGAAATGTTTTATGTGATGTGGATTGTGTGTATGGTCTATTTGGCAATTCGAGAATTACGTTACTTTTAAGAATATGGCTTGTAATCTAGTTTCGGTGGTAGGTCAAATTAAAATTTTGTCTTTGTTGTGGTTGAAGATTAAAGGGAAGGGGTTTAGGTTGAATTGAGTCTTTGTTGGACTAATCATTTGGCTTGTTTGGGATGTAAGGTATAAGAGATTAGGTTCACCTCTCATGATGTTAGGAGAGATAGAGTTTTTTTTTTTCTATGTAACATAATATCTTTTGTTCTCTTGTTCTTTTTCTTGACATATCTTATAAGTCGACGGAGCTCAAACATAAACATTGGGGTGATCAAATTTTGAATTTTAATGGATAAATAAAAAAAATATATATTATATTGTATTTTATATAAGAATTTTAAATTGTGATTTTACATAAATATAGAGAGTCAAACCTCTAATGCTTAATAGAGAGATGTAGTTGATCGAATTTGAGTTGACATTTTTAATAATTAAAAATTAGTTTTTAAAAATTTAATTATTTTTTCAAACACTAAAATTTGTATACTATTAAAACAAGTTTATTAACTTTAAGGATAAAAATAATATATAATTATTAAAATACATTTAAACACAACAGATTTTTTAAGACAACATTAATATTGACGTAATGTAGATAAACGATAATGGTTTGGTTTGAATATTGTACAATTTATTATTATTTTTTTTGTCTGTAAATGTAATAGTAAGGAAACTCGCACACAACTGTGAGATTCTGAGTTTGAACTCAAGATATGGTATATAGACTAATAATATTTATTTTTGTCAATTGAGTCAGATCTTACAGATTAGACAATCTATTTTAAATTACGTGAAACTATACTCAATTTAATAAAGATCGGATTTATTGGTTTGGTTCAATTTGGACTCAAACCCATAAAAATATATCAAATCAATTTAATTAATTTTAATTAAATTTTTGGGATTATTTGATTTGATTTTTATATTTAGATGAAACTCACAACCCACACGATTGGAACTTGGAAAATTTAGTTTCTTTTATAATTATAGTAGAGTTATTTTTATAATTTTTCTTATAAATTACTCTCATCGGTCCTTTTTATAAGAGACATTTAGGTTATAATTTGGTCAACAAAAATCGATGTATTTAATTCGTAATATAAATCAAATAGATCCACTTTTGTTAATCTTCTAACTTAAACGTCTCTTATAAAAAATATCAAATGGCCGTGACAATCCTATATCTCAAAAAGTTAAGCCACTATAACTAAAATACGACAGTTAATATAATTTTAACTCTTACAAAAAATTACAGATTATTTATTATATTTTTCGACAAAAACTTACAAGCTTTCTTTTACGGAACTTACAAGTGTTACATATCATGCATATGTATATAAATATAAAATAAAATATTTAAGATCCCGTAGTATAAAAAATTTAAGATTCTTTTGTACAAAAAATAAATATCCTTTTAATTACTATTCTAAAATAGAATAATAAAAAAAAAGTAATTAAAAATAACATATTTAATCTTAAATTTTAATTAGACATATCAACTTTCATTTTTATTAATATTTCATCTTAGAACACTTATTGCACATGTGAAGAGGAAAGCATATTCTTGGTGTCCGGTGTGATGCTGAAGCAACTAAACGGCGTGTGAATTTGAAGCTCAGCCAGTGGCAACCCAAAACCCATACTGGTTGAATGAAACAAGTACACACATATCAAAACTCATGTGCATTTGCATGTGCTTCCCATCCCCAGGACCCCACACCTCATCTCTTGCAACATTCTCCAACCTCTCTCTTTAATAGCATTGCTATTTTTTCTAATTTAATTCACACAAAATACTCTTCATGGTCTTGTAAATACACGAAATTTATATATTAGTTATTTATTTTTTTTAATAAATTAATTATTTTATTTTATTTTATCAAGTCTGTCATTTAAATTTGTAAATATTTGTATCAATAATCTTTATTTCAAACCAATAAAATTGGTTCAAATTCTCTTAATTTTTTTAATAAATTCATGTAATTCTTAAAAACTTTTCATTGCAATCATCTTATGAATATAAACTTTCAATCAACTTTTAGAAAAATAATTAAACAAGAGAGAATTCGAGTGATATATAAATTGTGGTTTTTGAAATTAAATGCAAAATTCTCTTAATCCATATTAGGAAGTAATATGAAAATTTATTATGTTGCTCTTTATATGATCGATAACAAAATTCATAGTAAAATTTAAAAATCTCTAACAACAAATAATTGAAATGAGGTTATGACAAAAAATAGTTCAACATTGTAATATTTACACACACCAAGGACTAACTTGTTATAAAAAAATTAAAAGATCAATATGATATTTTTGTGTAATTTAAAGAACTACATGATATATTTTGCCTTTAATTTAATATATTCTACTTCTGTCTCTTTTTATAAACACTCAATATTTTTTCATTCTTATTAAGAAAATTTAGTAGTGTAATTATTGTGTTTATTTTATGTATGAATGTTCATAAGATAACTTTTGTATTTGAATGTATCAAACTTGACTTTTCATATTTCAAGACAAATTAGTAATATTAATAAATCATATGTATGAAAAAAATAATAAATGCATCTAGCAAATTGAATGACACTTAATTCTTAAAGAGTGTTTATAATTAAGGACAGAGGTAGTACATGATTATAATAATACATATTAAAATTATGCTCCTTTAAAGTGATAAACTCATTTTAAAGAATTAAGTGTCATAAACAAATTAATGGTTGATATAATATGTACATGTATATGACCAATCATAAGTAGTTAAAATCTTAATATTTGATTTAGAGTCGAATAAATTATCAATTTAGCTCCTAAACTAACACTTTCTCACCAACTTAGTCCATAAACTATTAGATCAACTAAAATGTCCTTAAACTGTTTTTCATTCTATCAAGTTAGTCCATATGTTAATTGTATCCGTTAAGTGATCGTTAGTAACCCTAAAACTAAGAAAATACTTCAAAATAGTTCATAAATTATCATAAAAAACAACAATTTAGTGCCTCAATGTTCTATTTTTTATTGTTAAACACCACATCTCTTATTTTCTCTAATTTGTAACTCATCTCTCCGTTAATTGTATATGTTAAGTGACCGTAAGTAACTCCAAAACTACGAAAATACTTCAAAATAGTTCATAAGCTATCATAAAAAACAACAATTTAGTCCCTCACGATTCTTTTTTTTTTTTTTTGTTAAGCACCACCACATCTCTCATTTTCTCTAATTTATAACTCATCTTAGAGACAAAATAACATTTATATCGACTTCTTGCACTTATTCTAAACGAGTAAAGGGTAAAACCAAAATTCATTAAACTAGTTTTTATCTAAAAACCAAAATTTTAGTAATCAGAATTAATCAATTCAGTTACATAAACAGAAAAACCAAAAAATCAGTAAGATAATCCATAAATTCATTATATTAAACTACAATTCATCACAAAATAGATTAAAAAACTAGAATCCATATAGAGTTTAAAAAAAACAAGAATTTCAGGACTTCGGTAAATCTTGAGATGTTTGACAACAACAAAAATTTTGAATGTTGAAGGACTAAATTGTTGCTTTTTATGATAGGTTATGAACTATTTTGAAATATATTCATAGTTTATGGATTATTAACTTCCACTTAACGGATACAATGAACGGAGGGGTTAGCTGGATGAATGAAAACATAGTTTAGGAACCTTTTAGTTAATATATTTCAATAGTTCACAAACCAAATTGGTGACAGAGTATAAGTTTAGAGGGTAAATTGATGGTTTTTTCATATTTAAAGTCAAATCCATAATAATACTAAGGGTGAGTTCTTCGGTGGACCATCTTTAAAACTTCCTTTGTCCTTACTTATAAACTTGAAAAAAAATGTACCTAAATTTACTAGATGCATTTATTATTTTTTCAAACATATCATTTATTAATATTACTAATTTGTCTTTGAGTATAAAAAGAAGTTTAACACGTTCAAATATAAAGTTTATTTTAGGAACATTAACACAAAATTAAAAAATTAACTATTCTACCAACTTTTCTTAATAAAAGTCGAAAAAACAATGAGTACTTATATTAAGGGATAGAGGTAGTAAGTGGCTCACTGTGGACCCGTCCTTAAAATTATCGAAAATTCTAACTTCAGTCGACAATATGTTTCAAAAATAATAACTTTTGACCATCCTTATCTTTATGAATAGAACTGTGATCTCATTGATTTTGATTTAATATAATATATATATTTATTAATCTTTATTTTTATCAAACTAATATTATTTAAATCATTATCAAACTAGTATTATTTGTGACCCTCCATTAATATATAAACGTCTAAAAATAAAAAATAATGTATGTGATGGTTTAATTTTTAAGCATCCTTTAAAATTGGTCAAGAATGGACCATGGTCTAGAATTTGCCTAATACTATATTGTTCTTTTCACTTTCCATTTATTCCTCATTTTCCTCTCTACTACGGATGTTTTATTACTCATTTATTCTATTATTATTGTTTAGTTTACTTCTAAATAAAATTCTGTCCTATAATATTGAAACACCACACCACCAAGTTTTCTCGATTCTGTTTCTAATTGTAACCCTGTCACTTCAAAACTTAGACCTTATTATGAACATGACATTTTTGCCCCTCTCGTTCTAAAACAATAAAATTCTCGCCGACTTTTTCAGTCAAAAAGCGAATTTCAATAGCAGAAAATTCAGGAAAAGTACAATAAAAATCTTATTTTTCGTCACAGTTTGCTACTTTCATGCGGGATTTTTTTAAAAAAAAAAATCAATAAAAGTTCGGCATTATTATTTATCATTGTAGCAGCTCTTTTTCCAATCTGTATTTGAAAAAAAAAAGAATAACTTACCAATATAAATTATTTGTACAAGTAACCAATTAGAAGTCCATAACACCGTATGTGGGTATCGAACCCACGAACTCGACCACTGAGCTAAGACGGCTATTTTCAACGAAGGAGAAGAATGAGGGTACATTTAATTTATGCAATTCGTATAAAAGTTAAGTTTGTTGCTTAACCTACCTCCATTATTAATAAATTGAGTTATTTAAAATAGAAGAAATTAAACTAAATCAAATGAAGAATAATGTAAATATATCATAAAGTTGTTAATTTTTTTTATCATGAAAAGTTAATTTTTGTTAATACAATGTTAGTTATTTTTATCCAAATAACATGACTTTATTTTAAAATACCTTTGTTTATTTACTTTTTATTCTATTATTTTGATTTAACTTCTCTAAAGTGATAAATTAATAAAATAAATAAATTAATGATTAATATTATAACCACCTATAATTGATAATGTACACATAATATTATTGGAGGAATTATATCCTTATTATTTTATTGCTATTGCACAAATTTTTAGACTTCTAAGTTCTTTATTAATTTGATGTTGTAAACTTTTTTTCTAATGAAATTTCATATTGTAAAACGACGAAAGAGGTATTCAAATCATAAAAGGTCTTAAATGAAACTAGACGAAGAATATTATAAATTTGGCATCAAAAAACGAACATTAGAAATTTAGAATGAATTTAATACACATAAGATAATTACAAACTCAATAGATCCCTATATGTGAAAATTAGTAATATTTATATATAGATATTAATTTTTATACATCTACAGTGTAAATTCTTACACGTGCATCCGATCATGTCAAATAAGTATTTTGAAGATATTTTATAAACTAACTTAAAAATAGCACGTGATTTGATGAAATGCATATGTAATTTTTTTTTATACTAGTGAATATAAATTAGTATGAATATAATTCTGGTGAAAATATTGTCGTGTAAGAATATAATATTGGAAGGAGATAAATGTAAATTTTTTTAAAGTGTTCACTTGACTATTAGATACTCTCTATCTCGAACTGAGATACTCTTTCTTCACTTTAAATTTCTTTTAAACAAAAAATATAAATAAATAAAAAATTACTTGGTCAACATATGACAACCATTAATAGGTATAACTTTAGAAAAACAAATATGATCTAATTGTAATTCACTGATAATGTATATAAATTAAATTCAATCAGTATTATTATTTGTCAAATTTATTATTATTATTATTATTATTATTATTATTATTTATTATTATTATGATAGAACAATAATTCAATAACTATATAAATATTAAATATTAGTAATAAGTCTAAGTGTTAGAATCCAAATCAGTTGAATTGGTTCATTTATTTCTTTAAATTAGTCAAACTCAACCTTTATTAATTTTAATA
>JBBPBQ010000002.1:41724736-41788492 GCA_037974755.1 Cicer yamashitae
ATTATATTTTATTTTATGTTATTTATTTCACACATTGTAATCTTAAAAAATATGTCATATTAATATACTTTTAATCATTACATATTATTTTTTCTTATTGTAGCTTATATAATTATGTTGATAATATAAAAAATTTAAAGTATTTTCCAAAAAGTTATTTCATTTTAGTTATTTTAAATAGAGTTTGTTTTATAATTTTAAAAATTGTCTACTCAATTGAACTAAACCAAACTATTTTTAATCAATTTGATTTAGTTCATATTTTGCAAGAATAAATTGCATAAATAAAACCAAATCGAATTCACTAATTTTAATTCAGTTATCAAAATATTGTTTATTTGAATTCGAATTCTCAAAATATGTGACATTAATTTAACATTTATACATAAAAAATACAACAATGAAGATCTCTTGTTAAAAAGGATATGATCAATTGATACTATAGTGTCAAATTGAAAATATGACACATCTAATAATTTTTTTATCCATAGTTGGATTGAAAACATAGTTGGATCTATAGTTGGATCTGAAAATATGTGACATATATGTATTATAAAATCTATAGTTGGATTGAAAACTATAATCACATAGATCACGTTTATAAAATTTGACATTAATCTAAAACTATTTGATATGTCAGCGAGATACATTAAAATTAAACTCTTATGAACTTTTATTAAACAAATTAATTTTGATATAGATATAAAATGATTACAAATTAATGTCATATTATATACTCCAATTTTTATTGACTCACTTTTGCTTGTAAATAAAATCAGAGAGTATACATAATCTATGTGATTATAGTTTTCAATGCAATAATATATTTTGTAAAATGGATATGCAATAAAGTATTATTAGACAATGACAAATCTATCTAGAGCTAAAGGTCTCTTGCTTCCACAAATTAATTTTTGTTTTATAATTATTAAGAAATTTATTTTTTTTTAATACGCATCTAAATATTTTATTGGCATAAAAAAAAAATATACGCTGCTTCCACCACTATTTCTCTAATTTTCTTTTTTTCTTTTTATCTTTGCTCTTATTATACCTCTCTCTTATATCTTTATACACTCCACATTTTTTTTACATTAGAAGATCAAATGTTTCTAGTGAAAATATTATAGATTGTTTTCACCCACTTAATTATACATTCTTTTTACTTACAAAAGATATTCATTCATTTAAATTAAAAGAGTATAGCGATAAAAAATAACATATATACAAATTTACTAAAAGTGAAAAGGATGAATTGCAAAAAAACTCACAGTACCTTGATTAGACCTAAAAACTTATAATATTATATATTATAACTTTTTTAATTTTCAAAGACAATTATATTTTCATGTTTTTTTAATTAAGAACGGTTTGGACTTTATTTTTATCAAAATATTATACTTAAATCTCAATAAACAATATTTTTAGATGTGCCAGTATTATTAAAGGTGTCATTATATTAAAAATAATAATAAAACGTTTTTGTTTTAAAAAAGTGAGAGAATCTGAGCACATCTTTTTTTCTTTCGAATAATCGATGAAATGGAATATTTACGCCCCTAGTAATAGGGATTCCACATTAATAGCACTAATAATAGGGGACTCCACGTTATTAGCATGAGTTGTGAGAATGAATTAAGAGTACAAAAACACATTGATTGAAACATTGAAGAAGTGAAAAATGGTGTGAGTGAGTGAGTGTCTTGGTAGTAGTAGTACTAGTACTATACTCCTATTTCTATTCCATTACATTACATTTTATGCCCACACATTTCTCTCTCCTACTTTCTTTTCTCTCCTCACTTCTCACCATTTCCTTACAAAACCCTCTCTCTCTCTCTCTCTGTAGAGATGAGAGTTATCTTGTGAATTTTCTTCTATGTTTCCTTCTCTCTTCTTCCAATCGCATTCAATCTTAATTTCCTTCATCTTCTTCTTCCTTCAGGTTTGATACTTTCCAGATTAGGGTTTATACTGCATAAAACAAACACTTCTTTCTTTTTTATTTTCATTTCCAATTTATGAACTAGTTTAATTAGCAATAGCTTGAAATTGAATTTGTAATTGATTTGTGATCTTTTATATTTTCTTTTTTATTATTATTTTAATTTTAGGAACAAGGATTTTCACTGTTTCTTTCGTTTTCTTAGCTCAATTGAATTTTGGAATCGAATTCGAAAGAATTTCTTTCCCTGTACGCAAAACGAGGTCGTTTTTTGGATTTTAGTGTGACGTCCTAATTCAGGTATTTATTGTTTCTTTATTCTTGTTTTGAAGCTGGTCTCAAATTTAATTAATGGAAAATTTTGGACCTATTGACATTAATATATAGTTTATTAATTATTATTAATCATTATCATAATAGTCGTTATCTTTATTGTTATCATTTCTCAAAATTAGGACACTGACAAATTCCTCTATGCTCGTGTTATTGATACTGTAATGTAATAAATGTGTCCTGTATTTCAATGACCGGATTTAGCGTGTTTGGTTGACCTTCTTGTATTTTGGGGGATGGAAATTGTGTTTTGAATTTTCATGTATAATAAATAGTTATGTGTTAATACTTTCTCTATTTATTTGATTATGTAGTGGGTCAGCATAATTAGTTTGATAGTACTGTAGTGGAATATAATGAAATATAATGCTTTGTTCTGTTTTGAATTTGGGAATTTTAGTTTTCTTGGTCCAGGGGAGAGCATCTTGAATTACCCAAGAGTGTAATATTTCCGAATTCGGAACTTTTTCCATTGAAATTTATGCATACTGTTTTTCCTTGTTGTTTATCATCTTTGTAAAAGGATGGAGCTGGTTGGTTAATATGGTGCTTCCATTTTTATCGTTTCCACTTAAGAAATATGGTAATTCTGTTTTTTGAGGAGTTTACATGCAGTTCATTATTTATTATTGTTCCTTTTCCTTTCCCTATGAAAACAAAATATCTGAGTAAACTGAATTTTCTTGGATGTTAAAGGAAATTTAGAACTTTTGCTGGTTTTATTTTTGTTTTCCTTTTTAAAATTTGAAGGATTTCGTTTGTGATTGTGATATGCTCTGGACAGAAACCATATAATATATGATGAGGCGAATGAAAAAGGAGATCGAGGATGGGATGCTCCTCAGTGATCATACTGAGTCACAGTTGAATGATGAGGGTTATGAAGGAAGTGTCTGTGGGGTTGTTCTGAAGAAAGGGCCATGGACATCTGCTGAGGATGATATTTTGGTCAATTATGTCAAGAAGAACGGAGAGGGAAACTGGAATGCCGTTCAGAAGCAGACTGGCCTGTTACGTTGCGGAAAAAGTTGTCGACTGCGGTGGGCAAATCACCTAAGGCCAAATTTAAAGAAAGGGGCATTTAATGCAGAAGAGGAGCTGTTGATTGCTGAGCTTCATTCAAAATTGGGAAACAGATGGGCACGCATGGCGGCGCAAGTAAGCATATTGTGTATTGTTTGTCATTGCCTTATATATTTAGTTATAATAATATCATTTTTTAAGTTTTCATGAAATCTTTGAATTCTGTTCATTTGCCATTTCCTTGTATATTGTAACAAGGAACTTTCATCTAATTACTTCTATTTTTACTTCTCTCTAAAAATATGGAGCAAGTTAGTTAGATTTGTGTATTTAATAAAGAAGAAACTTAATTAAATAATCTTTAAATGGCTTGTGATGCCCTAGTAGGCGGTAAGATGACATAGAGATTCATACTAACCAATGTGGTAGAATACAGTTCACTTGTCTTTTGTTAGATTCCTATTGCATAACATCCAGTGGTGGATCTTGACAAATTTTATTGGGGGGGCAACATAAAAATAAAATATTTTCAATTCATTTTATATGTTTCATTTTGGTGTAGTGGTAATTCTAATTTTTAGATGTATTAAAAGTACCCGGTTTGAATCCAAGTATTTACAATTTTGTCAATCAAACAACTATATTTATAATAAAAATAACAAAAATCATTATCATGTAGCATTGAAGCAGAGACATGAGGTTTATGAAAATCTCCATTACCATTAAGCTACTCCACAATTTGACATTGTAAACGAGACATTTGTTATATATACCATATATTATAGATAAATTTTAGTGTAGGTATACATAATTTTACCGAAGAAGAAAATTTTGGGGTGGTCGTGGCCTCCCCCTGTCATAACTCAGATCCGCCCCTGATAACATCACTCATTTTGTATAAGTAATTAATTCTGTAATTCTTTTTCTTTCAACTTTTATGCAAATATAGAACTTTACAACATTCACTTTTCTGTGTTTGCAAATGATTTCTTTTGGATTGAACATTCTGTCTGATAACTCCAGTTGCAGATTAGGTGAGTTGTAAATTTATACTGTAGATAGTAGAATATGTCATGGTAACTGTCATGGTTAAAATTTTGAAGGCTGTATACGTCACACTCTGTTTAACTTTTATGACACAGTGCTTCTTAGTATTTGGTTGCCTTGATAAGGAAACATCTATTATAATTCTGAAACATATTCAGCTGATAATGGATATGTGTGTAAATTTCTGAATATATGGTGGTTTTAGTGAGGTATCACACTATCATGTATGCATATATAGAACTCTGAACTTGAAAAATGTCATTCTTTCTTTATTATAAGGAAACTAATGGATTTTGTTATTAATTCTTATTATTTTTTTAATAAATTTGAGAGGTATAACTTATTTAGGAAACTGACTGTAATTTATTAGTAAACGTCTTGGTACTCTGAATTAAAACATTTTAGGTATGGCGATCATGCATTCCACACAGGATTTTATAATTGTGGCAATCAGTATCTTCTACAATTTTTTATTTTTAATATTGTGCTTATTTTACTTTTTCATTATTTGGTTTGTAGTTGCCAGGTCGTACAGATAATGAGATAAAGAACTACTGGAATACCCGGGTCAAGAGGTGTCAACGGGCTGGCTTGCCGGTCTATCCTCCCGGAGTGCAGCAAGAGACTCCTCATGACCAAAACACTGGTGGAATTAACGGAGACAATAAATTGCATCCCGAATTCTTGCAGAAAAAGAGTTATGATGATATACATGATGCAATATTTGACAGTCTGAAGGATAACCAGGGAATCTTACCTTATGTGCCTGAGCTTTGTGATATTTCTGCTTATGGCAATATGCTAAATGGTTTTGATTCTTATCAGTATTGTAGTTTTCTGCCAGCAACATCATCCAACCACAAAATTCTTCTAGAGTCAACAATGCCATTTCTTGATTCCAGTGGTAATAACAACAGAAGTGGTTTTTATCCATTTGATCATATTCAGGATAATACTTCTGATACTTTGACACAATCATTTGGGATGCAATCACCCCTTGATCCTGGTCTCTCCTCACACAACTCGATGTGTTACAGCCATTCACTTAAAAATGGCAATTCCTCCACTTCTAAGCCTTTCGAGGCTGTGAAGTTGGAGCTCCCTTCACTCCAATATTCAGAAATTGACTTAGGTAGCTGGGGTACATCTTCGACACCTCCATTACTTGAGTCAATTGAAGATTTCATTCAATCTGATACACCAATTAGTACACTGGAGTCAGATTGTTCTTCTCCACAGAATAGTGGCCTGCTGGATGCTTTACTTTATCCGGCGAAGACTCTGGGCAGTTCAAAAAATAATTTTTATGACAAGTGTTCAAATTCATCTATTGCAACTCCTGGTGACAGAGCAGACAGCTCTGCTTTGAATATGTATGAGCCAGAGTGGGAAGAGTATGCTGACCCTGTATCTCCATTTGGTGCATCTTCCATATTGAATGAGTGCCCCGCTGTTAGTGCCAACAGAAATTCACTGGATGAACAGCCACCTGTTCAGAACTTTGATGGTAAGTGCCTTTCAATTTGTGGGGTGATGGACAGTCATTGAAAATATTCACACATTCATACACTTGTTTGCTGCATGTCTTTGGCACAATCTGAAACTTGTTCATTATATTGGAGGTTAATTTCCGGTTCTATTGTGTAGTTTGCTGTTTAATAAAGTGCAAATTTCAAAGTAATTGTCAAAACCTCTATAGAAAAAAGCTTGATGAAACTCTTTTTTAATTCACAAAGCGTATAAGTCTTCTTGAACATGCTAGACCATAAAAATATATACCTGACTCATGGCTGATAATTATTTAAAAAGACAGTATATTTTATTTTCTAGGCTAGAGTTGGAGTTTCCCCACAAATTTATTGATCAGTTTTTGGAAATGCATGTCTAAGGTTTCCCCTGAATTCATGTGCAGGCAACATTGTGAAATCAGAATATGCTGACCAGATTTGGACCTCGGACAGTGAAAATCAAATCATGTCTCTGTTGAACAATAGTCGGCCAGATTTCTTGCTTGCTTCAGATTGGTATGAGCCAGCTTCTGGGCAACTCACAAATCAATCGATCACCACTGATGCTACATCACCGTTTCTCGGAGATCATTTAGCCACTGACAATAAACATATGACTGCTGGAACTTCCATATCAAATCATGTATGGGAGTTCGGTTCTTGTGCATGGAACAACATGCCTGCTGTCTGTCATATATCTGATCTTGGTTAAGAAAACATCTGAGATGTGTGATTCGAAACTAATTACTTTCATGTTGGTTTTCTTAACGTGGTCGTCAGGTGTTAATATCTCCTGATGTGAGAAAGATTTTATATAGGTGTGATTTATAATTTCGATTCATTGGTTGAGACTCGTAATGTCTTGTGGCTTTGTCATTTTTTTCTGCGTTTCATGAATGAATTCCTCCATGAATCTTTTGTAAACAAATACTTTTTCAGACTTAGATTAATTTGTGTAGAACAACATTGCATTTGAAACAGCATGTAGCTGGATGAATTAAGAATGGCTTGTAATATGTTACTAGCATTAGGGCTAAGAAATCTTGATGTCTGACTTTTTTTAAAAAGTTTCATTTATATTGGATAATGTCCAACTAGGGAAAAAGTTTCAATCTTTTAATTGCAATGCTGTTATCGACTCATCTATTTAGCTGAGACCACCTAATAATTCGAATAACGTCAGTCGTTACCAAGCCAACAACGTGACTATGCTAATGCTAGTAGTTGAAGGAAGGGATAGAAGAGTAATTCTTTTGTTGATCAAATTGTAAAGGGAATTTCTCTCTTTCACAAAGGAAAAATTAGTATCCTAAATTAATTACAAGATATTCCTTTTAGACCAAATAAATCGACTTTTATTGATCTGATTTTTTTTTTTATATTCAAGATTAGAGGGAGGGAGTGTTAAAAAAGAATTAGTATCCTAAATTAATTACAAGTTTTATATTCAAGATTAGAGGGAGGGAGTGTTAAAAAAAATTAGTATCCTAAATTAATTACAAGAGATACGAACAATAAAAGTCTGTCTCAAATATTTGTCCAGAATTAGTATCCTAAATTAATTACATGATATGAACAATAAAAGACTACCTCAAATATTTGTCAACTTCCTCATGCTTTGCCTTGTCATGTGGGACTGAATTGTGTACAATAGGGTTTGCAAATTTATTATCACAATATAGTTTTATTAGTGAAGAATTGTAAAACCTCAATTCTTATAAGCATTTTTCCACCGACAATTCCTCATAAATTCTATGAGTTATTGCTCTGAAATCAACTTGTTCACCAATTCTTGGTCAAATTATGGGTCTAACGCGTTAGTTTGGTTTGGTTTAGTTTTCTGCGAAAAATGAATCAAAATTAATGAAATTTGTATGAGTTGGTTTGGTTTGGTTTGGTTTTACTTGTGTTTTTATAACTGGATCTGAACCAAACTAAACCGATGATATACAGGTTGGTTCGGTTCAGGTGATTGGATTTAAAAAAAACACAACGATGAACATTTCAATTTTTTGACAAAATAAAAAAAGAATATACAAGTGGAGCAGCCATTTTAATTTCATCCTCTAAAATAGAATTTGGAATAACTACAAAATCATAATTTAACTAGATGCTAACCCGCGCGTTGTGCATATATATATATATATATTTTTTTTTTTTTTAATTTAAGTGAATTTAAAAAAATTAATATGAAATTTTTATATCCCAATTGTCCAATGATCCACAATTTAGTAGTTATATCAATAATATATATACAATTGTACCAATGTAATTTATATAAGAGAAGTACCATTGTTAGACGAATGACTTGAATAAATGAAGTAACGTATTAATATTGAGATTTATGGAAATGCCAAATATTGAAGTAATGTATTTGATAATCGAAATTAAGAGATAGACTCAATTGATATACAATTGAGATACAAAATGTATTACTTTATTGCTGAAACTATAAAGGATTAAAGTGAAATAGTTGGAAATACATTAATCTTGTATTTTCGATTTTCAGTTTTTCATTATTTTTTGGATGTCAATTACATTACACCATCCGATTGTTTTTCTTTTGGTTTATTCTTTTTGGTTCTCCTTAAGGTATGTAGAAGGATGAACTCTTCGTCAGAGGATGTAATATGCTCGACCACAATTTTTTTGTAACTGTTGTCTTGATTGTCTCTTCATCTGATGATGATATGTGAATGTTTACATTTTTATTTCTCTGTTTTACCTTGATTTTTTGGGATAATGGATTGTCATCTTTCTCCTTATCATTATCCTCATCTGCATACTTCACTTCTTACATTTTTGTTTTACCTCTTCGTCATTTGAGTTGGACTTTGTTGGTTGTGGTGACTTGGGTTCCTAGTTATTGGAAGGGAATAAAATGTCATTAATTGTCCATAAAAATATGTTTTTTTCCGTAGTTATTGAAAGGAATAAAATACCATTAATTGTCCATAAAAATGTGTTTTTTTTTTCTTCTTAAATCGTGTAAATGTTATACTTGTTTTATATGGGTACTATTTGTCAAATCGAGGAAAATGTTGGTCGGGACAAAAGTTCTTGTGATCGTGTATGTTTGCGATCCTTCTTTCAAGTTTTTATCCGACAACCTTATTTCAAAGATGAGCTCGCAGTTACACAAATTTTGTAGAGTGGATGGTCTGTCTATGTTGTCCCATTTCTCCAAAAGTTAAGTTGTTGTTGTGTTGAGGAGTTTTTGAGCTTCTTTATCAAACATAGTGAATATTGTTGTCGTTTCATCTAACACTCTTAATTGAATCTTGAACCTATAAAAAATCAACTTATGTCATAACTATGAGTTAAACAAAATGAAGGTGGGGAAAGTAAAATTTTATGTGATACCTTGGTGCAAGGTACTTCGATGCCATGTCACATGAGGGACAATTATATTGTTGGTCTTGTTGAGTTAATTTTGTGAGACAGTTTTCACATCCAGGGTCATATTTCAGACACTAGCCGTCGTCTTGTCGGAAAATACGGATTCCGATCGATGTTGTAAGATCGCCTTGAAAATCGTACGAAAATCGCTCGGAAAGTCTAGATGAATTCGACGATGAGGAGTTCCTTGTAGCATTCGTCTCTTAAATTTATTAAGGTGTTTCGGGTACCTAGTCAGATTTCGTACGCTAGCAATTGTCTGGCCAGAAAATACGAATTTCGGTCGATTTTGTCGGATTGCTTTAGAAATCGTATGAAAATCGCCATAATAGTGTAGATGAAATTATGGACTAGGAGACCCTTGTAGCATTCTTATCTTAAATTCATCACTGGGTATCGTGTCCCTGGTCAAATTTCAGACACTACCCGTCGTCTGATCGGAAAATACAGATTTCAATCAATGTTGTAAGATTGCCCTGAAAATCGTATGAAAATTGCCCAGAAAGTCCAGATAAATTCGACGATCAGGAGTCCCTTGTAGCATTCGTCTCTTAAATTTATCTAGGTTTTTTTGGGTCCCTAGTCAGATTTCAACAATAGCCATCGCCTAGTCGAAAAACACGATTTTTGGTTGATTTTGTCGGATCATTTTGGAAATCGTACGAAAATCGACCTAATAATGAAAATGAAATCGTGGATTAGGAGACCCTTCTTGCATTTCTATCTTAAATTTATCACTGTGTCGAGTCCCTGTTCTGATTTCGGTCATTGATGTAAGTTCGCCATGAAAATCGTACGAAGATCACCCAGAAAGTCCAAATGAAATCGGCACCCATGAGTCCGTTGTAGCTTTCGTCTCTTAAATTTATCAGGGTTTTTCAGGTCCCGAGTCACATTTCAGACACTAGCCATCGTTTGGTCGAAAAATATGGATTTCGGTCGATTTTGTCGGATTGCTTTGGAAATTGTACGAAAATCGCCATATAGTGCAGATGAAATCGTGGATTAGGAGACCCTTGTATCATTTGTACGTTAAATTTATCACTGTGTATCGTGTGTCGGGTCAGATTTAAGACTCTAGCCATCGTGTTGTCGAAAAATATGGATTTCGGTCAATGTTGTAACATCGCCCTGAAAATCGCTTAGAAAGTCCATTAAATTTGACGATCAGGAGTCCCTTGTAGCATTTGTCTCTTAAATTTATCAAGGTGTTTTGGGTTTCTAGTCAGATTTCGTACACTAGCCATCGTCTAGTCCGAAAATATGGATTTCAGTCAATTTTGTCGGATTGCTTTGGAAATCGTAGGAAAATCGCCCTAATAATGTAGATAAAAACATGGATTAGGACATCCTTGTAGAATTCTTATCTTAAACTTATTACTGTGTATTGGATCCCGAGTCAGATTTCTGACACTTGCCGTTGTATGGTCGAAAAATACGGATTTCATTCAATGTTGTAAAATCGTCCTAAAAATCGTACGAAAATTGCACGGAAAGTCCAGATTAAATCAAAGATTAGAAGTCCCTTGTAGCATTCGTCTCTTAAATTTATCAGGGTGTTTCATGTCTCGATTCAGATTTCGATCACTAGCCATCGTTTGGTCGAAAAATACAGATTTCGGTCGATTTTGTCGAATCACTTTGGAAATCGTACGAAAATCACCCTAATAGTGCAGATGAAATCGTGGATTAGGAGACCCTTGCAGCATTCTTATCTTAAATTTATCGATGCGTATTGTGTCTCGGGTTATATTTTGGACACTACTCGTTGTGTGGTCGGAAAATATAGATTTTGGTCAATGTTGTAAGATCGCCGTGAAAATCGTACGAAAATTGCTCAGAAAGTCTAGTAAATTTGATGATCAAGAATCCCTTGTAGCATTCGTCTCTTAAATTTATCAAGGTGTTTCGAGTCCCTAGTTAGATTTCGTAGTCTAGCCATTGTCAAGTCAAAAAATACGGATTTCGGTCGATTTTGTCGAATCAGTTTGGAAATCGTTTGAAAATCGCTCTAATAATGTAGATGAAATCATGGATTATGAAACCCTTGTAGCATTCTTATCTTAAATTTATTATTGTGTATCAGGTCCCGGGTCAAATTTTAGGCACTAGCCATCTTATGATCGGAAAATACGGATTTCGTTCAATGTTGTAAGATTGCTCTGAAAATCGTACGAAAATCGCACGGAAAGTCTAGATGAAATCGACGATCAGGAGTCCCTTGTAGAATTTTTCTCTTAAATTTATCCAGGTGTTTCGGGTCCTTAGTTAGATTTCGGATATTAGCCATTGTCTGGTCGAGAAATACGGATTTTGGTTGATTTTGCCGGATCGATTTGAAAATTGACTGAAAATTCCCCTAAGAGTGTAGATAAAATCATGGATTAGAAGCATTATTATCTTAAATTTATCATTGTGTATCGGGTCCTGGGTTTGATTTCGGACACTAGCCGTCGTCTTGTCGAAAAATACGGATTTCGGTCGATGTTGAAAGATCGCCCTGAAAATCGCTCGGGAAGTCTAGATAAATTTGACGATCAGGAGTCCCTTGTAGCATTCATCTCTTAAATTTATCAAGTTGTTTCGGGTCCGTACTCATATTTCGTACACTTTGTTAGTATAGAGGCGCACCTAAGAGAGGGCGGGGGGTGAATTATGTGTTTAGAAATTTTTTGGTTTTTAGAGACTTAGTGGTTTATTTTTCTGATTAGGATTAGTGTATGGAAAAATGTAAATAGCAGAAAAATAAAGAGCACAACGATTTATCCTGGTTCCCCTTAAACCAAGGGTACATCCAGTCTTCTTGCACACCACAAGAGATTTTCCACTATTGTTATAATAAGTACAAGTCTAACTCTAAGATTTTTGTTACAAACTTCTAACAATCTACCTAAGATAGCACACCACTATCCTAGTTCACAACATTTGAAGAAAGTACACCACTTTCCTCAATTTACACAATAATTTGAATGGTTTTACAACAATGATTTTGAATGAAATCAGGAGGGTATAACAATTGAGTACAATGATAACAGTTTAATATAATTTTAAGTACAACAAAGAACCTTTCTCAATGATATGGCAATGTAAAGTATGTACTTGAAATATGAAAGTAAGACTTTGAATAATTCAAATTATTTTAGAAAGTTTGTCCAAAGTTGTTCTAAGATTCTTGTTAAGATTGTTTTGTTAAATCTGAAACTAAGAAGTATTTATACTCCTTAGAAATCACTTCAGATTAGTGGCAATCGTTCATAGAGGTTTGATGAACATATGCAATGATCCATATTGAATTTGAACTAAAAAATTGCATCGCTTCGCAGTTGTATTCGGCTACAACCTAAGTGTAGTCACTCGAATACACCTCTGTAACATTCATATTTATTTCAAAATTTTAACCTTGTATTCGAATACAAATCCTTGTAGTCGAATACAGATGACTGAATTTTGCCACTGACTTGATTTTTGTATTCGGCTACAACCTGTTGTAGTCGAATACAAAAGTGCAGTTTTAGCTATTGACTTAATATTTGTATTTGACTTCAACATCCTGTAGTCAAATACAGATATGCAATTTTTGCTACTGACTTGGGTTTGTGTTGGCTACAACATGCTGTAGTCAAATACAACCTTGACTTTTGTCAAAAACTTGATTTTCAAACATTGCATTTTGACATTTTGAAAATTCTTTTGATGCATATGCTAAAATATAAGGTTCTCATGTGCATTTGAAATATAACAATATTAGATTGCATCATGTACCTTAAATTATAAGCCTTCTAGCATATTGACAATAGTTGGCTTGATTGTTGACTTCTCTTTTGAGCTTGCAACTTTATCACTTTCCTTGGTCTTTGTACATAATCTTGGAAGCAAACAAAACAGACCAAATAAAATATGACCAATTGAGATCAGTTCCTTTTATCATAAAGTACATAATCTGAAGCTCAAACTTAGTAATTTGTGAATAATTCCCGGCCTTTGGAACCAAAATTTAACAGAGGAAATAATGCAGCAGCCTGTTTTCAACGGTCAAATTGCCTACACCATACCGTTGCCTAGCCCGTTTTCTTTCCATGGTGTTTTTGTCAAAACAGCACAATGATACATAAGCATCATATTTGGTAACATTTTCCCACTCACACAAATTGCCAGGCCTAAGTTTTTGACCTTCAAATGGTAGCTGCAGAATTTCTCCAATTGTTCGAGTTTCTAACTCGATATATTT
This sequence comes from Cicer yamashitae, assembly GCA_037974755.1. Taxonomy (NCBI): domain Eukaryota; kingdom Viridiplantae; phylum Streptophyta; class Magnoliopsida; order Fabales; family Fabaceae; genus Cicer; species Cicer yamashitae. The sequence goes on from JBBPBQ010000002.1 coordinate 41,738,220, forward strand.
GCCCTTCACTACCAACTTAAACCCTTCATTCTTAAGGTTGCAGTAAAATACCCTAACTAAATCATCATAGATTGGGCCATTATAACTTATGAACGCTTCCAAATGTTGTGCCCTAAGTAACTCAGTTTAAAAGCGTAAAAGGAATCAAGTGTACCGTATTTCAGAGTTATCAGCTTTTTATTCGAGTAGTGAGTGTGAAAGCGGTCGATTTCTTCCGGTGAGTGAAGTAATCTTGATAGATTGGCAACATTTCATTCTTAGCCCTCCTTTTTAAAGAACCCATTGAAGCATGCTTGGTTCGGGAACCTCTTTTTCGTGCACCCATGGTAAAGGTTGAAGAAGATGAAGTTTTCAAATTTTTGGGAAAAATTTGGAGATTTAGGGTTTTGATTTTGAGTTAGGAGTAATCTTAGATACAATTGATGATATTAGATAGATTTGGGAAGGTTTGTTTGTAAGATTGGATGAAGCTTTGGAGTAATAGAAATGGTGGAAGATGTGTATTCGGCTATTGAGTTTTAAGCAAATGACCTAAAAAACGTGAAAATGCTTATATATGGAGAAAAATTCGATCTGTATCTGGCTACACACTGGTTGTAGTCGAATACAGAGTTTTCTAGAAACATGTATTCGAATATAGACTATGTGTATTCGGCTACGAGATATTTTTTTCTTTCTTTTTTTTTTTTTAAATTTTTAAGGCAAATTTTTAGTGAAAGACAATATTTAAAAGACATAATCATGTTTGAGAAAGTACATATTCATACACAAAGATTTACTTCTATTTAACTTATCAAATGAAGATTCTAAATTTTGAAGAGAAGTGACTTACAAAGTATCATTACGTTGCATTAGAGATCATTTTCATTTAGAATGCCAAGATCTCTTTGTATCTCATAGAATGAATCTTTAGGCAATGACTTTGTGAAGATATCTGCTAGTTGATTATGTGTATCCACAAATGTAACTTCAAAATTTCCCTTGAGAACATGATTGCGCAGAAAGTGACGGCGTATGTCAATATGTTTTGTTCGAGAATGCATGATTGGGTTCTTTGAGATATTGATAGCATTGGTATTGTCACATTTTAGGGGGATGCATCCGAGATCAAGTCCATAGTCACATAACTGCTACTTGAGCCATAGAATATGTTCACAACAACTGCCTGATGTTACGTATTCTGCTTCAGCAATGCTTAGAGCCACACATGCTTGCTTTTTACAAGACCATGACACTAATGCATTACCTAAGATATGGCAAGTGCCGCTTGTGCTTTTCCGATTTGTTTTACATCCGACACAGTCAAAGTCAGAATAACCAACAAGACTGCATATACTGCCTTTTGGATACCATAAGCCAACATTGGTTGTTCCTTTCAAATATTTCATTATTCGCTTCACTACTACAAGATGTGATTTCTTAGGATTTGCCTGAAACCTTGCACATAAACAGACACTGAACATAATATATGGTCGGATGGCCGTTAGATATAAAAGAGAACCAATCATACCTCAATATTTTGATATATCTATTGATTTACTAGTTTCATCTTTACCTAAATAGGTTCTAGAGCCCATAAGGGTTGCACTTTCTTTAGTGCTGTCTATTTCAAATCTCTTTAACAATTTCTTACAGTACTTTGCTTGATTGATGAAAATGCCATTTTTGAGTTGCTTGATGTGAAGTCCGAGGAAATAATTTAGCTTATCCATCATAGACATTTCAAATTCTCCTTGCATCATTAACCATAATTCTTCACATATTTTATTATTGGTTGATCCAAATATGATATCGTCAACGTAGATTGGAACAAGTAAAGTGTGATCATTAGTCATTTTAATGACTAATGTCTTATCAACTTTACCCTTTTCTAATCCTTGTTCACATAGAAAGTTACTTAGCCTACCATACCAAACTCTTGGAGCTTGTTTCAGACCATAAAGGGCTTTCTTTAATTTGAAGACATGTGAAGGATTCTTAAAGTCTTTAAAGCCTGGTGGCTGTTTGACATACATTTCCTCATTAATGTAACCATTTAGAAAAACACTCTTGAAATCCATCTGAAATAATTCAAAAGTGACGAGCAGTCGTGGTCGAAGCTTGGCTCTAGGCGATAGGCTAGTAGTAAGATAGGCTAGTAGTCGCGGTCGAAGCTTGGGGGAGAGTTGAGAGAGAGCGCTGAGACAAGGGAGAAAGATGAGCACATATGATAGAGTTGAGAGGAGGCTGTATTTTGAGAGGGTGGGTTTGCTACCAAGACCTAAACCTAAAAACTTGTCAAAATAATGGTTGTAGAAACTAAAGCTATATTTTTTTTTGAATAAGTTTTTGTTGTTGTGAGAATAAGTTTCTTTTTTTTTTTGTAAAAAAAAATAAAATTTCACTTTCATTTTACCCACGGACAATCTCTAGACAACTTAACATTATTCTTTTTATTTACCTACGGAGAATCAGTAGTAAAAAATAATACGAATAAATTTTGACAATTTAAGTTGTGTTGCATTTTTTTAAATTTTATCCACGGATTTTTTTAATTTTACCTACGGATTAACCGTGGAATCCAATAAAAAAAATTAATTTATTCAATAACAAATTTACTCACGAAGTTTTTGTAAATATTAAATAATTTACCCACGAACTGATTTCCGTGGGTAATTTTTCCGTAGGTAGAGGCAGTTTTTCTTGTAGTGAGCAAGCCTAACCAAGTAATAATTGAATTGCTTCTAACCTTGCTACTAGAGAAATTTTTTCACTAAAGTGGATCCCTTCTTCTTGGTTGTATCCTTGTGCAACCAACCTTGCCTTGTTTCGAACAACTATACCATTTTCATCTAGTTTATTCTTAAACACCCATTTGGTACCAATGATGTGTTTATTTCCAGGATTAGGAACAAGTTCCAACACTTTGTTTCTTTCAAATTGGTTTAGTTCTTCTTGCATGACAAGTATCCATTGATCGTCCTTAAGTGCTTCACCTACATTTGAAGGTTCTATTTGAGAAACAAATGCCATATTCAAGCAAGCATCTTGGAGTTTGAGCCTTGTAGTAACTCATTTGTTGATATTACCTATAATGTTGTCAATGGGGTGATCTCGATGAGTTTTCCATTCTTGAGGGAGATACTGATGTTGATCTTGATGCTCAATACTGACTTCATTCTTTTGAGTTGATTGATCAACTTGATTGTCTTTGCTTATCTCATCACTTATAAAATCATCATCATCACAAGAGACATTTTTATCCTCTTTCAAGGGGTTAGTTTCATCAAATGATACATGCATACATTCTTCTACTAACAAAGTTCTTTTATTAAAAATTCTAAAAGCTTTACTAGATAAGGAATAACCAATAAAGATACCTTCATCGGTTTTCTCATCGAATTTTCCAAGATTTTCCTTACCATTATTCAACACAAAACATTTACACTCAAATATGTGAAAGTGAGAGATGTTTGGATTTCTACCTTTATAGAGTTCATATGGAGTCTTCTTTAGGATTGGTCGAATTATTATTCGGTTGGATACATAACAAGTTGTACTTACAACATCTACAAATGATCTATTCTTTCTGACAACAACTCCATTTTTTTGAGGTGTTCTTCGTGCAAAAAAATTATGGAAGGTTCCATTTTCTTCACAATACTCTACAAAAGAAGCATTTTGAAATTATCCTCCATGATCACTTCTTATTGATACAATTTTTGTTTCTTGTTCATGTTGGACTAGTTTGGCATAATTTTTAAATGCTTTAAAAGCTTCATTTTTATTTGCCAAAAAAAGGTCCAAGTGAACCTTGAGAAATCATCAACAATTACTAGTCAATATGATTTTCCACCAAGACTTTTAGTTCTTGATGGACCATACACGTCCATATGTATCAATTGAAGTGGTCTTGAAGTTGATACAATATTCTTGGGTTTGAAGGAAGCCTTAGTTTGCTTACCCTTTTGACAAGCATCACATAATTTGTCCTTAATGAATTTCATTTTTAGTAAGCCTACAACAAGTTCATGCTTGACTAACTTATTTAAATGATCCCTATGGATATGTGCAAATGTTTTATGCCATAGCCATGCATCACTGTTGTCACTTACCATAAGACATTTCATTTTCAAGGATAAATCATCAAGATTAATTATAAAAATATTTTTAAAACGCTTACCAACAAACTGGATTTCATTTGATACCTCATTTTGGATAATTCATTCATCTTTGTTGAAAGCTATTTTGTAACCCTTCTCACAAAGCTCGCTAATGTTAATAAGATTGTGCTTTAATCCTTCAACATATAGAACATCTTCAATTGAAGGAGATGGGGCTGCACCAACCTTTTCAATGCCCAAAATTTTACCCTTGTTGTTATCTCCATAGATCACATAGCCTTTTTATTCAAGAGTTAGAGCTGAAAATTTTGTTTTGTCACCGGTCACGTGTTTTGAACATCCGCTATCCAAGTACCTTGTAAGACCCTTAATTTTTAAATTCTAATGTATTCAATTTTGGTGTATTTTGTGTTGAATTTCTGAGGCTTTTAGCCCAGTTTTGGTATTTTGTGAATTAAACACCAAAAATATTTATTTGGAGACCCGATTAAAATTCTCTGTCGATGAATAATCTAATTTAATTACAGAGAATTTATTATCAATTTTTTTTAAGATGTCGCTTGAGACTGAAAAAAATTCATTTGTTAATTGAGTTGCGGCTAAAGTAGATATTTTTTTTTAAAAAGTAGTTTTTAAAAAATATCTATATATTTAGATATTTGTTGGGTTGTAATTATATATATATATATATATATATATATATATATATATGCACACACACACTTGAAACAAAAAAGAAAGGAAAAAGAAGAAACATTTCCCTGCCGCCGCCTTCATCCCTTTCTTTTTCTTTCTTCTAATTCAAGAAAACCAAGTGTTGGTAGAGAGAAAAACAAAAACACACAAACACAAACCTCCATTTTTCTACTACATCTAAGCTTGAGGTGTCGACGCGAGCAAGATTTTTTGCGTATTTGATTGTGGCAGCGAAAACGGTTGTAAAAGCTACAACTAAGGTAAGGGCTCCCCAGTGTATTTTTCTATTTGAATACTTTGGATTATCGTCCCAAAAACTATTTTAGTTGGTTGGTAATTATGATGTCATTATTCATGACTTTTTTCGTTTGTGTTACGATATATTATTTTATTAATTGTTTTTTTTTAAAAAAATACACCCGCGCTGTTAAAAATCGGGGTGTTACATACCACATATCAGAGGTACTTTGTATGCATTCCTACAAAACAATATCATGATTTGTTAGCTACCCAAAGCGCTTTGGGTTCTTGAGTATTAGTACCTTTCTTGACCCACATATAATACCCATTTGGAACACCAAAATTCCTAAGATGACAAGCATTAGGTGTGTGGCCATTTAGACCACAATAAGAACATGTAGGAATAGATTTACTTCTATATTTAGGCATATGAGATTTCTTTTGAACAAAATTCTTCTCAGAATAATGATGATCATTTTGGACAATTATAACTTTCTCTTTGTTGGATTGATCACTTGCCTTAAGAAAGGTGGTTTTATTAATACTTGGTTTATCAAATTTTGAATAACCAAGGCCACTCTTGTCATTTGAATATCTTTGCATATTAAGAATATTTTCCAATCCAACTTGTCCCTTTTCATATCTTTCAATGACTCTATTTAGTTGGAAAATTTTAAAAGAAAGAAAATTACACTTATTACATGTAAAATTCTGGTTTAATTTTTCAAAGTCTTTTTTCATAGTGTCAATTTTCTCTTTAAGAGATGAAATTTGTTTCTTTTGAGTTGACACTGTTTTGCACATAATTTTACATTCCATAAGTAATTCTCTTATTGCATCTTGAGCATCATTACACTAAATAGGTATTTCAATATTAGCATCATTATTATAAGAAGAATCTTTGTTGCTAACCTCTTCTTCTTCGTCGGATTGGTGTGATGCCATCAAAGCAACATTTGCACATTCGTCACTTTTCGAATCTGAGGATGAACTGACTTCATTGTCCTTGATGGAGCTAAATATCACTAGAAGGGGGGGTTGAATAGGGATTTTGGCGTTTTAAAAATATTTTAACAAGCTTATGAATTTCTGTCCTCTTTGAGAGGATGCGATGGAGGATGGAAATTCAAACTCTTTAAACAAGAACAAAATAAATGCAGGAAGAGTATAACGAGATAGACACACCACTTTTATACTGGTTCACCCAAATATGGCTACGTCCAGTCCTCACACTCTTGTGAGATTTCACTAACAATCAAACAGATCAACCTCTTACCGAGGATGATTACACTTTGTGTATTTTCAAGCTTCACCAAGCTTACAATCAATTTTCAAATATTTTCAAGTACAACTTACTTGAAAATTACAGTATGATATGTGTATGATTTCTCTCTCTTTTCTTAAACACTTTCTAAAAGGATATTTCAAAGATCTAGTGTTTTGATGTAGAAAGTTTGAAGAGAGGATGAATATTGCTTTTGTTAAACTTAAGATTCTTGATCTTTTTCTGCAATATTGTTGTGTGTTTGTTGAAGAAGAGCTTGCTGCCTTTTATAGAGTCCTTGTACAGCTCTTTCATGTGTTAAACAACTTCATGACCATTGAGGAGGATGCATTAAATAGTCCAATGGTCTTTGAGCTGAAATTACAGAACTGCCATCCAGCTGTCCAGTCCATCCTCAGCCTTGAGGTTCAAACCTCCTAGATACTAGGTCCTTTGTAGCCTTTTTCTTTTTCTTTCTCCAAGACATGAAAAGGCTATTTCTTTGACTATGTGAGCTATAGCCGTCTGAATTCGTGTAGTACCAGGTTTGAATTCAACTTTTGAAGAATGATGTGACAAATTGTTCAACCTTTTACCTAGTACTAGCTGTCCTCTTCCTAGAACAGCCTATCCTCGTACTAGTCCAATGTGCTTTCTGACCTCTTTAGATAATATGCTTTATTTGGTCATTCTTGGTTACAATTTTGACATCTTAACTTGATTGAGAATCATGGTTACGTTGCTGGATGTATACAAAGCTTTTATGAGGCCATCCTCACGTAGGTTCAGCCCATCCTCTAGCTTGCAAATATGATGGTTTTGAGTCATATGTTCATCCTTTTTGTCTTTATGATTAATAACCTGTTCTCTACTATAAATCCACTCAAGAGCACAGATTAGTCCTTAATCACAATCATAATCTCATAAGTAATTTTGTTATCATTAAAATCAATTGAGAGAGATTTTGTCTCAACAGTCCTCCCATGCTATATAGGCCTTTTTGAATTCTTTCTTCTTGAGAGCACTTTTCTTGACAATATTTGGACACTCTGATTTTATGTGTACTTGCTTGCCACACTCAAAACAAGTGAAGTTTTGATTTGTAGCGGAGACATCCTTCTTCCTGAAAGTTTTCTTTTTCTTAAAAGTTTTATCGTTTTGAAGGAACTTACCAAATTTCTTTACTAGGAAGGTGATGTTCTCATCTCCATCTGAATTCTCATCATTGATTTTCTCTTTTGACTCTGCTTTTAAGGCAATGTTCTTTGGCTTCTTTTCTTGAATTTCATTCTTTTCTAGAATTTCATTCTTTTCTAGAATTTCATTCTTTTCTAGGCTTTTCTTTTCAGAAATTGTCGTTACTTTAGGTTAACAATCCCTTGTTAATGATCTTAGAACTTTAAGGTTCAATTCATCATTAGTGAAGAATTTGCCAAGCGCCGTCAAGTGGTTGGTGAGATGAGAAAATCTTTTCTGCAAGTCCAGAATAGATTCTCAGGGCTGCATTCGAAACAATTCATATTCTTGAGGTAATGTATTAAGTTTAGAATATTTTACCTCAACAGTTCCTTCATGAATTACTTCAAGAGTATCCTAGATTTCTTTGGCAGCTTTGCAATGAGACACACAGAAGAATTCATCCTTTCCAAGTGCCGATTGTAATATGTTTTTGGCCTTTTTGTCAAACAACACTTTCCTTTTGTCATCATCTGTCCATGAGGCTTATATCTTTATTTCCTCTATATTGTCGATGACTGTTTTTGGGACATATGGGCCATTTTCTACTGCATCCCAAATATCATCTCCTTGTGCCTCAAGATATGCCTGCATGCGTATCTTCCAGAAGTCATAGTATTCTCCAACGAAGCAAGGTAGTTTATTGCTACTACCACCATCTTTAAAAACTGGTTGTGTGGAAGCCATGAATAAGGATAGAGGAGCAAACTTCCAAAACCTGCTATGATTCCAATTGTTAGTACAGAGGCACACCTAAGAGGGGGGGGGGGGTGAATTAGGCATTTATAAATTTTCTGATTTTTAGAGACTTAGTGGATTATTTTTCTAATTAGGAATAGTGTATGGAAAAATGTAAATGACATGAAAAATAAAGAACACAACAATTTATCCTGGTTCCCCTTACAACCAAGGGTACATCTAGTCCTCTTGCACACCACAAGAGATTTACCAATATTGTTAGAATAAGTACAAGTCTAACTCTAAGACTTTTGTTACAAACTTCTAACAATCTGCCTAAGATAGCACACCACTATCCTAGTTCACAACACTTGAAGAAAGTACACCACTTTCCTCAACTTACACAATAATTTGAATGGTTTTACATCAATGATTTTAACTGAAATCAAAAGGGTATAACAGTTGAGTACAATGATAACAGTCTAATATAAATTAAAGTACAACAGAGAACCTTTCTGAATGATATGACAAAGTAAAATATGTACTTAAAATATGAAAGTAAGACTTTAAATAATTTAAAATATTTCAGAAAGTTTGTTCAAAGTTATTCTAAGATTCTTGTTAGGATTGTTTTGTGAAATCTGAAACTAAGAAGTATTTATACTCCTTAGACATTACTTCAGATTAGCGGCAATCGTTCCTAGAGGTTTGATGAACATACGCAATAATCCAGATTGAATCTGAACTAAAAAATTGCATTGCTTCGCAGTTGTATTCGGCTACAACCTAATTATAGTCGAATACACCTATGTAACGTTCAGTTTTATTTCAAAATTTTAACCTTGTATTCGAATAGAAATCCTTGTAGTCGAATACAGATTACTGAGTTTTGCCACTGACTTGATTTTGCATTCGGCTACAACCTGCTGTAGTCGAATACAAAAGTGGAGTTTTAGCTACTGACTTAGTATTTGTATTTGACTTCAACATCCTGCAGTCGAATACATATATGTAGTTTTTGCTACTGATTTGGGTTTGTATTCGGCTCCAACATGCTGTAGTCAAATACAACCTTGACTATTGTCAAAAACTTGATGTTCAAACATTGTTCATGCATTTTGACATTTTGAAATTTCTTTTGATGCATATGCTAAAATAGAAGGTTCTCATGTGCATTTGAAATATAACAACATTAGATTGTATCATGTACCTTAAGTTTTAAGTCTTCTAGCATATTGACAATAGTTGACTTGATTGTTGACTTCTCTTTTGAGCTTGCAACTTTATCACTTTCCTTGGTCTTTGTCTTCATAAAAAACATAAGTATTTTACACACTTGCTATCGTTTGGCCAGAAAAACGAATTTCGGTCGAACGTGTCGGATCGCTTTGGAAATCGTACGAAAATCAACCTAATAATTCAAATGAAATTATGGACTAGGAAACCCTTCTAGCATTCTTATCTTAAATTTATCACTGTGTGTCAAGTCCCTAGTTAGATTTTGAACATTAGCCATCATCAGGTCGGAAAATCGGCCAAAAAGTCCAAACGAATTAGACGATCAAGAGTCCCTTGTAGAATTCGTCTCTTAAGTTTAGTAGGTGTTACTAGTCCCTAGTTAGATTTAGACACTAGCCTTCGTCTGGTCAGAAAACACAGTTTTCAGTAGATTTTTTTGGATTGCTTTGGAAATCGTACAAAAATCACCCAAATAGTGCAGATGAAATCGTGGATTAGGAGAATCTTGTAGGATTCTTTTCTTAAATCGATCACTATCTATCGGGTCCCGGGTCAAATTTCGGACAGTAGCAGTTGTTTGGTCAGAAAATGCGAATTTTGGTCAATGTTGTAAGATTGCATTGAAGATCGTACAAAAGTCGTCCGAAAAGTCGAGATGAAATTGAAAATCAGGAGACCGTTGTTGCATTCGTCTCTTAAATTTATTTAGGTGTTTCGGGTCCATTGTCAGATTTCAGACATTAGCCATCGCTTGGTCGGAAAATAAGAATTTCTGTCGATTTTCTTGGATCGGTTTTGAAATCGTACAAAAATCGCCCTAATAGTACCGATGAAATCGTGGATTAGGAGATGCTGTAGCATTCTTATCTTAAATTTGTCACTGCATATCGTGTCTCGGGGTCAGATTTTAGACACTAGCTATCGTTTGGTCGGAAAATATGGGTTTCAGTCAATGTTCTAAAATTGTTCTAAAAATCGTAAGAAAATCGCTAAAAAATGAGTCCCTTATATCATTCGTCTCCTAAATTTATCAAGGTGTTTTTTTTCCGGAGTCAGATTTCAGACACTAGCCATCGTCTGGGCGAAAAATACGGATTTCGGTCAATTTTGTCGAATCGCTTTGGAAATCGTACGAAAATTGCCCTAATAGTGCAAATGAAACTGTGGGTTAGGAGACTCTTGTAGCATTGTTATCTTAAATATATCACCGTGAATCGAGTCCCTGGCCAGATTTCGGACACTAGATGTCGTCTAGTTGGAAAATACAGATTTTTTTTGTCAATGTTGTAGGATAGGTATGAAAATCGTACGAAAATTGCCTAGAATGTCCAGATGAAATCAATGATCAGGAATCCATTGTAGCATTTATCTCTGAAATTTCTCAAGGTTTATTCGGGTCCCTAGTAAGATTTCGGACACTAGTCATCGTTTGGTCGAAAAATACAGATTTCGGTCGCTTTTGTCGGATCGCTTTGGAAATCATACAAAAATCACCCTTAAAGTGCAGATGAAATCGTGGATTTGGAGACCCTTCTTGCATTTTCATCTGAAATTTATCGCTGTGTATCGCGTCCCAGATCAGATTACGGACACTGGCTGTCATTTGGTCGGAAAATACGGATTTCGGTCAATGTTGTAAGATTGCCTTGAAAGTCCAAATGAAATCGACGATCAGGAGTCCCTTGTAGCGACGATCAGGAGTCCCTTGTAGCATTCGTCTCTTAAATTTATTAGGGTGTTTCGGGTCTTGAGTCAGATTTTAGAAACTAGCCATGGTTTGGTCAGAAAATACGGATATCAACCGATTTTGTCGGATCGCTTTGGTAATCGTGCAAAAACTTATCTAGTAGTGCAGATGAAATCGTGGATTAGGAGACCCTTCAAGCATTCATATTTTAAAATTTTCACTGTGTATCACGTCACAGGTTAGATTTCAGACAATAGTCGTCGTTTGGTTGGAAAATATGGATTTTTGTCAATATCGTAAGATCGCCTTGACAATCAAACGTAAATTGCTAGAAACTTCAGATGAAATCGACAATCAGGAGTCCCTTCTAGCATTGGTCTCTTAAATTTATCGTTTCAAGTCCCAAGTCTGATTTGTAGCCATCGTCTAGTAGGAAAATCTGGATTTCGGTCGATTTTATCGGATCGCTTTGAAAATCGTACGAAAATCGCCATAATAGTGCAGATGAAACCGTGGATTAGGAGACCCTTGTAGCATTCTTATCTTAAATTTATCCTTGTGTATCGGGTCCCGGGTCAGATTCCAGACACTATCCGTCGTATGGTTGGAAAATACAGATTTTTGTCAATGTTGTAAGATCACCCTGAAAATCATATGAAAATCAATTGTAAAGTTTAGATGAAATCGACGATCAGTAATCCCTTGTAGCATTCGTCGCTTAAACTTATGAGGGTGTGTCAGATCCCGAATCAGATTGCAAACACTAGCTATCATTTGGTCGAAAAATACGAATTTCTGTCATTTATATTGGATCACTTTGGAAATCGTACGAAAATCGCCCTAATCGTGCAAATGAAATCGTTGATTAGGAGACCCTTATAGCATTATTATCTTAAATTTATCATTGTATATCGCGTCCTAGGTCAGATTACGGACATTAGCTGTCGTATGGTCGGAAAATACGGATTTTGGTCAATGTTGTAAGGGCGTCCTAAAAATCATACGAAAATATGGAATTCTTCTCTTAAATTTATCAAGGTGTTTTGGGTCCCTAGTCCAATTTTAGACACTAGCCATTGTTTGGTTGGAAAATATGGAATTTGTTCGATTTTGTCAAATCGCTTTGGAAATCGTATGAAAATCACCCTAATAGTGCAAATGATATCATGGATTAGGTGAACCTTGTAGCATTCTTATCTTAAATTTATCCTTTTCTATCGGGTCTCATATTAGATTTCGGAAACCAACCGTGGTCTTGTCGGAAAATATGGATTTCGGTCAATTTTGTAAGATCGCCCTGAAAAAAGTATGAAATTCTCCTGGAAAGTCCAAATGAAATCAACGATAAGGAGTTTCTTGTAGCATTCGTCTCTTGAATTTATCAAGGTGTTTGGGGTCCCTAGTATGATTTTAGACACTACCCATCGTCTTGTCGGAGAATACAAATTTCAGTCAATGTTATAAATCGGACGAAAATTGCTAGAAAATCCAAATTAAATCGCGATTAGGAGTCCTTTGTAACATTGGTCTCTTAAATTTATCAAGGTGTTTCAAACCCTAGTTTGATTTCTGACACTAGCTATCGTATAGTCGGAAAATACAAAGTTCTGATGAACACTAAGTTTAAGTTTAGATTCATCCGTCACTTAAGTTTATCAAGGTGTTTTGGGTCCCAAGTCACTTAAGTTTAAATTCATCTGTCACTTAAGTTTATCAAGGTGTTTTGGGTCCCTAGTCAGATTTTGGACACTAGCCATCGTCAAATCGAAAAACACGGTTTTTAGTCAATTTTGTCTGATCGCTTTGGAAATCGTACGAAAATCGCCCTAATAGTGAAGATGAAATCGTAGATTAGGAGACCCTTCAACCATTCTTAACTTAAATTTATCAATGTGTATTGCGTCTTGGGTTAGATTATGGATACTAGTCGTCGTATGGTCGGAAAATACGGATTTTAGTTAATAATGTAAGATCGCCTTGAAAATCGTACAAAATTCGCCTTGAAAGTCCAATTGAAATCGACGATCAGAAGTCCCTTGTAGGATTCGTCTCTTTTATTTATCAAGTGATTTCGGGTCTCGAGTTTGATTTCGGACACTAGCCACCGTCATATAAGAATATACGTATTTTGGTCGATTTTGTCGGATCGCTTTGGAAATCCTACGAAAATTGTCATAATAGTGTAGATGAAACCGTGGATTAGGAGACCCTTGTAGCATATTTATCTTAAATTTATCACTATCTATCGGGTCCCGGGTCAGAGTACGGATACTAGCCGTCATATGGTCAGAAAATACAGATTTTTGTCAATGTTGTAAGAACACCTTGAAAATCATAGGAAAATCAACCGTAAAGTTTAGATGAAATCAACGATCAAGTGTCCCTTGTAACATCCATCACTTAAATTTATCAAGGTGTTTCGGGTCCCTAGTTAGATTTTGGACACTAGCCAATGTCAAGTCGAAAAATATGGATTTCAGTTGACTTTGTCGGATCGCTTTGGAAATCGTACGAAAATTGCCCTAATAATGCAGGTGAAATCATGGGTTAGGAGACCCTTCAACCATTCTTATATTAAATTTATCACTATGTACTGCGTCTTGGGTCAGATTACGGACTCTAGCTGTTGTACGGTCGAAAAATACGAATTTCGGTCAATGTTGTTAGATCGCCTTGAATATCGTATGAAATTCGCCTTGAAAGTCCAGTTGAAATCGACGATCAAAAGTCTCTTGTAGCGTTCTCCTCTTTTATTTATCAAGTGATTTTGGGTCCCGGGTCAGATTTCAGTCACTAGCCATTGTCAGATCATAAAATATGGATTTCAGTCGATTTTGTCGGATCGCTTTGGAAATCGTAGAAAAATCGCCCTAATAGTGCAGATGAAATTGTGGTTTATGAGTCCCTTCTAACATTCTTATCTTAAATTTATCACACTGTATCGCGTACCGGTCAGATTACGGACACTAGGTGTCTTATGGTCTGAAAATATGAGTTTTGGTCAATATTGTAAGATCACCCTGAAAATCATATGAAAATCAACTGTAAATTCCAGACGAAATCAACGATCAGAAGTCCCTTGTAGCATTCGTCTCTTAAATTTATCAAGGTGATTGGGGTCCCTATTCCGATTTTTGACACTAGGCATTGTCTAGTTCGAAAATACAGAATTCGTTCGATTTTGTAGGATCGCTTTTTGAAATCGTACGAAAATCACCCTTGTTGGAACCAAATTGGTTTTACATTTAGAGTTTTGATGTTAACAAAAGTATTTTATGAGAACAATATATTTGACTTTAAAGAGTATGAAAGAAGATATGGTCACGATTTGTAGAAGATTTGATGAAGGAACATAATCAATTTGAAGAATTTCCAAACGCAATCTGAACAAAATACAATTCAGAATTAAACAAGGACCAAATTGAAGCCCAAATTTTAACTATAAATAGATATTAAGGCTGAAGAAGAAAATAATCAAAAAGCAGAAAAGAGTAGAAGAACTCAAGCTCAAAATTCCAAATTCATCTTAAAGTTCAAAGATAGAAACACTTGTTCAAGTTAAAAATATTTTCTGAGTGTTTTTTTTCTTATAGTGTGAGAGTTATTATTATTATCAGCTTTGTTAAAAGCAAATACTCAGGTTTCAATCTTTTGTATCCAACCCGATAGTGGTTTAGTTCCTTCTTCAATCTGGGGTTGTCAGGTTGTTAGGAGAAGACTTGGCTTGTATGGTCAAGGTGGTTAGTTCCTCAAAAGTCTAGGGTTGTCAGGTTGTTTAGGAAGATTGGGTTTGAAGTTCAGGTGCTTTGTAATTCAAGGTATTTGAATTAGTGGATTAAAGCCTTTTGAATGAGGGGGTGGATGTAGCCAAGTTAGTGGTGAATCAGGATAAATTTGCATGTCAAATTGCTTGTAGCCAAGTAAGTCACCAAAACCAAACTAGTTTTTAATTTATTTATAAATTATAAAAAAGATATCAACTTTGGCAAACACAATTCAACCCTTTTCTCGTGTTTGCATCTTCAATTGGCATCGGAGCTCAATCTCAAGGCTGAGCACTTTGCAGTGTTTGAGAAAAGATCCAAGGCATTATTATCTTAGACCCTTGTGGCATTATTATCTTAGATTTTTCAATGTGTATCGCATTACAGGTCAGATTTCAAACAATAGCCATCGTTTGGTCGAAAAATACAGATTTCGGTCAATGTTGTATGACCGCCTTGAAAATCGTACGAAAATCCATCGTAAAGTCCAGATGAAATCGAAGATCAGAAGTCCCATGTAGCATCCGTCTCTTAAATTTATCAAGGTGTTTTGGGTCACTTGTTTGATTTCGAACACTAGCCAATGTCTGGTCGGAAAATACTGATTTTGTTCGATTTTGTCGGATCGCTTTGGAAATTATACGAAAATCTACCCAAGGCTGTAGATTAAATCGTGGCTTAGGATATCCTTGTACCACTCTAATATTAAATTTGTCACTATGTATCGGGTCTCGTGTTAAATATCAGACACTAGCCGTCGTATAGTTGGAAAATACAGATTTCGGTAAATGTTGTAAGATCATCCTGAAAATCGTACGAAAATTGCCAGGAAAGTCCAGATGAAATCGATGACCAGAAGTCCCTTGTAGCATTCTTCTCTTAAATTTATCATGGTGTTTCGTGTCACTAGTGAGATTTCGGACACTAGCCATCGTCTGGTCAAAAAATACGGATTTTGGTTGATTTTGTCAGATCGCTTTGGAAATCGTACGAAAACCGACCTAATAGTGTAGATGAAATCATGGATTAGGAGATCCTTGTACCATTCTGATATTAAATTTGTCAAGCTGTATCAGGTCTCGGGTTAAATATCACACACTAGCCGTCTATGGTCGGAAAATACGGATTTCGGTAAATGAGGTAAGATCGCCCTTAAAATCGTACGAAAATTGCGTGGATAATCCAGATGTAATCGATGATCAGAAGTCACTTGTATCATTCGTCTCTTAAATTTATCAAGGTGTTTCGTGTCCCTAGTGAGATTTCGGACACTAGCCATCGAAAGAAAATCGCCCTAATAGTGCAGATGAAATCCTTGATTAGGAGACCCTTCTACCATTCTTATCTTCAATTTATCACTGTGTATCACGTCTCGGGTCATATTAAAGACACTAGCTGTTGAACAGTCGGAAAATCTGGACTTCGGTCAATGTGGTAACATCGCCCTGAAAATTGTATGACAGTCGCCCGAATAGTCCAGATGAAATCGACGGTCAGGAGTCCTATGTAGCATTCGTCTCTTACATTTATCAGGGTGTTGTGTTCTCGAGTCAAATTTCGGACACTAGAAACCTTTTGGTTGGAAAATACGAATTTCGTTTAATTTTGTAGGATCACTTTGGAAATCATATAAAAACGCCCTAATAGGGCAGATAAAATCGTGGATTACGAGACCCTAGTAGCATAATTATCTTAAATTATTTTACTGTGTATCGCATCACAAGTTAGATTTTGGACAATAGCCGTTGTTTGGTCGGAAAATACGGATTTCAGTTAATTTTGTAAGATCGTCCTGAAAATCGTACAAAAATCCACCATAAAGTCCAGATGAAATCGACGATCAGGAGTCCCATGTAGCATGCGTCTCTTAAATTTATATGGGTGTTTTGGGTCCCGAGTATGATTTCGGACACTAGCCACCGTAAGGTCGCAAAATACGAATTTCGGTAAACTTTTAAGGATTGTTTGGAAATCGTACGAAAATTCCCTAATAATGCACAAGAAATCTTGGAGCATTCTTATCTTAAAGTTATCATCGTGTATTTGGTCTTGAGTCAGATTTCAGACACTAGGCATCGTCTGGTCAGAAAATACGGTTTTTGGTTAATGTTGTAAGATCACCCTGAAAATCGTACGAAAATATCCCAGGAAATCTAGATGAAATCCACAACCAGGAGTCCCTTGTAGCATTCGTCTCTTAAATTTATCAGGGTTTTTCAAATCCCGACTCAGATTTCGCACACAAGCCATCGTCATATTGGAAAATATAGATTTCCGTCGATTTTGTCGGATCGCTTTGGAAATAGTACCAAAATCGCCATAATAGTGTAGATGAAATCATGGATAAGGAGACCTAGTAACATTCTTATCTTAAATTTATTACTATGTATCGGGTCCCAGGTTAGATTTCGGACAGAAGCCCTTATCTAGTTTGGAAAATACATATTTCGTTTGATTTTGTCTGATCGCTTTGGAAATCGTACGAAAATCGTCCTAATAGTGTAGATGACTGATAACTCTTCATCATATGCATATTTTTCATTATTTAGTCTTATTTATCTTTTATTCATTAGTTAATTTAAGGAGTTATTTGATATATTTTTTTGATTTTAGTTCTTTGATTTAATGAAATGTATATGTTCTTATTTCTTTGATTAAGTAGAGAAATTTTGTAGTTTTGCGTTGTTACTTTGTTTTAGTGCAGTGCTGAATTTTGGTGAGAAATGAACATGACCTATGTTGAGTATTTCAGCCATATCTGGAGTTGTAGATGTCCGATTGGAGTCCAACCAAGTGCACATGAAAACTAAGCTCCATAGCTACAACTTTCATGAAGAAATTCGAAGCCAATTCAGACTCAAAAGAGGAGAAAAATGCTGAAAACGTCAAATAGAAGAAGATGTGCGCTTGAAGCTTAACAGTCGTGCATGAGGTGCATTTTCAGGCTGAAGCGTCTTCCGAGACGCGCTTGAAGCGCAAAAGCTGCGCCGGGCCGCGTGGCACGCGACATCATTCCTTAAAATGCATTTTTTTTTCAATTTATAGGGATCTTTTTGACTATTGGGAAGTGGGGAGACTTGTGCCTTAGCAGAGAAACTCAAAGACGGTCGTTTCTAACATCATTGGAGCAATTTTATCAAGAATCATTCATGAATCTTTTTTTGTAATTCTTCTCTAATCTCTAGCTTTTATATCTCTGTCATGAGTAACTAAACTGTATTTGTTAGGGATGAGAGTAACAAGATGAAACCCTTATTCTTCTAATTTGTTTTCTAGTTATATGAATGAGTTTATTGAATTATTTTTCTCATCTCTATGCTTAATGCTTTTTATTGCTTGATCAACATTAAAATGTTCTATGATTCGTATTTTAAAATGGAAGTGGACTTTACGAATGCTTGAGATGAGAAACTCATGAATTTGTAGTCTAGGGATAGATGCAGGTCATGAAACCAAGGGCAGATGCCGACATACGCCAAATTGGCGGTGAAAAAGTGATGCATACTGAAGAGTGCAGTGCTATTCTACATAGGAAGCTGCCACCTAAGCTCAAGGATCCTAGAAGCTTCTATATTCCTTGCGCTATTGGGGATAGAACTTTTGGAAAAGTTTTGTGTGATCTTGGGGATAGTGTAAGTCTTATGCCCCTTTCGATATACAAAAGGTTAGGAATTGGAAGAGTCAAAGACACACAACTGATGTTACAGTTTGCGGATCATTCAATGAATCACCCATATGGGGTGGTGGAAGATGTGTTGGTCAAAGTAGATAAGTTCATTTTTCCAGTGGATTTTGTGGTACTAGACATGGAGGAAGACAATGATATCCCCTTGACAAGGAGAGCTATGATTGATGTGGCGGATGACACTTTAACCTTTAAGGTAAATGAGGAAACAGTTACATTCAATTCGATAGTCGATGAAGAAGTTGAACATCAATGACTCATTCTGCCGTTAGAAAGAGTGTTATGCCTACCCCAAGATGTTGTTAAAGATAGTGAAGATCCAAGAGTAAAAGATGTTTTATTCATCTTAGAAGCATCACCATCCCACTCCCCCTGCTTCCATACTACATGGGAGGAGTTGAGAGGGAATGAAGACGAATATGTAGAGAAAAAGAAAGAGACGCCGCTGGTTGAACTCAAGCAATTGCCACCTCACTTGAAATATGTATCCCTTGGTGAGATAGATGATGTGTTCTTTGTGTTATATAATACACCTTGACAATGATTGAGGCGTGAAGCTAATGAGTTTAAAGAAGTGCTTCGTGGGAGTCAACCCATAGGGAGAGGTAACTTTATTTTTGCAATCTTATTTTTTTAATTTGAATTTGTTTCTTTTTTAATTGTGTGTAAACGTGCACTATGATGAAAAATTTTTAACAACTTGAAGCTAGTCTTAAACTATTTGTTTTAGATTTTGAAATTTAAACTCTATTTCTTTGCTCATATCGTTGCTTAATTCGATAAGTTTCACTAATGCATGCATTTTTTATTACTCCTTGGTTGTCGAAGTCTCACTAGCCATTTTTTTTTTAAAAACTAAATAAATTTTGTAGAGGCATGTTTGACATCATTTAGATAGTTCATATTATTTCTTATTATCCTAGCTGTGAGGTTTTGAGCCTAAACACTTTAATTCTTTGTTGTGTGATTATCCAGACATGTGTTATCGCTTCATAACTTGCACTAATTCTGACTTGCATCACTTTTAATTTATTGATAACTCTTCATCATATACATATTTTTCATTGTTTTTAGTCTTATTTATCTATGATTCATTAGTTAATTTAAGGAGTTATTTGATATATTTTGTTAATTTTATTTCTTTGATTTTATGAAATGTTTATGTTCTTATTTCCTTGATTAAATAACAATTTTTCGTAGTTTTGTGTTGTTTCTTTGCTTTAGTGCAGTGTTGAATTTTGGTGAGAAATCAACATGAACTAGGTGGAGTATTTTGGCTATATCTGGAGTTTTAGATGTCCAATTGGAGTCAAATCAAGTGCAAATGAAAGCTAAGACTCATAGCTACAACTTTCATTAAGAGACCGGAATCCCATTCATAATCAAAAGAGGAGAAAAATGAAGAAAACCTCAGACATAAGAAGTTGTGCGCCTGAAGCGCAACAGCTGCGCCCTGGGAGCATTTCCCCCTTTTGAATCTGCCGAGTCGCGCTTGAAGCGCAAATTCGGTGCCTAGGGCGCGTGCCACGCGGCTGAATATTTAAAAATGCATTTTTTTTTTCACTTTTTAGGGATCTTTTTTATTATTGGGAAGTTGGGAGACTTGTACCCTAGCAGAGAAACTCAAAGAAGGTCGTTTCTAACATCATTGGAGCAGTTGTATCAAGAATCATTCATGAATCTTTCTTGTAATTCTTCTCTAATCTCTAACTTTTTCTATCTCTGTCTTGAGTAACTAAACCCTATTTGTTAGGGAAGAGTGAAACAAGATGAAACCCTTATTTTTCTGATTTGATTTCTAGTTATATGAATGAGTTTATTGAATTATTTTTCTCATCTCTATGCTTAATGTTTTTTATTTCTTGATCAACAATAAAATATTCTACGATTCGTATTTTGAAACGGAAGTGAACTTTACGGATGCTTGAGATGAGAAATTCATGAATTTGTAGTCTTGGGATAGAAGTAGGTCATGAAACCAATTAAATTAGTTGCAAAGGAAATAGTTTAGCAAGAGAATTCCTATACGGTAAGGCTTAATTCTAATCTTAAATCTACTAAGGATTTAGGGGTTACTTTGGAATTAAATGTTCTGTCACTAAGACATTAGGACAAGAATAATAAAGAAAATTCGGTAATAATCCAATAAAAGAATTCGGTAACTAGGATCAAATTGGACACCAAGGTTGGATTCGAAGTGAAACTCATCCCTGACATTTTTCTTATTATAAAGGATCAATTTTATTACTGTTGTTAATTTTAAATATTATTTCAATCAATTTGAAAACTTTTTGTTCAATTTTAGTAATTAAATATAATTCGATAGTAAAATGAAATCCTTGAGTTCGACACTCGTTATTACCGTTTTAATTATTAATTGCAACGGTTCAGTACACTTGCTGAAACGCTATCATTTATGCATACACTGAGGCAATTTTATTTGTCGTTTGAGCCTTTTTAACTACCCTGTGCAAATTTTATTCTTTAAAGTTTTGTCTCGTCTTGGTAAAACTCTAAGTTTGAGATAGCAACCTTTTAAGTTTGGGGTAATGATTTTCACAAAAAGAAAAACAAAAAGAAAAAATAAAAATAAAAAAAAAGAAAAAAAAAATTCAGTTTGTGTACTTTGATAAATAATATCTTCTTGGTTCTTTTGTCAATGTTTGAGAATCTCCACAATGAAAAGGTGAAGAAAAATAAAAAGTGGTAGAATAATTTGAAAATGTATGCCTAACTCCAAGTAATAAAGCCTACTATCCCTAAATGTCCTACCCTTACCTAAGCTCCGTTACAACCCGAAAGTCCTCCAAAAGTGTATGTGTTTGTTGCATTGTGATTGCTAACTAGAATTTTTTCAACCCTATGGTAGTGTGATGCATGTTCTAGGATTTGAGTGATAAATTAATAACCCTTACTGAACACTTGAGATAAACTTTGGTGAGATTGTGTGAAGAAAGAGTTGAACTTGATGAATGAATGCTAAAGTATACAAATTGTGTTGTAATAGCTGATGAATGTTTTGTAATAGCTGGAACTTTGAAAATTGAGTTTAAGTTTACTTTTGAATGTACCAAATCTGAAATTAATTGTTGCTTAGGGACAAGCAATAGATTAAGTTAGGGGTTGTGATAACTCTTCATCATATGCATAATTTTTAGTCATATTTTTCATTAAGTTAAGTTATTTGATATATTTTATTGATTTTAGTTCTTTGATTTAATGAAATATTTATGTTCTTATTTCCTTGATTAAGTAGATAAATTTTTGTAGTTTTGGGTTGTTACTTTGTTTTAGTGCAGTGCTGAATTTTGGTGTAAAATCAACATGACCTACGTGGAGTATTTCTGCCATATATGGAGTTGAAGATGTCCAATTGGAGTCCAACCAAGTGCAAATAAAATCTAAGATCCATAGCTACAACTTTCAGGAAGACATTGGAACCCAATTCAGACTCAAAAGAGGAGAAAATGCAGAAAACGTCAAACAGAAGAAGATGTGCGCCTGACGCGCAACAGCCGCACCTGAGGCGCGTTTTCAGGCTGAAGCCTTTACCAGGACGCGCTTGAAGCGCAAAAGCTGCACCTGGGGCGCGTGGCACGCGACAACATTCATTAAAATGCATTTTTTTCACTTTCTAGGGATCTTTTTGACTATTGGGAAATGGAGAGACTTGTGCCTTAGCAGAGAAACTCAAAGACGGCCATTTCTAACATCATTGGATCAATTTTATCAAGAATAATTGATGAATCTTTCTTGTAATTCTTCTCTAATATCTATCTTTTATATCTTTGTCATGAGTAACTAAACCCTATTTGTTAGGGATGAGTGTAATAAGATTAAACCCTTATTTTTCTGATTTGATTTCTAGTTATATGAATGAGTTTATTGAATTATTTTTCTCATCTCTATGCTTAATGCTTTTTATTACTTGATCAACATTAAAATGTTGTATGATTCGTATTTTGAAACGGAAGTGGACTTTACGAATGCTTGAGATGATAAATTCATGAATTTGTAGTCTAGGGATAGATGCAGGTCATGAAACCAATTAAATTAATTGCAAGGGCAACAGTTTAACAAGAGAATTCTTGTACGGTAAGGCTTAATTCTAATCTAAATCCACTAATGAATTAGGGGTTACTTAGGAATTAAAGGTTCTATCACTAAGACATTAGGGCAAGATTAATAAAGAGAATTCGGTAATAATTCAATAAAGGAATTCAGTAACTAGGATCAAATTCGACACCAAGGTTGGATTCGAAGTGAAACTCATCCCTCACATTTTTCTTATTATAAAGGATCAATTTTATTACTGTTGTTAATTTGAAATATTATTTCAATCAATTTAGAAACTTTTTGTTCAATTTTACTACTATTTTATTATTACTTGAAACGATTTAGTACACTTGCTGAAACGCTATCAATGACATTCGTGATTGAGACACCCTTGTAACATTCTTATCTTAAATTTATCACAATTTATCGGGTCCTGGGTAAGATTTCGGACATTATCCGTCGTCTAGTCAAAAAAGGCTAGACAAAATCGACGATCAGGAGTCCTATGTAGATTTCATATCTTAAATTTATCTGGGTGTTTCGGGTCTTGAGTCATATTTCAAACACTTGCCATTGTGTGGTCGGAAAATACAGATTTTGGTTGATTTTTTTGGATCGCTTCAGAATTCGTTTATAAAGCAGATGAAATCGTGGATGAGGATACCCGAAATCATGGAACATATTTTGGGCGATTTTGTCGGTCGATTTTGTAGCATTCTTATATAAAATTTATCACTGTGTATCGGGTCCCGGGTCAGATTTCAAAAACTAGCCGTCGTTTGGTTGGAAAATACGGAACCGGTAAATGTTGTAAAATCGTCGTGAAAATAATACAAAAATTGCTCGTAAAGTCCAGATTAAATCGATGATTAGGAGTCCCTTGTAGCATTCTTATCTTAAATTTATACATGTGTATCGGGTCCCGGGTCAGCTTTTGGACACTAGCCGTCGTCTTGTCTGAAAATACGGATTTTGGTCAATGTTGTAAGATGGCCTAGAAAATTGTAGAAAAATCGTCTGAAAATTCCATATGAAATTGAGGATATATAGTCCCTTCTAGCATTCGTCTCTTAATTTTATCAGGGTGTTTCGGTTCTTGAATCAGATTTCATATACTAGCCATGGTCTGGTCGGAAAATAAGGATTTTGGTCGATTTTGTCGGATCGCTTTGCAAATCGTACAAAAATCGCCCTAATAGTGTAGATGAAATCGTGGATTAGGAGACCCTTGGAGCATTCGTATCTTAAATTTATCATAGTGTATCTGGTCCCGGGTCAAATTTCGAACATTAAGCGTCATCTGGTTGGAAAATACAGATTTCGGTTAATGTTGTAGGATTGCCATGAAAATCGTATGAAAATCGCCAAGATGGTCCAGATAAAATCGACGATCGGGAGTCCCTTGTAGCATTCGTCTCTTAAGTTTATCGGGGTGTTTCAGGTCCTAAGTCAGATTTCGGACACTAGCCATCGACTTATCGAAAAATGCGGATATTGGTCCATTTTGTCAGATCGCTTTAGAATTCATACAACTGAAGATGCCCTTCTTCTTTTCCTGGTGGGATTCACATTTGTTTGTCCCTTAACGATACGAAACGATGGATTAATCTAAATTCCCTCATCATGATCATCTCTAAGATATAAACCATCATCAGTTGAATCAATTTCATGTTGTTGTGATGTTGCAAAGAAAATATCATTACCAACATCTTCATCATTATTGTTATCATCACTTATTTTATTGGTCGATAGGACAACAGACCATTTATCATCAGCAGGATCAGTGACATAAAACACTTGTTAAGCTTGCGACGCTAAAATAGAAGGCTCATCTTTGTATCCCACCCTATTAAAATCGACAAGCAAGAACCCTGACTCATCAATCCGAAAGCCATTATTATTATCGACCCACTTGCAACCAAATATGGGAACAAGAAACATTGTGTAGTCTAACAAACTTTGACCATTTGCTAGCCACCTCAATCTCTATGAAATTGAACCGGGGTCTATATCAAACTTTGAGTTAATGTGATTTTTTAGCCATGTTATAAAACTTCGCTTGTGCTCTCGTGTTATCCAATTTTCATTCATGTTCATGTTCAAACTAGATAACTGATCCATGTGTATTGTAACATACGGTTGAACCTCATCATCATTGTGCAGAACATACAATTGTGTCTGCTCTCATTTTGTCCTTGATATAGTCATTGCTCTCTTTCCAATTATCCCTTCTCCTGATATTCTTCCCGAATGATGAGACATGGGAAGCCCTATGGATTCAACATTGGATAGATATTCAGTACAAAATTCAGCAGCTTCTTCGACAATGTACCGTTCAGCAATACATCCTTCTGGTCGACTTCTACTTTTTACGTACCCTTTTAATATTTTCATAGATCGTTCTATTAGATACATCCATCTCATATAAGTTGTCCCACAAAGTTGTGTCTCCTTAACAAGATGAATAGTAAGGTGAACCATTATATCAAAAAACGAGGGTGGGAAATACATTTCAAGCTCACACCAAGTAAAAACAATTTCCCTTTGCAATGTCAGTAATTTCTGAGGATCGATCACTTTACTACAAATTTCCCTGAAGAAGAAACAAAATTTAGTTATGGCTCGTCGAACTTTTTCAGGTAAAATGGAACGTATACCTATTGGTAGCAATTGCTCCATTAGAACATGACAATCATGGGTTTTCAAAACCTTTTAACTTGAGGTCTTTCATACAAACTAAATTTTTAATGTTTGAAGAGTATCCTTCTGAAACTTTAACTTTGTGTAGAAATTTACATAAAACAATTTTTTCCTCTCTAGATAGAGTATGAGCGGCTGGAGATAGATATGTGCAATTTCCTTTCTTTACGGTGCCGAATTCATTTCTTATTCCCATATCGACCAAGTCTAATCTTGCATTGATGCCATCCTTAGACTTTCCTGGAACATTGAGTAACGTACCAATAACACTATCAAATACATTTTTTTCAATATGCATCACATCGAGGAAATTTCTTATATACAATGACTTCCAATATGGCAATTCAAAGAAAATTGACTTTTTCTTCCACCCAGTTTTGACAAGCTCTCCCGCAGGAGGTTTGCCAAATTTATTGGTCAAACCTTGTACTTTTTCAAATATTTGATATCCAATCGGTGCTAAAGAAGTAGTATCTTCCTATGACTTTCCATTGAA
The DNA here is from genome assembly GCA_037974755.1 of Cicer yamashitae. Taxonomy (NCBI): domain Eukaryota; kingdom Viridiplantae; phylum Streptophyta; class Magnoliopsida; order Fabales; family Fabaceae; genus Cicer; species Cicer yamashitae. The sequence goes on from JBBPBQ010000002.1 coordinate 41,764,064, forward strand.
TGCATTTCACCACCCACGATACTGATGACAATAAGGTAAAAATCTACGATGTCCAAGAAATACATTATTCTTACAATGTTTCAACCTCATCCAATTTGTACTCTCTTCACATATAGAACATGCACATTGACCTTTAATGCTATATCCTGATAAATTACCATACGCTGGAAAATCGTTAATTGTGCCGAACAACATAGCCCTCAAATTGAAACATTCTTTCTCATACCCATCATAAACTACCACACCTGTCTCCCACATATTTTTTAAATCTTCAATTAAAGGAGTCAAGTCTACGTTGATTTCATTCCCGGTTGTTTGGGTCTAGAAATTAACAGAGACAACATCATAAACTTACGCTTCATACATAACCATGGAGGTAGGTTATAAATCAACATAATCACAGGCCACATGTTGTGTGAGATGCTTTGAAGACCATGTGGATTCATTCCATCAGTAGAAAGTACAAGTCGTAGATTTCTTGACTCTCCCGAAACTAGGATACTCGTGATCAATTTTTTCCCATTGTAGAGAATCTGCAGGGTGTCGAAACTTTCCATCTCTAATTCTTTCATCTGCATGCCATGTCAAAGGTTTTGAATCTTCTTCACTGCGATAGATGCGCCTAAATCTTGGTATTATAGGAAAATACCACACGACTTTTGCTAGAGTAGATTCTTTCTTCTTATATCAAGAGACATTGCATTTCGGACACGCCTTTAGTAATTCATATTCGTTTCGAAATAAAATGCAATCGTTAGGACACGCATGAATCCTTTTGTAACTCATGCCAATGGAGCACAAAATTCGTTTAGCCTCGTAGGTTCGACTGGGAAGTTCATTATCATTTGGCAACATATATTTTAAGAGTGTTAATAATTCTGTGAAGCTTTTCTCAGACCATCCATTACTCGCTTTTAAGTTGTACAACTTTAATATCGCCGACAGTCTTGTGAATTTAGTACAACCATTATATAATGGTTTCTCTGCATCACTCAACAAACTCCCAAACATTTTAGGACAATCTCGAAGATCTTCTTCAACTGCTTTTGCAATCTCCTTAACTCGGTTCCGCTCATATGTATCTGTGTCGAAATCAGTTGAAACATATGTCGAACAATTCTCAAAATTAATGTTCCCTTTTTTTCTCTCACCATGTCTTATCCAACATGTATAGCACTGATCAATTCCATGCCATACTAAATGTCCTTCCAATTGATCTGCTCTAACGCGTTTTCCAAAACAACATTTTAAACAAGGACAAATGATTCAATTTGGATCTTTTGCATTCTTCACTGCAAACTCAACAAACTCCTTCACTCCATTTTCATACTCTTTTGACAATCGATTGGTAGACATCCGTTTCCGGTCCATTTTATATGACCTATATAAATGTAGTGTTACACAAATAATAAGTTACTGATAACATTATACCAATCTATAGTACACATATCTAATATTGGAAAATGGAAACCAAGGTCCAAGTCTGATTTCAAAACAGAACAGATCGAACAAATTTCAAAAACGAACAGATTTTATATGATTTATTAGGTAACAATTTATCAGTTTTAGTGACAACAAGAAATTAATAAATACAGTACCTGAGACAACATATCGAATTTGTTTTAAAGGAGCTGTAGATGGGCGCACAGTAGAGGAGATGAGGGTTCGTAGAGTAGAGGAGATGAGGGTTCGTAGGGTTAGGACAACGTATTAAATTTGTTTTAAATTTGTTTTTATTTATTTAAAGTGAATGATTTTTATGAAATACGCACCATTTTACAGTGCTTGTATAAAAATCGCTCTAATAGGTCCTTTAATTATGTAAAGGTGCTTGTATTTTACAGTGCTTGTATAAAGAGCGCTCTAATAGGTCCTTTAATTATGTGAAAGCGCTTGTAATTTACGGCGTTTTTACAGAAAGCGCTTTAAAAGCTTTCTAACATAATGTGGGAGCGCTATATTTTACAGCACTTGTATACAAAGCGCTCTCAAAGCGTTGTAAAAGCATTGTAAACATTATGTGCAAGCGCTATGTGACCCTATATGACCCTACAACAACGCTTTTGCCAAAGCGCTTGTCAAAAAAGCGCTATTGTATCCTCCGTTAATTTTAAAATATTATACAACAACGCTTTTATTTAATAAGCGCTATAAAATTCATTTTTTTGCGTAGTGGAACTTCATCAATCTCTTCCTTTTTCTTTTCCTTGTTTGTGTTTTGCTCTTGCTTATCTTCTTCTACCACAACAAAGAAGTCATCTTCAATCCTCAACTTCTCCTCTATCTTCTCAAACTCAACCACTTGCTCAAATATTGAAACCAAGTTATTTTCATGAATTCAACCAAAACATCCTTGACGTGAAAGTCCTTGTCATCTAATTCATTGTATATAATTTTAGGAGGTAGAATTTTTTCCCAATTGATCTTTTTCATGTAATACTTGTCATCTTCTGCTTCTACGACCAATAGATCTTCATCTTCTAGCGGTGGGACATAGTACTCAAAAGAAATTCCTTTCTTATGTCCTTCTCTGCAAAAGTCACACCTAAGAGGCTGCATCTGAGGGTGTCTTTTAAAAATGTATCTCTCAAGATTTGTCCCTCAATTATGCATAATTCATCAGATATAAGACAAGTATCATACTCATCGAATAATTGTAGTAGAATTTCACTACAATCTTCCATGCTCTACCGTGGATGATCATCTCAAACAAAGAAGAAACAAACCACTAGCACACAACATTAGCATGCTCAACAAATAAAAATAGAAAATTAAAAAAAAAATAGGAGTTTTTTGTCTAAAAGTTAAAAACAAAAGAAAACAAAAATTTTATTGCAGAGCAAAAAATTCCAAATAAGTAAATAAATTAGAACTCAATAGTGATAGAACAATCCCCAGCAACGGCGCCAAAAACTTGATAGCGTTTCAGCAAGTGTACTGAATCGTTGCAAGTAATAACAAAATAGTAAGATCGAGTGTCGAACTCAAGGATTGTGTTATACTATCAAATTATATTCAATTACTAAAATTGAATAAAAAGTATTTGAATAGATTGAAATAATTTTTGAAACAAACAAGAGTAATAATAGTATTGAACTTTTATAATGAGAAAAATGTCAGCAATCAGTTTCACTTTGAATCCAACCTTGGTTTCTAATTTGATCCTAGTTACTAAATTCCTTTATTGAACCATTACCGAATTCTCTTTATTATTCTTTCCTTATTGTCTTAGTGACATAACCTTTAATTCCAAAGTAACTCCTAATTCTTTAGTATATTTAAGAATTAAATTAAGATTTACAATACAAGAATTCTTTTATTAAACTATTGCCTCAGCAAATTATTCAATTGGTTTAATGACCTACATCTATCCCTAGACTACAATATCGTGAATTTCTCATCTCAAGCATTCGTAAAGTCCACTTTCGTTTCAAAATACGAATCGTAAAATAGTTTCAAGTTGATCAAGCAGTAAAAAGCATTAAGCACAGAGATACGGAAAATAATTCAATAAACTCATTCATATAACTAAAAATCAAATACGAGAAATAAGAGTTTTATTTAGTTTCTCTCATCCCTAACAAATAGGGTTTAGTTACTCGTGACAGATATACAAAAGATATAGATTAAAGAAAAATTACAAGAAAGATTCATGAAAGATTCTTGATAAAACTCCTTCAATGGTGTTACAACCAACCATCTCTGAGTTTCTCTGCTAAGGCACAAGTCTCCAAACTTCAAAGTAGCCAAAAATATACCTAGAAAGTAAGAAAACATATTTTTATTCATTTTGCAGTGTGTCATGCGCCCCAGGCGCAAGCATTTGGGCTCTAGGCGCACCTTAGCAGAGCCAGGATGTGAAAATATTGTAGAAATGTGCCCCATGTGCAAGCATTGGCACTTCAAGCACACAACATCTAATGTCTGACGTTTTCTGCATGTTTCTCCTCTTTTGAGTCTGAATTTTGTTCTGGTGTCTTCATGAAAGTTGTAGATATGGAACCTAGCTTTCATTTGCACTTTGTTGGACTCCAATTGTTATCTACAACTCTAGATATGGCTAAAATACTCCACATAGTTCATGTTGATTTTTCACCAAAATTCAGCATTGCACTAAAACAACATAACAACACAAAACTACGAAAAGTCTCTACCTAATCAAGAAAATAAGAACATAAACATTTCATTAAATTCAAGAACTAAAATCAAAAAACTATATCGAATAAATGCCTAAATTAAATAATGATTAAAGATAAATAACACTAAAAATAATGAAAAATATGCATATGATGCAGAATTATCAGTTTGTCGATAATTAACTAGATAAAATTAGTATAATTTTAATATATTCTAAATAAAATGATAATAATTATAATTATTGTAAATAAAATAACTATAACATTATCATAAAAATGGGGACGATTATTACTAAAATTACTATAGTTTTTTTCACACTTCAAATCTTTCACATAGTTTTTTTAAAAAACTGGTCATTAAAGAAAATTTTGGAACATACAATTCATACATTAAACAAATGTTTGTTTTTTATCCGTTAGTTAAAGTTATTATATATTTATATCTTCTAAATAAAATTGAAAATAATTATAATATAGTCATTACAATTTATTATAAACGTCATGCACGGCATAAATATTTTTCGATAAAGAATAAGTCAAAATTAGGTTTTTTTTAATATCATCGACGTAAAAATGAAATCAATTATAATAGACCAAACAAATTGTCACCTATGAGATTAAAAAACACAAATAAGACAGGTTCTGATTGTGACGCCCTAAACCTGAAAATAATATATATAATAATTTGTATCATATTTCTTTAAAATTTGCAGCGGATAAATAAAAACATTTTCAAAAAAAAAAAAAAAACTATTACAAGTTTTTAAGATATCACGTTTCTCAACATATAAAACGGAATACTTCAAAAAAAAATCTTTTATAAAACAGTGCAATCTCCATAAAAACTCGATTTAACTATAATTTCTTAATTTAATTCCAAAAACTTACTAGTACTTATAAAGTTTTCATACAAAAAGTTGTTTCTAATTAAATAAGTAAAATACAATTTATAACTCTCATTCCCGGTATCATCTATCAGAGTGGGGCTTCTCCCAAACTTGAACTTCAAGACTCATTAACTTATAATAACTCTGATTTCGCAAACGTAAGGCCAAGCTAGTCAAACACAAACAACGAAGGAGGTCAGTTTTGAAATCATGTTGATAGTATAATATAAGTAAGAAGAATACGCAAACAATCATAATAAACCGTATCGTTAACAAACATTCTTCAAGGAAAACATCACATTTGACTAAAGGGAAATCAATACATAACCTCAAATCATGTAAGAGAAATTATTATCGTACACGATACATATTAATCACAACAAAACAATCACAAGAAATGCAATGATATGCGCTTAGACTCTACTTCACAATTTGGTATCATTCTAACTCTGAATTACTTGGTTATGAGGTTTGATACTATGCAACCATCCTGGTGGACAACCCTATCCTCAAAGATGTGACACCTTAAACCCCAAATAAAAAAAAATTTAATTTTCTTATTTTTAAAACAATGAAATTCTTCAAATAAATAAATATATAAACTTCCAAACATTTTTTTTATTAAGGTAAAGAGTATCACGTAATCATGAACATGTCACATAAATCCAAAAATTCCATCAAACTTAACAACTTGGAATCATAATATCAGACAAAAAAATTCTTTTTGAAGTACAGATACATCAGTTAAATATTAAGTGCAAATGTAGTCCCAACCCGACGTCACTATTAGAGCAGGAATTCCCAAAATAAAATACGCTCAAAATAACGTGAACACAACGCATATAATAAGAGTCTTCAAGACAGCATGGATTTCGCCTCTCTGATGGTACTAGTCATCACATGTAGCTTACAACTCGTATGCGTCCATCGCAAACGCCAAACACAAACTACGAAGGGTGAGTTTCAAAATTATGTAACAATATAAGATAAACAAGGAGAACATACAATTAGTCAAATCACTACAAACAAGAGAAACACTCAAAATCATAATGTCAAAGGTTAATCTAAATCAATCACAAGGATGAAATGCTATGCATGTCCTATACTCTATACTTCATCATCATTTGGTACCATTCTACTCTAAAGTACTTGGTTAGGAGGCCTGATACTATGCCACTACAAGAGTGGACGGACAATTCATGAATGGTCAAGTCCTCAAAGATCCCCTCAACTCAACCCGAGACACATATACGCCATGGTCGGGGTACTCTTGTGTTGCACGGTAGCTCCCGGCCTTAGGGAATAACCCACTAATCCAATTAGGAATTCCCCACCAGAGGTACCCCCAAGGTCTGTAAGTCTTACCTTACAGTTCGACTGTAGCCCTCCACGATCAGGCTCATTCAGTTGTACTTCCTCGAATCACTAGGTTTGTCAGACCCTCCATATATAATGACAAAATAATCCAAACTCCAAAATCTACAACACATATTACAGACTTACTCGATCATCACAACTCAATAAGTTTCAGTTTGACTTCACAATATTCATCATTATATATGTATATCAGTCAATCACAATAAAATCCTAATATTTGGTTTACACTACTCACAATACACAGTTCAATTTCATCAATCACATAATAAGGAATCAAATAGGTGGCACATTCAAGTAATATCACAATTTCAATCAAGTAATAAGAACACTCAAGTACATATCATTCATACAATAACAATCAGCATAAGATTGCATAAAATCACACAACATGCAATCTTGATATAAATAGATTCACGGCAATTCTATAGGTTGCTAAATTATATTTTAGTCCTCGTTATTACCATTCATGTATTATTAATTAATTATTATTACTCAATAGGGCTCAACTGTACGTAGTAATCCCCGGATGAATATCAGGGAATTTCGGTATTCCCGTTCATCCCACGTTATTTTATACTCATAAAATCGAACCTCCTCTCACACCTTACCTTGGCTGAAGATTTTTTTCCAACGCAGTTGATCCGCTGATTTAATGTGTTGCATCTTCGTCAACCACCGTCTCTAATAGTCCGCGAAAGAAAATAAATCAACGCAACAACCAAGTACAAATTAATTATTTGCTCTAATGAATAAATAATTTATTTATTAATAATACATAAATAAATTATCTACTATTTGTAATATAACCCAAAAATATATTTAATATCATCGAAATATACGTATTAGTATACTAACCTAAAATAGTTTCTAATTATAATTAAAATAATTTCTAATTGCACAAGACATTGTTTCTCATAGTGAGCTGATAAGCCTGTATTGCCTAAATATAGACGTAAGACTTTACATAACAAAGAAAGTCCCAAATATTAGATAAAGCAATGCTTAAGCTAAGCTAAGAGAATTGTTGAGAGGGATTTTCCATCTGAAATCACAGTCCCTTAATTTTTTTTATTTTTTTTTACAGCTTGGAATATGTAGGTCACCACGACATAACTCTTTATCAATGTTTCCCCTATACTCTCATCTGCATCAGAAATATATATCAACAAGATGTTGAAAAAACTAACTATGACTACACATATACTGCCTAGCATTGATCTAATTCGATCAACAACCCTATATTGATATAGTTGATGGAATTGGGAAAATATGCTCTCTCTCTCTTTTTTTTAGACAAAAGTGTATCAAATTTGAAATTCAGAAAAGTGTATCAAATTGATGTAATTAGGAACATATACTCCCTTCTTTTTATTCAGACCAAATAGTTTCAACTGATGGAATTAAGAAAAGTATACCTACTGTATGGTACTGTGGTATTGTAGTGTTGTTGTTAGAACCCAGGGACTGAAACACTGTTGGCGGATTTGTTTTCTTTTTCTTTTCTTCAGTGCATACGCGTATTTTAGGCTAATGCATATTTATATATATATGGCACAGGCATGTTGACCTATCGGCTAATGTATATATGGTACAGGTATATATGGTACGGGTATGTATATATATGGCTAATGTATATAAAGCTCCAATATTATTATTATTATTATTATTATTATTATTATTATTATTATTATTATTATTATTATTATATTATTATTATTATTATTATTATTATTCTAAACCCACTCTATTAGCGCTAAAAGTAACAGATTAGTGTAGCAACACAAATTCACTCCTTGTATTATTTAATTTAAATATATATATATATATAATTTTATTTTATTTTATTTTATTTTATTTTATATGTAAGTTAAATATAGTTAATATTAATGATTTAAATCAATTACTAAGGGAAACATACAAGACACGCATAAAGAAATTATAACACATATTAACACTCATATAATAACAGTAGTGTATCATTATACTATTAAAATAAGATAATGAGAAATTGGGGTGTTACAATAGATCTCTTCAACTCAACACAAGACACATATACGGGACAGTCGAGGTAAGCGTGTGTTGAATGGTAGCTCCCAACATTTGTAGTGCTACCTCCAAGTCACCTAGGAATTCCCCACCCGAATACCTCCAAGGTCTAAAATTTTTGCCTTAACGCTCAACAGCAGACCGCCACGATCAGGCTCAATTTAGTTGTACTTCCCCAAAATCATTAGGCTTGTCAGACCCTACCTATATTTTGACAAAATAATCACTACTTCAAAAATTCACATCAACTTCAAACATTCCCAACATCAATTTTCTCCCCCCGTTAACCAAGACTACTCCATTAAGAGCATCATCTTTAGCACAAGTTTGAATCACCACTATTTCATCACTTTTTGGGTTACTTCAATATTCTCATCACAAATTTATAACATCATTATCATAAATCATACATTGTCAAATAAATTTTTATCATAATAATATCAAATACCACACATTTGATAAAATTAAATCAAATATCACATAAATATCAAATACCACACATTTAACGAAATTAAATCAATCAAACACCTTATAAATATTTATATCCCACATTTTAATCTCACAATTTCCATATTTGTATATTAATTAATTTATCACTCAAAGGGCTACTGCCGTACGTAGCGAGCCCCCGATGAATCATTAGGAAATCTCACAATATATTATACTCATGAATTCAAACGATCTCTCTCTCCTTACCTTATTTAGACGTTTTCTCAAACACATAAATCAATGGAAGTTTTCAACAAAAACTGCAGATCGACAATGTACAACAAGCGAATCTGAATAAACGACGAGTTCACAAAATCGTCAAGATGTGACTGATAAATTATGCGGAGCATAAAAATAAATGTTAAATAATTAATAATAATTTTAGGGGCAAAAATGGAGTCAAAATGACGAGAAAAATCTACAGAAAAAGTCTAATCGACTCGTCATAGCGCTAGAAATGTGCGACGTCAACTTCATCGAAAAATGCAAATGAGTTGTGCTTCTTGAAGGTTTCGACGAGAGGAATCCAAAAAACAATGCCAAATTTTTTAGACAACAAACGTGATGATTGGAATCAGCCAAAAATAGATCGCCAAAGGAAAGTAACGCAGCTATTTCTGATGAAACGGAGCCACAATCGATAAAATTGATGCCAAAAATGGATTAAGTGGCCAATTTCGTGTGGATAGAAGTTGAGATCGATTCAAATGGAAAGGAATTGATGGGATTAATTTGAGAGGAAGAGGGTGTTGATGTGTTCTTCATGGCTGCGACTGTTGTCTTTTGTTTGTTTTCTTCCGTTTTTTTTTTAATTGTAGATTGAAGGGTGAAGATAGCAGATGTACAGGTGTAGGAAAGAAAACTTCAATTCAATTACAAATAATTTAATTCATTTTCTAGTATTTCTAAAAGTAAACAAATAATTTATTTTAGTCATCTACGTTCGAAACTTTTTCTCGAAAATACTCATTTTAACATAATATTATTTTTTCTTAACATAGATAAATATAGTTTTAACCAAAACTCTCATATTCAAAATAATAACTATAATTGTTACTATAATATTTTTCAAAATAATCACATAAAAATACATCATCTTTATAGAATAGTCAAAATGATAAGATAAATAAATATAACATCAACAATTTATGTTAATTATTAAATCACAATAAATATGTATAAAATCATCATACCAAAACAACTATATAAAAATAAAGAAAATTAATATAAATATTACTAATATCTCAAGATAATTATTGGTAAAACAATAATTAAAATAAAATATATTTAAACATAATTAAATATAATTATGTTGTAACACCCAAAATTTTATAATAAATTATTTTATTAATAAAATAGAATTTTAAATAACTAATTTGGCGTTAAAGTTATTTTAGAATATATATTGATTAATTTTTTTTATATGTATATTTTCTATGACGTGCTAATCTTGTACACATTTGACTAAATGAGTGATATAAATAATAAATACTATATTTTATTATCTTATATATTTCGCTAAAAATAATAGTATTTTAGTGTACATATTTTAAAGAATAAGATTTTATGCGATTTTACGTGTATATGTACGTTCGTAATTAATGTGATATTTCCTTGTATGTTTGACTAATGTTAAATATGCACATATTTATATTTTCGTTAATTCTAAGTATCTCATATTTTAGTTATCTATTTTGGGATAGTAATAATATTGTGTTTGATTTCCTTTATTTTTATATACTTGTTGTGACATTGTGATTTTATATATATTTATTATGATTTAGTAATTAATATAAAGTAGCAACGTTATATTTATTTATTTTGTGATTTTGACTATTCTCTAATGATGGTAGTATTTTAATATGAGTATTTTGAAAAATAAGTATAATTATAGTGACTATTTTGAATATGAGAGTTTCAATTGTTAGTAATATGTATTTTTTTTAAAGGTTAATTACTTTAATTACTCTAATTTATCATATATTAGTTATGAAATATTAGTAATGTTTTGCAAATTAAATGATGTTTTGAGGAGTATTAAAAATGAGAAAAATGAGATTAAGTAACTATTAATTTTGTTTTAGCAAAATAAAAATAATAATAGTAATAAAACAAAAAAGTAAATAAAGAGACCAATGGGTTTGACCCATGTGTGAACCCTAATTGTTAATAAAAAATAAAAAAAATAAAAAAAAAAGAAGGGAAGGGAGTTGGGCAGCCGTAAAACCAAAGAGGAAACACAACAACAACTTATTGTTTGGCACCGTTGATCGATAACTGTTCCAGAAAATTTTCTCCGTTCTCGTCCAAATTTCAGTATGTTGTTTTATTCATTTAGGTAGTCAAATAAACATACTTCCTCAGATTTTTAACCATCTCAATTTCTCTCTAAAATACCCGACTTCTCCGTTTATAAAATTCCTTATTTTGCATCGTTCTTCTTCACCGTAACTCCGATTTGAATGAAACCAACGCCAAAACGATCATGTGAAAAATATCTATACTATACACTAATTGGTTTTCTGATTTATGATCGATTGAAGGACAAAGAGTCGGAGTATAAAGGTTGTTTGCTCGTGTAATTGTATTCGTGTGTGAAAGCGTCGAAATAAGGTAAGGGGTGAGAGAGCGTTTGAATTCATGAGTGTAGTATATTGTGAGATGAACGGGAAAACCGTATTTCCCAACGATTCATCTGGGGCTTGCTACGTACGGCAGTAGCCCTTTGAGTGATAAATTAATTAATGTGCAAATATGGAAAATGTGAGATTAAAATATGGAATAGAAATATTTATAAGGTGTTGATTGATTTAATTCCGTTAAATGTGTGGTATTTGATACTATTGTGATATTTGATTTCAAATGAATTTGGCGCTTATGTTTGATTAGACGAGTTTATGTGATGAGGTATGATTGATGATAGTGATGCTATAAATTTGTGATGAGTTTATGTGATGATGATGATGTATGATTAATAATTGTGATGTTATAAATTTGTGATAAGTTTATGTGATGAGGTATGATTGATGATAGTGATCCTATAAATTTGTGATGAGTTTATGTGATGATTATGATGTGTGATTAATGATAGCGATGTTATGAATTCGTGATGAGAATATTGAAGCAACTCCATAGTTGATGAAATAATTGTGATTCCAATTTGTGTTTGAGATGACGGTCTTAATGGAGCATCATAGGCCAACGAGGGGAGAAAATAAATATTGAGAATTTATGAAGTGGAGATTATTTTGTCATCATATAGGTAGGGTCTGACAAGCCTAGTGATTCCGGGGAAGTACAACTGAATTGAGCCTGATCGTGACGGTCTGTTGTTGAGCCTTAAGGCAAGATTGTTAGACCTTGGAGGTATTCGGGTGGGGAATTCCAAGGTGACTTGGAGGTAGCACTCCAAATATCGGGAGCTACCATGCAACACACGTTTACCTCGACTGTCGCGTATATGTGTCTCGGGTTGAGTTTAGGGGATCTATGAGGACAGAGCCAAATTGAATTGTCCTTCCACCGGGATGGTGGCATAGTATCAAGCCTCCTAACCAAGTATTTAGAGTTAGAATGGTACCACATTGTGAAGTAGAGTCTAAGCTCATGCATAGCATAGCATTGCATTTTCTTGTGATTGTTTTGTTGTGATTAATGTGTATCGCATGTGATAATAGTTTCTCTTAGATGATTTGATGTTATAGCAAAAGGTATTGATTTTCCTTGAGTGACTTTGACTTTTAATGTGATATATATGTTGAGAAATGTTTGTGTAATGATACGGTTTTATTTATGATTAATAGCGTGTTCTCCTTACTTATATTATACTATTAACATGATTTCAAAACTCACCTCCTTCGTAGTTTGTGTTTGACTGGCTTGGCCCTGCGTTTGCGAAATTGCAGTTATTACAGGTTAATGAGTCTTGAAGTTCAAGTTTGAGGGAAACCCCACTCTGATAGGTGATACCGGGAATGAGAGTCATAAGTTGTATTTTATTTATTTAATTAGAAACAACTTTTTGTATGAAAACCTTAATGCTTTATAAGAGTAAAAAGTTTAAAGAGTTCCTTTTGAATTTTGAGAAATGTGATATCGTAAATTTGTTATAAAGTTTTATTTCCTTGAAAATAGATTTTCTTTATCTGCTGCGAATTAAAGTTAAAAATTCTATTATAAATTATTATATATTATTTTGGTGTTTAGGATGTCACAATGTGCACACTTAATATTAGTCAAACGCACAAGAAAATATCAGATTAATTACCAAATCACATATAGATGCAAAATTGCTTAAATCTTATTCTCTAAAATATTTACACTAGAATCCAATTATTTTTAGAAAAATATATAAAATAATAAAATAAAATATTTGTTATTTATATCACTCGTTTAGTCAAATATGTACAAGATTAACGAAAATTAGTCACAAAATTTCTCCACATATATTCTAAAATAATTTTAACACCAAATTAATTATCTAAAACCTATTTCATTAAAGAAATATTTATTTTAAAATTTGGGGTGTTACACTAATGGATTAAAATTTGAAAATAATAATCTATCACGGGATGAGTTGTTCTCGATGAGATTGCACTATCATTTATACATACATCAGACAAGTTCTTACTCATAAAAATTTCAAAAAAATTGTCATCCACAAGACAATTTATCCCTTATGAGATTGAACTATCATATACATGACAAATTCTCACTAATAAAAAATCAAACTCACTATTATACACGCCAGTGGTTTATCAATGCAATTATGACAATGCTTTGTATGTTTCACTTTAGTTTAGATATATAACACACAAAGAAGAAAGTTATGCATTCATATTTTACAAGTCTTCAAACATATTCATAATTTATATAAGTAAATATATTATTGTTTGAGTCACATAGAGAAATACTCTCAACCTTGGATCTACATTATCAAAAACCGGTATTTTACTAGTTCAATATAATAAATAAATTACCTCTTCTTAACTTTTTTTATTTATCAATATCTCAAATAAAAACCATTATTTTTTTATATATCCTCTTTTTTTTTACACCAAAATACCTCACTCCCAAATAATATTACCCGACTGCCCTACTTTTTGGGAGTCAGTAGGAAGTCGCTGGCATAGGGAGCGGCCAGCTGAAGGAAGAAATTTTTTTGACTTATTTGTTGGTCGCTGGCTTGGGGAGCGACCTCGCACTGGGAGTGATTTTATTTTTTTGGCCGTTTTAATAATTATTATATCATTTTAATAATTGTTATTATTTATTTAATAAATTAAAAATAATTAAATTAATAAATAATAATAATAATAATGATAATAAATAATACATTAATAATAATAATAATAATAATAATAATAATACATCTTGATTTTGATCATTATCCTCAATGTAAGTTGTAGAACCACTACCATCTGCTTCCATATAATTTTGAGATTGAGGATTATACATAGAATCAAACACAACATAAGCCAACTACATTTTAGGATTAAATGTTTCTGGTTTTCCTGTTAGCGGTTCAAATTTTGTGAACATTAAAGAAGTTTGTCAAGATTACTTAGGAGTTATCTCACCTGAGGAGGGAACAACAAAAGGGAATTCTATTAAATTAAAGTGACTCCTGAGTCGGCTTATGCCGTGTTTGATTCTATGTATAATCCTTAGTCTCAAAATTATATGGAAGCAGGTGGTAGTGGTTCTAATCCACCTACAACTTACAAGATAATGATCAAAATCAGGATGAACCGGAAGAACCTCAACTCGTCCAAAGAGCTAGACGAGTTCGACGACATCCTAGATGTGGAACTGAAGTCATTTAGGTGGACATCAATAGTATAAATTTGATGTTTTTTTCTCTATATATTTTTGTTAGTTAATTTAATGTATTTTGTTTCATATTATTAATTTAATTTTTTTTTTCTTTTTTAATGTATTTTCTTTGAAATTTATAATATAATTTACTATTTTTCATTTTAATTATTTTTAATTATAATTATTTTTAATAATAATCATTTTTAATAATAATAATAATTATTATTATTATTTATTAATGTATTATTTATTATTATTATTATTATTAATGTATTATTTATTATCATTATTATTATTATTTATTAATTTAATTATTTTTAATTTATTAAATAAATAATAACAATTATTAAAATGGCCAAAAAAAAATCACTCCTAAAAAAAATTCTACCTTCGGCTAGTTGCTCCCTAGGTCAGCGACTTCCTATTGACTCTCAAAAAATAGGGCACGTAATATTATTTGGGAGTGGGGTGTTTTGGTGTAAAAAACAATGATATATAAAAAAGATCCAATAAAAACTACAATATTTATAAAATTAATTAAATTAAATGCCGTAAATCAAAATTAGCTTTTCCATAAATTGACTATTCTATATTGAATAGATAAGCAATATTCAATTTAATAAAAGTTTGACTCTCTTTGAATTTACTTTGTTGAATATCCTCAGTCAATACTTTGGTTTTATAAATATTTATACCATTAATTTAAAAATGTATTTAGTCAATAATTTGTTTGAGTAAGTATTTAGTCAAAACTTTATCTATTAAAAAATCATAAATATTAATTATATTTAAAATATATTTAAATATTTAAATATCTAAATTATTATATAAATTAAATTTTATGAATGTGAAAATTTTACTTTTATAATGTTTAACAATATAAGTTTTACACTTAATCAAATTTAATTTTTAGTTTGCGTTAAAATAACAGATAAATTTATTTAGGTTTATTTAATGTGAAAATTCTACTTTTATAATGAATTGAACCAAAGACATGATGTATAACCAAACCATATCCGTATCTACTAGTTTATTTAGGCTTTCGATAATTTTTATATTGGTTACTAGTTATTATTAATATATTTGAATAGATTAACTTGTTAAGAATATTCAAATAACATAACTTTTACTTACTATTTTTAACAAACGGTTATTAATTATTTATATTCATAAAAAATTACCTTAAATAATTTATTTTTTTATATATTTGAATCCTTTCCAAAACTCATTCTATAAATATATGATTTTCTTTGATCAATTATTCTAACTTTCATATATTAAAGATTATTCACTTTCAAAGAAAAGATTAATTGAAGGTACAATGTCTTTATTTATCCAAAAATTTATTTTGAGATGTGTGTTGACGTTGCTGTTCATGCACAATGTTCTTGGAATTTATGTGACTATTACTAACAAATTGAAAACCCGTACGGACTTAACTGTTCATTGCAAATCTGCTGATGATGATCTTGGAGTTCATGTTCTTCAGTTTGATCATTTGTATGGTTTTTCTTTTGAAAATAGATTTTTTGGCATAACACAATTCTATTGTTCCTTTAAGTGGAATAATGAACTTAAATGGTATGACATATACATAGCAGGCAGAGATTTATGTGATACTTGCAATTGGACTATAAAGCAATCAGGACCATGTTTATCTTCAAAGGGTACTTGCTATCAGTGGAATAAGTAATTGATAATGTGTTATACATTTGTTTATCTTCATAAATATTGTACTTGAGGGTATTGAATACAACACCCCAAATTTTATAATAAACTAGTTTATGAATGAAATAATATTTTAAATAATTAAATTGGTGTATCTATTATTTTAGAATATATGTTGATCAAGTTTATGAATAGTTTTCTTCATACATGTGCTTTCTACAATGTGCTAATTTTATACATATTGGACTAAACGAGTAATGTAAATATCAAATATTATTTTTTTTTTTATTTTATATATTTTTCTAAAAATAATAGTATTTTAGTGTAATATTTTAAAGAATAAGATTTTAGGCAATTTTACATCTACGTGTGCCTTCGTAATTAATATGATATTTTCTTATTCATTTGACTAATGTTAAACGTGCACTTAATTTTATTTAATTATTTCTAAATATATCTTATTTTAATTATTTATTTTATAAACAATTAGTATTGATATGGATTTCCTATATTTTTATATATTTTCTATAGCATGGTGATTTTATTCATATTTATTGTGATTTAGTAATTAATATCAAATTATTGATGTTATATTTATTTATTTTATAGTTTTGACTATTCTATAAAGGTAGTAGTATTTTATGTGATTATTTTGTAAAATAGTATAGTAATAATTGTAGTTATTATTTTGAATATGAGAGTTTTTGTTATTAGTGTATTTTAAAAGATTAATTACTTTAATTATTTTATTTTATAAAATAATAGTTTCAAAATAATAGAAATATTTTAGTAATGAAATTGTATTAAAAAAAGTATTAAGGAAATTAGTTTTGGTAATTATTGGTTTTATTTTTTTTCAAAAAAATAAAATAAAAGAAAGTAGTAAACTGTGTTTTATGGATTAAGCCATATACAAGAGTAAAAGGTAATTAAATAATAATAATAATAATAATAATAATAATAATAATAATAATAATAATAATGAACAAAAATAAATAGGAAAAAGGTTCCCATCATCTTCTTCTTCGTATACACCACCGCGTCCATAACCTATTTCCTCTCCATCTTCTCTCTTTGACCATGATCATTATAGTGGGTGTCGTGTAAAACTGAGACCACATTTGTGATTATTTTGATCTCCTCTTTCTTTTCCAACTTAAATCGCTAGTTGAAATACCTTATTCCTCTTTGTCAAAAATCATACCTCCACCTTTTGACCAAGATTCCGGCCACCATGACTATCACCAACAAAAACCGAGACATTATTTGGACTCCACGAAACACCCTCTTCAATTACATATCCTTGAAATCGCCAACCGTTACAATTTAAAAACGGGTTTCCACCATTGTCGCGGATGTTTTCTTGAATTCTAGCCAGCATGTTAATTGTCTTTTAAAAACTGATATCCTTTTTGGATTCCTCTCGTCGAAACCTTCAAGAAGCACAATTCAATTACGTATTTTGGTGAAGTTGACGTTGGACCCGGTCGGCACTCTAGCGCATCAATGAAGCCTTTCCTAATATAACTTGTTTCACGTTGTTTTGAATATGTTTCTTCTCCGAACATTTTTATTAGTTATGTAACACTAATTTTTATGTTTCGCATAAAATATCAACCATTTCTTCTCCGAACTTTTGGACTCATTCGTTGCGCGTTGTCGACATGTCATGGTTTCTGAAAATTGTTCTGATTCTTATATCATAGGAGAACATTAAACTGAGGTATGAGGATAGAGTGAGTTCGAATTCATGAGTTTAAATTAAGTGAGATAAATGAGAAAGTCGTATTTCCCATAATTCATCCGGGGCTCGCTACGTACGGTTGAAGCCCTTTGACTAATAATTGACTAATGAGAAAACTTGAATTTTGTGAGGTAAAAATATGAGTTAGAAACTTTTTATGGTGTTGTTTGATTTGATTTCGAAGATCGTGTGGTAGTTTAATTATTGTAGAATTGTGTAATTGACGTATTATGTGTTTTGTTTATATCCACCCTTGATATGGTTATATGATACAAAATGTGATGAATTGTAATTATTTGCATTGCAAATGACGTGGTGTGTGTGAATGATCTAATATTATTATCTGTGAGTGAAAATCTTGTATTGTTGGAGCTTGTGTATTATGATGATAAATTTTGAATGTAAATATGACTATGGAAATATGCAATGATGATGTGTACTTATTGACTTATGATGTTACCACCTTGATGAATATCATGAAATGCATATTATGTTTAATTGAATAGTGATGAATTCGACCTGTGTAAATGATGGTTCTCTTAATGAAGTGAGTAGCCTTGGACAATGATGGGAGAATTTGGATGTTATTTGTGTGACACTATAAACCCCAAAATAATGTATATAATAATTTATATCATATTTCTATAAAATTTGCAGCAGATAAATAAATATCTGTTTCCAAGAAAATAAAAACTTTTATTTTTAATTTAGGATTTCTCAAAAATAAAAAGGAACA
Organism: Cicer yamashitae; assembly: GCA_037974755.1. Taxonomy (NCBI): domain Eukaryota; kingdom Viridiplantae; phylum Streptophyta; class Magnoliopsida; order Fabales; family Fabaceae; genus Cicer; species Cicer yamashitae. The sequence goes on from JBBPBQ010000002.1 coordinate 41,782,964, forward strand.
CTTTAAACTTATTTTCTCCATTAAAATAGTGCAATCTCAATAAGCTTGATTTAAGTATAATTACTTGATTTAATTCTAAAAACTTACCAATACTTCTAAGGTTTTCATACAAAAATTCCTTTCATATTAAATAAGTAAAATACAAATTAAAAACCTTATTCCCGGTATCACCTATCAGAGCGGAGTTCCTCCCAAACTTAAACTTCAAGACTCATTAACCTGTAACAACTGTGATTTTGCAAACGCAGGGCCAAACCAGTCAAACACAAGCAACGAAGAAGGTGAGTTTCGAAACCATGTTGATAGTATAATACAAGTAAGAAGAACACGCAGAAAAAATCATAATAGAACCGTATTATTACACAAACATTGCTCAAGGAAAATATCATATTAAAAAGTCAAAATCACTAAAGGAAAATCAATACCTTTCACTATAACATCAAATCGTCTAAGAAATTATAGTCACATGCGATACACATTAAATTCTACTTCACAATGTGGTACCATTCTAACTCTGAAGTACTTGGTTAGGAGGCTTGACACTATACCACCATCCCGGTGGACGGACAATTCAAATTGGCCCTGTCCTCATAGATCCCCTCAACTCAATTAGAGACACATATACGTGACAGTCGAGGTAAACGTGTGTTGCATGGTAGCTCCCGACATTTGGAGTGCTATCTCCAAGTCACCTATGAATTCCCCACCCAAATACCTCAAAGGTCTAACAATCTTGCCTTAAAGCTTAACAGTAGACCACCACGATCAGGATCATTCAATTGTACTTCCCCAAAATCACTAGGCTTGTCAGATCCTACCTATATGATAACAAAATAATCTTCACTTTACAAATTCTCAATATTTATTTTCTCCCCTTGTTGGCCTATGATGCTCCATTAAGACCATAATCTCAAACACAAATTGGAATCACCATTATTTCATCAATTATACGGTTACTTCAATATTCTCATCACAAATTTATAACATCACTATCATTAGTCATACATCATCACCATCATCACAAAAACTCATCACAAATTTATAGCATCACTATCGTCAAACATATATCATCACATAAACTTATCGCAATCTATAACATCACTATCATAAATCATACATCATTATCATCGAACAAACTCATATCACACAATGCATCTCACATGATTCATCATTATCGTATGTATCGAGCCCCGAATGAATCGTTGAGAAATACGGTTTTCCTATCCATCTCACATTATATTATACTCATGAATTCAAACACTCTCTCACCCCTTACCTTATTTCGACGCTTTCACACACGAATGTGATTCCACGAGCAAACAGTCTTTGTCCTTTGACTCTTTGTCCTTCAATCGATCTAACTCGACAGTTTATGGGTGAACGTTGAATTAAATTATGAGAAGACACTCTAAAAACTAAATTTCGAAATTTGGTCAAGGAATCTTTCCATAAATCAGAAAACCAATTAGTGGATAATATAGTCACTTTTCCCACGATCATTTTGACTTTGGTTACACTCAAATCGGACTTACGGTGAAGAAGAATTGTGCAAAATAAGGAATTTTATAAACGGAGAAGTCGGGTATTTTAGAGAGAAATTAGGATGGTTAAAAATATGAGAAAGTGTATTTAATAGACTAACTAAATAAGTGAAACAACATACTGAAATTTGCACGAAAATAAAAAAAGTTTTCTGGAACTGTTAGCGACCGGTGCTAATCTTTTTTTTTTTCTCAAGCGCGGCTGTGGTTGTTTCTGTTCCTCGGTCACTTCCTTCTTTCTTTTTGTTTGCAATTAATTTTTTTTAATTAGGTATTACTATTGCATATAGGCCTATTCCATAAAATACATTTTACTTTTTTCTTTTATTTACTTAAATAAAACGAATAATTACCAAAACTATTTTATTAACACAATTTAATTATTAAAATATTACTAATATTTCAAAACAAATATTTTATAAAATAAAGTAATTGAAGTAATTAATCTTTAAAATACATTAATAATCAAAACTTTCATATTCCAAATAATCAGTATAATAATACTTATTTTTCCAAATACTCAAATTAAAATATTGTCATTATTAGATAATAGTCAAAATTATAAAATAAATAAATATAATATCAACACTTTATATAAATTACTAAATCATAATAAATATATATAAAATCACAATATCATAACAAGTATATAAAAATAAAGGAAATCAAACACAATATCACTATTATCCCACGATAATTAATTATAAAATAAATAAATAAAAAAAGAAAATAGTTATAAATAATTGAAATATTACTACGTGCATACTTAACATGAATTAAACGCACATAAAAATATTACATTAATTGGGTACACATATATGCACATAAAATCGCATAGAATCTTATTCTTTAAAATATTACACTAAAATACTATTATTTAAAAAATATATATAATAAAATAAAATATTTATCATTTATATCCCTCATTTAATATAATATGTATCAACTAGCACATCATATAAAAGATCCATATAACAAAAATTAGTCATGAAATTTATTAACATATATTCTAAAATAGTTTTAACATCAAATTAGTTATTTAAAATCCTATTTAATTAATAAAATAGTTTATTATAAAATTTAGGGTGTTACAATTCTCTTCTCGTTAAAGAAATTTCGTCTTCGAAATTTGAAGTGAACAATAATTGAATTGATATCTAACTAACCACCCTCGAGATTCAAACTTAGTCTATAAACATGTTTAAGGTATCCACTACTCATTTAAGCACAACATGTCAAAATTCAATTAGCTTAGCATGATAGGCTAACATGATACAAAGAATCATTTAATCAATCGCAACTAATATTTCAATCATGAACGAAATACCACAATTATCCACAATAATTTACAGAAAAAAAAAAAAAAAAAAAAACAAAACTTATAGATTTAGTAACCACAAACATACTACCTCAAGTTCAATGAAGCGAGAATATGCTAAATAGATTGTTAACTTCAACTAACTACTCTAACAATGATTTTGTAGTTTTACTCTCTAATTTTTTTTAATAATATTATCAATTTCTCAACAAGTTTCACTTAAGTAAGAAGGATAGAGCAATATTTCAATTATTTCATACCTTTAAGAATTTCAAATAGAGACACACATAAGAATCCGTACCATGAGCAAATTCTTAGAAATCAAAAACTAGAGTACATAAACATAGTGGAAGAGGACAAATATTTTCACATAGTTTCAAAACTCACTCCAACTATTATCCATGCCACATAAACCATTATCGACATTCAACAATGATGTCACATAAGACTCCTAATCACTCAAATTTGTATAAGAGATGAACAGAATTTTTAACTATTTCAAAAATATAGTTAACAAGTATTTCTAACAATAATAACAACAGGTTATTGTTGCCTCTTTTATCGACAATGAGTTATCGGGGTACCTAGTCCCTCATACTCATGTAGTCAATTACTTAAGATAACCATAAATGTAGTCATTCAAATTCAAATATGGGTATTTAAAAGGACCATTAACGTGTTTCAGGAGTGCGAAGGCGGCGCCACAACTCCTACTCCTTACTCCAAGTTAAAATTCACTTAATTAAACATTCACATTAATTTATTTGTAATTTACAAGTAGTAACAACAACACTTACATCAATATATAATCAATAATTCAATTGAAGCAATATAGAACTATTTCACTTTTAGATGCTCTCGACTATTCTAACTCTATACACTAATTCACAACACTTCAAACACAAACAATTTAATACTTACATAATCATATACACAATCACATACTTAATCCACAAATTAGCACCAAAATTTTAGTTCATCTCATAACTCAAACAATGTAACCTATACTCAAAACTCTAACTGCTTCAAATCAATCACGATTATATTTTCTTTTGAATTAATCCTCACTTAAAGGTTACAACAAACTAAAGCAGAGATTTCCAAGTAGCAAATAAGATAAATAACTATTTACTACAAGATACAACAAGCTACCAAAACAAATTGAATCACGTAGCACATAAACCACTCTAAAAGTTACACATCATTCTAAAAATTGATTTATAGACTTGAATTATTATAAAATGTATCACTAATCATTGAGCACAAAAAAAAAATCATTGAGAATTCAAAACTTTTCCTTAAATTACTTTTCAATAAATTATGATTAAATAAAAACAACTAAAATAAATCACGTTTCTAAATCCAATAAAAATAAAATAAATCACGGGTATTTTTAAAATCTATATTCTAAAATTTCACTCGTACTTTAATCATCAAAAACACATTTTTAAGTAATTAATCACTATAAAAATTATTATTTTCAACTTATATTTTGAAAGAAAATTTAAACTATATATATATATATATAGATAGATAGATAGGAATTTTTTCAATTAATTAACACTTCCAAAATAGTTTCAATTTATTTTCTTATTTTCTCAATACTTCCACACAAAAAATTGTATATTTATATACATTAAAGTAGTGCACATGACACAAAACATAAGGCACACTGGTTATGATAATGAATTACACTAATTCATAAATCTACAAAATAATAGCCTCCTCTCACACTAGCTACTCAACATGCTTATAGATACATCCTCAGTTTCCATCAAGCCACAAATTTGGTCCAAAGCATAACACACCATCAATTTTAAAGGTTTTGGAGGCCTGTTCTAAACTTAAAAATTGAGTTTCAAATAAAAATTGCAATTTTATAATTAATAAAAAAATTGATAAAATAAATTTTAGTCTCTGTACCCATATCATTCTACATGATGCACTCTACGCATATCAATCAACATGATGCACTCTGCACATACCAATCTAATGCATACTATTTTGTTAGGTTAATTCATGTAACACAAAAAAAATGTACAAACAGCATGTTACCTTCCTATATTAAACTCAAATATATATTTCGATAGTGAAAACACAACAACTACAATTCTACTCAAAAAAACGATCTACTCGTAAAATACATCGATTATAAAATCCAAAATTTAGATAACTTTTCAAAAAGAATTTCACTCTTGAGATGATTTTTAAAAACTTTGTTTTTTTTTTCCTTCTTTTTCATTCTCCTTCTCAGTTAGTAGACATTTTATTATTTGACCCCTTTTCTTATTAGTACTGTAAGACCCTTAATTTTAAATCCTAATTTATGCAATTTTTGTGTTGAATTTCTGAGGTATTTAGCCAATTTTTTTTTTTGGTATTTTGCAAATTAAATACCAAAAATATATTTTTGTAGATCCGATTAAAATTATTTTCTGATGAATAATTTTATTTAATTATAGTGAATCTTTTATCGAAGAAATTTTTTTAAGATGTCGTGTTTTTCAGAAATATTCATCTTTCGAATGAGTTGCGGCGAGGGTAGATATTTTTTGAGAAGTGATGTGATGAGATGGGTGTAATGATAATTTCTTTTTAAATATCTAGATATTTAGATATTTGTTAAAAATTGTTATATATATATATATATATATATATATATACATGAAA